>JBBFKN010000012.1:15222902-15271575 GCA_039654755.1 Calcarius lapponicus | reverse complement strand
GGCTGTGTCACTCTGCTGCCACCACCCCCTGCCCTGTTTCCTCACAGGTTGTGCCACCACCGTGCTGGTGACTGGAGCTGGCATTGGAGAGATGGTGCTGCAGCTGCTGGTGGGCTCGGTGAGTAGCCAGGAGCTGGCAAAAAAAACCCCCAAAATAAATTTGGAATTCACGAGTCAAACCCTCAGTTCTGCTCCAGGGCACTGCCTGAGCAGCTATCAGCCAGCAAAGCCCTCCCTGATGATCCACAAGGAATCTGAGTGATGTCTGATCCCTTTTTTTACTTCCCATCCCACTGCAGATTATCCATGATCGGGGCAGCTACAGTTTCCTGGTCTGTGGGATGATCTTTGGATGCTTGGCCTTCACCTTCTACGCCCTGCTGGTGTTTTTCCACAGGATGTACCCCAAGCCCTGCCCAGGTAAGGGAACCCCAGCCCTGAGCCCGGCTTCGGGATGGGAGCGAGAGCAGCGCAAGCCTCGCTCCAGAGATTCCAGCAAAATGCAAGGAAATGTTTATTTTCCTGCTGCTTCCTCTCTCCTTTTCCTGCTTTGTCTTGCCCACAAAGCCTTGGCAGGCACAGCTCAGGGTTTGCTTTCTTTTCTGCTGGAGAAGCAAGGGGAAAAAAGCAGGAATCACAGACAGCACCAGCTTCCCTGGGCTGTTCCCTGGCTGGAATCCAGGGAATAAGCAGGGCTGCCATCCAAGGGCAGCTGTCAGGCTCTGGGAAAAGCCTCACAGATAAAGGATTTTTGAGTTCTCACCTCAGTCTGGAGCTGCTGGTTGTTTTTATACGAAAGGAGCAGAGTGGGATTGGCAAAAACCACGGCCAGGTGTGGCTTGGGCTGTGCTGGGGTCACAGCTCCAGGGCTGGGCCTGCACTTTGAGGGGCTGGGAAAGGAATGGAAATGGGGAAGAGTCTGGAGAGTCCTGAGGGAGCTAAAGAGGGTTTGGAGAGTCCTGAGGGAGCTGGGAAGGGTTTGGAGAAACCAGGAAAGGGTTTGGAGAATCCTGGAAAGGGTTTGGAGGATGCCGAGGGACATGGGAAGGGTTTGGAGAAATCTGGAAAGGGTTTGGAAAGTCCTGAGCTGGGAAGGGTTTGGAGAATCCTGAGGGAGCTGGGAATGATCTGGAGAATCCTGAGGGAGCTGGGGATGGGTTTGGAGAATCCTGAAGGATCTGGGAAAGATTTGTAGAATTCTGAGGGAGCTGGGAAGGGTCTGGAGAGTCCTGAGGGAGCTGGGAAGGGTTTGGAAAATCCTGAGGGACCTGGGAAGGGTTTGGAAAATCCTGAGGGAGTTGGGAAGGGTTTGGAAGAGCTGAGGGAACCAGGAAACGGTTTGGAAAAATCCTGATGAAGATGGGAAGGGTTTGGAGAGTCCTGAGGGAGCTGGGCAGGGGCTGAGCCTGGAGCAAAGGAGGCTCAGGAGGAATTTCTGGCTCTGCACAACTCCTGCCAGGAGGGGACAGCCGGGGGGGATTTGGGATCTTCTCCCAGGGAACAGGGACAGGAGGAGAGGGAACGGCCTCAGGCTGGGCTGGGGAGGCTCAGGTTGGACATCAGCAGGAATTTCCTCATGGAAAGGGCTGGAAGGGGCTGCCCAGGGGGGTTTGGAGCGCCCATCCCCGCAGGTGCCCAGGGAAGGCCTGGACATGGTGGGGTGATGAAATAACAACATTCCTGAGGGAAAAACCTCACACCCATCCCCTTTAATCTCAAGAAAAGCATCCATTGAGGTGAAATACCGATTTAATCTTTGGCAGAGCTGGACGAGGCCTCCCCGGAGAAAGCAGCAGTGCCCGAGGACACGGGGCAGTACCAGCGCTGAGGGAGGGCCCGGCCCGGCACAAGCAATAAACCCAGCCCCAATTAAAGCATTAATCCCAAGGGTGATTTCACATTTAATGAACTGAATCATGCAAGTTCTCTGCAATCAAAAGCACAGTAGGTGGGGTAAGGCAGAATCGAGGAAATCAAGCCCAAAATGTCCGAGCTGAGCACGGGGGTTGTGCCAAAAATCCTGCCAGCCTGATCCTGGGACTAAAAGCAGGGACATTTGCACAGCAGTTCCTCCTGCAAATGAAGGGTTTTTTTCTCCTGCAAATGAAGTTTTTTCTCCTGCAAATGAAGTTGTTTTTTCCTCCTGCAAATCACCTTTTTTCTCCTGCAAATCAACTTTTTTTTACCCCCTCAGGACAGAGGGTGGAAAGGAAAAGCTGCTCTCTGCTCCCCATCCAAGACTGAACGTCTCCTGGCTCGAACAGATTTTATTTCTGGCCTGTGGTGCACAGGAACCCCCTCGAATTTGCAGCACAATCCTGGGTTTTTATTTGTTTTTGTGACTGATTCTGTGTCACCTCCCTGGATCCTTCCAAAGGGGGGGAAGTCCCACAGTGGCAGAGCCCCCAGGTGCACACACAGGTAGCAGGGCCTGTCTCTGTTTGCACATTTAATTCCTGTATATTCCACACTCTAAACAGTGTCTTACTCAGCATGCTCAGGCCTCTTCAATTATTTTAAGTAATCATTTGCTTTTTAATTTTTTTTTTCTTTTTTGGGGGGCTTTTCTTTGGTTTTTTAAAGTCAAGAATGAGCTGTGTTGGTTCCTTTTGCTTTAAATCACTCTTCGAGCTGCTCCAGCTGCAGTGTCCTTATTTTAATATTGGTTTTATTTCCAACTTCCAAGCCAAGCTCCAAGACAGAAGGGATTTATTTTTAATTTTTTAATATTTTAATTTTTTGGGAGCCAGGCTCCAGCTGCTTCACCTGTGCAATCTCCTCATCCAGGTGCCTTGTGTAAGGTACTCCCACAGCCCCAGCATGGCCTGTCCCAGCCACCAGGAAAGGACTGGAAATTTTGGGGAATGTCAAACTCCTCCTGCCAGGAGTGGCTGTGGATGCAACTCCTTGCTTGAACTGCTGTATGTGATGTACATATGTACGTGTGTATATAAAGCAGTGTTTAATTAAAGGTGATTGATTGCTAATTGCTCGCTGGCTGGATTCACTCCAACACCTCCAGTTCTCAGGTTTTAAGCTCATAAATTTAAAATCTAACAGGTTTTTGTTTTTAATTCTATTGGTTTTGGCATTTGAAGAGTTGTGGAATGGTTTGGGTTGGGAGGGACCTTACATCCCCATAATCCTTTAAATCCCATAGAGCCTGAATGGGATCTGCTCTGGGGTTGGAATAGAACTGGAATCTCTGCTAGGGTTGGAATCAAATCCCAGAAGGGTTTGGGATGGCAGGATCCTAAAAACCTCATTCCAAGGCCAGGGACGCCTCCACTGTCCCAGGTTTCTCCAGCCTGGCCTTGAACACTTGCAGGGACGGGGCAGCCATGGATTCTCTGGGAAAATTCCCATTTTTCCAAGCAGCAGCTCTTCCTTGCCATGAAATATATCCACAAACTCCTGCAGAGAGAGCCCGGAGTTGTCAAATTGTCATTTTCCTCCCTCAAGGTGAGTTTGGATCAGGTCAGTGCAGCTGAATTCTGGGTTTAGCTCATCCCTGCACTTCAGGGACACCCTCCTGCCTCAAATCCCATCGATTCTGTGATCCTGGAATGAAACTAAACCCAATTCCAGGCCAGGCTGGGGCACCCTGGGATGGAATCTGGCGGTTTTTAAGATGCTGCCATCCCAAACCCTTGTGGGATTTGATTTCAGGCTGTAATTCTTCTCCAGCTCCACAGGATGCCACTGTTCCTCCTCTGGACCTGCCCAGAATAAATCAACAACCACAGACTGCAAACCCCATTTACAGCAGAATAAAAAAACCTCAATCTGTCCTTCCTTGAGCCCCTCCCAGCATGAGAGCATCTCTGGGCCCTGCTGGGAGGAAATGAGCACCAAAATTTGGGAAGAAATCTCCTCAGTTTGTGTCACAGCAGGGCTGGCAGCTTTGAGATCATCTCTCACGCTGGCCTGGCAGGTTTGGTAAAACAGAACTCAAATTCTTCTCAGTTCAAATCCACCATCACAGTTCTTGGGCTTGGTAATTCCAAGAATTAAAATTAAAATGAGTTCTGTTTGGTAAAACAGAACTCAATTTCTTCTCAGTTCAAATCCACCATCACAGTTCTAGGGCTTGGTAATTCCAAGAATTAAAATTAAAATGAGTTCTGGTTGGTAAAAGAGAACTCAATTTCTTCTCAATTCAAATCCACCATCACAGTTCTTGGGTTTGGCAATTCCCATCTCCATTTTGGCTACTTAGAGGAAGAAAAATCCTAATTTAAGGAAATTTTCAGCAGAATAGCACCTGATCTAGCAACACTTTCAATACAATTTACCTCAAGGTCTGATGAACTCCCTCCTTAGCACATTCCCTGCACTCGAAGTTTCTATTTTCTCTACTGGAAGTACAAAAAAAACAGTCAAATGAGCAGAAAGTTTGTTAAAAATATTTATTTAAAAAAATACAATTGTTTTGCATGTCTGGTTGCACATAACTATTAACATATGATTGACTTGAATAATTTGCTACAATGCTTTTTTTAAAGCCAGCTTGCATTATACAAAGCAAAATCCCTCTGTCAGTTCTTACATAAAATAGTTTTCTTTAACTATTCCCACCCCATTTTATTTTAAAAAAAAAGATTGCAATACATTGATTTTTGTTGGTTTTTTTTTTTTTTTTTTTTGCACAAAAATCGAAGCAATAGAAAAAAGTCACCTGATTTCTCAGGAAAGACCTTCATGATGTTTGAATAACAATTCCCAAAGAGCCACTGCCAAAGCAGCATTTGTCACTTTGAAGTGTCAGGACAGTGCAAAGGAAGTTTTGCTAAATCTTTTAAAAGCTTTGCCCTCCTGATTGTATTCAAACCTGAAATGTGCTCCAACAACTCCATCCCTGCCCTAATCCAGTTGCTCATACTTTGAATTTTCAGGATGATTTACACGCTGAAGGTCTTCCTAAATGTTATCTCAGAAGGTTAAATAAAAGCAAAATTTAGTAACACTGAACAATTACTGAAAACTTTGGCTATTTATGTACTTGCATTACATACCAGCATTTTTTTTTAAAACACAATGGCATTAAGATACTCTAATAAAGTATTTAAAAATAAAAAGTTAGACTGAGAAGCAATTCTGTCCAGGCAGGGTCACCTAGCTGGAACAAGGGGTGACTTTTACAGTTGTCTTGTCCAGAAAAGTCTCCAGTGTAGGAAGTTTCAGACACTCACTACAACATAACTTTGCCTCTTGAATTTGTAATATATATATATATATTTATATATATTTATAGAGAAAAGAAAAAAAAATGCAACTCTGTTCTGGAAAGAGCCACTGGAAATGTTCCCCCCTTTTTCTGCTGCTTTCAGGGGAGTTTTTCCCCACTGATTGTTCTGAAAATCCCAGCAAGGTGAAACTGGGAAAGGTAAAACTCCAGCCCAGAGTTCCAGAGGGAGGGATCTGCTCCCAGCTCCCAAAAATCTGCCAAGAACCCAGCTCAGCCTGAAAATTCCAGCAAGGAACCCACCCCAAAATCAGCTGTGCACTCCAGGAATGAACAGGACGGCACACACAGCTGGATGGGGGTGCTGGAGTGGTTAAAAATGGATTTAAATCGATTTAAATCTCTCCAAAACACAAAAAAAAACCTGCCCAGCCCAGGGAAGCTGGAGCAGCTGCTGCTGGATGTGTGCTGATTCCCAGGATTTTGGCCTCCCAGAATTCCTGCTGGTAAAGCATGATGAATTCCAGCTGCCCTGATCTCCTGTAGGGGACATGACCACTGGGTGTTTCCCTGGAATTTTTTTTTCCCTTTTTTCAGCTTTATTATGATTCCAAATCAACTTCTCAGCTCTAAAAACAGAGGGGAAGAAGCATTCAATGTGCTACTGTACCCATCACAAAGCACTGTGACGTACATAAGGCCATCTGGTAACACTGCAACAGGCTACAAAAAACAGGTTGGAAAAGGGAATTTTTTTAGGATCTTTTTTTTCAAAGCTACAAAGAAATCAATCTCAACCCTGTTCACAGAGAACGAAACGTTTCCAAAGTATATTTTATATAGAAAAAAAACTGTGCAACTGAACAACAGCACAATAACAACAACAAAATCAAATAAAAAGTCAACACAATTCTAGGAAGCAGTTTCAAAGCTTGGAGGGGTTAGGACATGCTAGGGAAAAAAATAAAAACTAAAAAATACAGCCCCAAAAACCCATCCCAAGGAGCTGAGAGCAAAGCCAGGGGTTGGAAAATGGGGAGCCCAGCACACAGCAACACTCCAGGAACCATGCACAGCCTCGGGGACCTCCTAAAACACAGAAAAATCACCCCTAAAGGAAAGGAAAAGAAAAATCAAAATAAACAACAACAGCTTCCAGTTATTGGTACAGCACTGCTGCAATGGGCTCTGCCATCAGCTGCAGCCTCTCCTGCCTGGCTCCGCTCAGATCCCTGAATTCCAAAGGCTCAGGATTCTCCTGCTCCAGCCCTGATTGAGATGAAAACCTCCTGCAACACAACCTCGCAGAGAAATCTTTGAAATCAAGCCCAAACTTTTGTTCCATGCACACAAAAACTACTCCAAACCACATTTAAGACACTTTTTCTTGTTTTTTTTTTAGGAAATGTGGCAACCAACAACGTCAAAAATAAACCTTTGGCAACTCACGAGTGCACGATTGATTTGAGGGCTAAAAGAGAAGGAAAACCCCAAAAAAAAACCTCCCAAGGGAGTGCAAAATATTTCAAAGTGGCCACTGCAGAGTGCAGAATCTGCTCAGAGGGAGGATGGGGATATTTCTATGGATTTTTGGGAACACATCCTGCCAGGCAGACTTAAACACTGAGGAATCTAAAAATAAAAAATTACAATTTTTCAGCTCTGAGTGTGCTTCTCATCAGGGCCTGGAAGAGCTCCACAAGCAAAATCTGCTGCTTTCTTTGAGAGGTGGAAACAAAATTAGGTTTTTTTTTGTCAGTTTTAGGGTGGTTTTGTTCCAAAATAATTTATAGGAAGCAGATATTTTGTTGTTCCAACAGGGAAATGTTGGAATATCCAGGGATAAACAGGCCTTGCCCACCTGTGGTCAGACAGAAAAAACAACCTGCAGGGAACATATTCTTCTGATTCCTGCTTGTTCCTGGCATAAAAGCAGGAATAAAATCCAGGATTTTAGAATAAAATCAGGATTTACTGACATCAAACCCAAAATTTCACCTTTCTGCTCCAAGCCCTTCAGGGAATCCTGACAAAAATGGGCAGCACTGCCCTCGTGGCTCCTCTGTTTTGCCCTCCTGACTAAAATTAGTCAGGTTTTACAATTAAAATTGCTCTGGAGGAAGATTTGGTTCCATTCCCAAGGATTTCTCTGTGTCCAGAGCCACCTCTCCCCTCCCCAGTCACTCCCAGTGGAATTCTGTGCCCCAAAAATCATCAGGGATGAACAGGGCACACAGCTGGGCGGGATGGGGGTGCTGGAGTGGCTCAAAATGGAATTAAATTGATTTAAATCACCTTCCCAACCCAGATGTGCACTCCAGGAATGAACAGGACAACACAAACAGCTGGATGGGGGTGCTAAAAATTGATTTAAATCGATTTAAATTGATTTAAATCCCTCCAAGACACAAAAAACCTGCCCAGCTCAGGGAGGTTGGAGCAGCTGCTGCTGGATGTGGGCTGATTCCCAGATTTTGGTCTCCCAGAATTCCTGCTGGAAAAAGATGAATTCCAGCTGCCCTGATCTCACACAGGACTGCTGTGTCTCCCTAGAATTTTCTCATTTTTTTTATTTTTTCCCAGCTTTATTATTCCAAATCAGCTTCTCAGCACTAAAACCAGAGGGGAAGAAGCATTCCCCAAGGCAAAGGGACATAAAACTTTTGGGATCAACTGCATTTGATCCCAAATTCTTCCCCTCCAGCCTGTCCCACTCCCCTGGATCTGCTCCCTCTCAACAGCCACTGCTAATTGCTGCTTAATTAACTCCCAATCAACCCATAAACACCTCTGGTTAGCCTCATCAACCATCCTGGAGAGCTCCTGAGTGAATATTCAAGAATTTTGGGCTCTTCTGCCACATGGGAGACCCTCGGGGGCTGCTTGCAAAACCCCACTCTGATTTTTAAGACAAAACCACCTCAGAGGCCAAAAGGTCTCTTTATTTTCTTTTTTTTAAACTCATTTCTACTCTTCCAGATCCAGATTCTATTCCTCACAGAGCTGAGGAAGGAAACAAACCAAAATAGTCACCCAAAACTCCGAAGTTTTCAAGTTCCTGTGGATTTTAACAACATTCCCTGTCCCACTCCCGAGGTTGATTTCCAGAGCTGACACTGAGATGGACTGGAAACAAATCTGCCTTAAAAATGGGAGAGGTTCAACTGCAGAATCAACACTAAAAACCCCAAAATGTTCCATTTGTGAGACAGCTGAGGTTTGAAAATGCATCAGAGGGGGAAATGATCCCAAGCAAAGCCTTTCTGTTCTCACCATTCCACCATCCCAAAGATTCCATGGATTCTGAAGCCTGGGGATGCTCCAAGTGAAAAAAGGGAATTGTCCAACCACAGGGATTTTATCCCTTCCTGACCTACTGCAAACCAGAGCTTGAATGTGCCAAAATCTGGCACATTTTACCCCAAAGATTCCATGGATTCTGAAGCCTGGGGATGCTCCAAGTGAAAAGAAGGAATTGTCCAACCCCAGGGATTTTATCCCTTCCTGACCTACTGCAAACCAGAGCTTGAATGTGCCAAAATCTGGCACTGAATCTGCCAAATGTGCCAAAATCTGGCACATTTTACCCCAAAGATTCCATGGATTCTGAAACCTGGAGATGCTCCAAGTGAAAAAAAGGGAATTGTCCAACCTCGGGGATTTTATCCTTTCCTGACCTATTGCAAACCAGAGCTTGAATGTGCCAAAATCTGGCACTGAATCTGCCAAATGTGCCAAAATCTGGCACATTTTACCCCAAAGATTCCGTGGATTCTGAAGCCTGGGGATGCTCAAACTGAAAAAAGGGAATTGTCCAACCCCAGGGATTTTATCCCAAAGATTCCATGGACACTGAAGCCTGGGGATGCCCCACGTGAAAACAAGGAATTGTCCAACCCCAGGGATTTTATCCCTTCCTGATCCATTGCAAACCAGAGCTTGAATGTGCCAAAATCTGGGCACAGGAATTGCATCCCCTGCTGAGGACAGGTCTGAAACAAAGCTCTAAACCTAAAGCTGCTGCTAAAAAAAACCCCAAAATTCCTCCCTCACCTTCTTTTTACCAGGATCACCCTCCCAGGAAAGACACAACACCAAGGGTTCCATGACCATGGGACATTTTCCTGCTCCTGCCAGGAACCCTGAAAATCCAGGATCCCAAACAGAGCCAGGGAACAGCAGCAGCAGCTCCCCATGGAAAAATAAACCAAAACCCAAAGAGATTTCCAGAAGCAAGACACGAGTTCAGCTTCCAGGATTCCCTAAATCCTACCAGGTTTTTGAATTTTTGTGTTCCATGGAAGGTGTGACCAACGTTAGGGGTTTATTCCCATCTCCAGAAGCTGGGGAGGATGCTGGGTTATTTGTCTCCTACCAAAATCCTTTGACCTTCCACATAACCCAAGCCAGCCAGGCACAAAGTGATGCAAAAATTACCAAACATTCCACAAAACCAAAGCTATTCCAGCAACAGGAACCTAAGACAAAAAGCTTCTGTAATGCTGCATTTTTTTAAATTTTTTTTTTGCTTTTTTTAAATCACCACGGTACAGAACTAAACCAGAATCTACTCTAACCCCCACCTGCCTTAAATGAAAAAACAAATTGTGAGGAGCTGCACAAAAGCGCTCCTGAAGTGACCTAAAGAACCAGCAGGTGACACAAAGTCTGTCAGGAATGTGACCCAGGAAAAGCTGGCAGCTCCCTTTGGAACAAGGAAATATTCCCTTCAGTGACCTGAAAATTGCAGCAAAAGCTGCTCCTCTCCCACCTCCTCTCCCTTTTCCTCCTGAGCTTCTCATTCTGTCCACACTGATTTTTTTTTTTTTTTTCCTGTTTTACCTGGTGGAAACTTTCCCATCCAGGTTGCATTTCCACAGGAAAACCTGGATCTCTGTGGAACAGCAATTTTGGGAAGCTTCTTGGAGAGGAGCAGGAGCCCACAAATAATATTTTTGTTTTTGGGCTATAAAAGCTCACAAAGAATTAAGTGCACAAATTTTCAACAGCTAAACTTGGCTTTTTTTCCACAAGGGGAACAAGGGGGAAGGGAAGCAATTCAATTGCAAGTTTTTAGTGCTCATTCATGAATTTTCAATTCGAATCCCAGCCTGCAAATGTCAAAAGTCCCAAGTATTTGGTAGGCATCAAATTGGCCAACCTGAACCAACCAAAGTGCTGCTATTTTATACATAGCTCTAGAAATTTCCCAGAGCAGGCTCCAAACATGCAAACCAAAATAAAAAAAAAATTCCAGATGCCTGCTCTTCACCATCAACCTGCAGCTTCGCTTCTGCATTTCAAAAAGAAAAATAAAATGAAATAAAAAAGGTCAATATTGCACATTTTAAGAGCTGCTGGCGCAGGAATTTCCTCCTGCATCTGCTGATGTCTGAATGTGAAGCGTTTTTTTTTTGCCTCTGACAGGAGCCAACAGGAAGACAGGTCACTCCATGAGCTCACTCCCTGCTTCTCCACCTGAAAAAGGAAGATTTTTCTCTCCCACTTTTCCCCTGGGCAGGTGAACAATGCCCCAAAAAAAAAAAATGTTCCACCCACCTGTCCCAGGTGTCACATCAGGAACACACAAAAGTGGTTTTTGTTTTTCCTGTATCTCAATGTCAGGATATAGAAAGGGAACATCACTGCAGGAAAAGAAAAGTCCTGGGTGTTTGTGGCTTTTAAAGGGAATTCCAAGCCTGCAAAAGTGGTAGAAGGAGAAAAAAAAAAAACCAAAAAAAAAACCTCTGGAAAAGTTTGAGTTCACCACTTCTCCATGGAATAGGTGCAGTATTTACAGCAAACTCTGTCAGCTCCTCGTGCTGGACAGGGGGAAAATCTTCCTCTGCTCGTGGCAGCTCGGAGGATGCTGAAGGAAAGAGATGTCTCCAGCTGTTTTCTGGGAATTTTTGATGGGGAAGATCCTCTGACACCCCCAACTCAAAGCCAGAAGTTGCTGCCTGACATCAGATGCCCCAAATGTGGAAGGACAACGGACCCACAACCCAACACACCCAGAACTGAGGGGCTGAGAGAGGAGCAGCTCTCATTTCTTCAGCCCTCAGTTTTCTTAAAAGGCCTCCTGAGGTGTAAAAAATCCACCTACAAATTCCATCTCACCTCCAATGGCTCTGGAAAACAATCCTGCATCATTAATCCAGGACACCAAGGAGGTAAAAAAAACCAGATTTAACCACGAGGTTAAACCCCATGGAACCCCTCAGCCTGGTTTTGGGGTCCAAAAAGAAAAAAACCCCAAATCAACAGCTCCACTGCAAAACTTGGGATAAGAGCTGGCAAAAGAGGAGCTTCACCACGTGGGGAAAAGCAGGAAACTTTTCCAGAACTGTGGGGAAAGAAGAGCAACATTAATGCTGGGATGTTGCTGGGCTCTGGAATTGCACGTCAGGCAGCAACCTCCCCTAAAAACCAAGGGAAAATCCCCCAAAAAACCCAGGGGAAATTCCCCCAAAACTGCAGGACAACAACCCCAAAACTGCAGGAAAATCCTCCCAAAACTGCAGGGAAAATCCTCCCAAAACTGCAGGGAAAATCCTCCCAACCTGCTGATCCAGCAGGGAGCTCCCAGGCTGTGGCACAAGAAATGTTTGGACTCCAGCATTGAAACTCTGTGAGAAGCGAAAGGAGCTCATCCCACCGCTGATGGGAAAGGAAACATCCAAAATCCAGCCCCACCTCTTCTCCCAGGGGCTCCACAGAATTGTCCTGGACATAAACTTGGAATAAATCCTTGGAAAAATATTATTCTCCCTGCAAAAATCAAATAAAAATCAAGACAAGGGCAGCAGGAAAGCCCAGGTGCTTTTGTTGCTGCACAAGTCATGGTGCCCCCAGGGCAGAGCTGGCAGCACACAACCCCATTCCCAAACTTTTCCTGGAATGCCAGCTTCCATCAGGATTCAGGGTTCTCCTTGCTGAGCACAGGAAGCAGAAGAACAGAGGGTTTTTGTTTGTTTTTTTCCAAGAGTCACAGAGAAAAGCCTCCTCTGGTGCTGTTTGCTGCAGTCAGTGCAGGGTCAGTTGCTGCAACACCACCCAAAATTCCTTTTGGACACGGGGGAAAAAACCTTCCAAAGTGAGGAGAAGAAACTGGAGCTGCAGCTCCTATTAAGGCGTTTGCATATACATTCCCAACCTGGGTTCTTCCAAAAAAAGGGGGAATTTTTGCACAAAAAAGGTTTTTTTTTGTTGTGGGGTTGTTTTTTTTTTTCTTGGATTCGGGAATGGCAACAACTCCAACTCCAACTGTTGAGAATCTCTGTGGAATTACAAAACTGCTCGTTTTTACAAAAAAAGGTGGTTGAAGGGAAATGTCCCATCCTTGCCTTGCTGTGTCCTTGTGCAGGAATTCCATGTGCTATGTCTTCTGCAGATCTGGGGAAAAGGGGCCAGGGGTGGAGGGTCCATCCAGTCCAGACAGGGTAAACGGGCCATGACTGTTCAGCACGGATGGAAACTAAAGGATAAAACAAGAATCATGCAAAAAAAAAATTAATTCAATGTTCCTCCCATATCTGTGTACAAAAAAGGGCAGAAAAACCCCCAAATGTAACAACAAAACAGCAAAACCACCCCAGATTTCAAGGATGCTTTTGGCTTCTCACTTTTCATTTATTTTTAATGCCAAATGGTGTCACAATGACCCCATATCCTCATAAAAATGTGATTTTAATCCAGGTTCTAAAGAAAACAGAGTCTAAATTACCCCTGAGTTAATCATCAGCTCTTTCCAAGCTGAAATATCCATTGTCATTCCAGCCCTCCCTGTTTATTCCCTGTGCTCGTGGCACAGATGAGGAACTTCCTTCATCTCCATGGAGATGACAGATCCCAACCCAGAAGATTTCATTAAATCCTTTCCTTTCAATGAAATCAAATAAAAATTAATTCAATTGGTTAAATTCTACCCCTTGGCCACAGCAAATGTGGTAATTCCAGTGCCAGAGTGGAAGTGTGAGGGAAAAACATGAGAATTACAACTAAAGGAGGGGTTTTTCCTTAAATATAGTGGATTTTTTCCTAAATAGTAAAAAATTCCCTGGTCTTGGACATTTCCAGGGATCCAGGAGCAGCCACAGCTCCTCTGGGCAACTAATAAATAATAATCCCTGGAAAATGGGAATCCCTGGAGAATGGGACTCCCTTGGAAAATGGGAATCCATGGGAATGGGAAACCCTGGAGAATGGGAATCCTTGGGAATGGGAATCCCTGGGAAAAATGGGAATCCCTGGGAAAAATGGGAGTCCCTGGAGAATGGGAATCCCTGGAGAAAATGGGAATCCTTGGGAATGGGAATCCCTGGAGAAAATGGGAATCCTTGGGAATGGGAATCCCTGGAGAAAATGGGAATCCCTGGAGAAAATGGGAATCCCTGGGAAATTACAATCCTGGAAAATGGGACTCCCTGGGAATGGGACTCCCTGGAAAAATGGGAATCCCTGGAAAATTGAAAACTATGGAAAATGGGAATCCCTGGGAAAATGGGAATTCCTGGGAAAATGGGAAGCCATGGGAAATGGAAATTCCTGGGAAAATGTGAATCCCTGGGAAAAATGGGACTCCCTGAAGAATGGGAATCCTTGGGAAATGGGAATCCCTAGGAAAATGGGAATCCCTGGGAGATGGGAATCCCTGGGAGATGGGAATCCCTGGGAAAAATGGGACTCCCTGGGAAAAATGGGACTCCCTGGGAAAAATGGGAATCCTTGGGAAATGGGAATCCCTGAATCCCTGGGAAATGGGAATCCTTGGGAAATGGGAATCCCTGGGAAAATGGGAAGCCATGGGAAATGGAAATTCCTGGGAAAATGTGAATCCCTGGGAAAAATGGGAATACCTGGGAGATGGGACTCCCTGAAGAATGGGAATCCTTGGGAAATGGGAATCCTTGGGAAATGGGAATCCCTGGGGAAAATGGGAATCCCTGGAAAAAATGGGAATCCCTGGAAAAAATGGGACTCCCTGGGAAATGGGAAACCCTGAAGAATGGGACTCCCTGGGAAAAGGGAATCCATGGGAATGGAACTCCATGGAAAATGGGACTCCCTGGGAACGGGACTCCCTGAGAATCCCTGGGAATGGGAATCCCTGGGAAAAGGGAATCCCTGGGAACAGGAATTCCCAGGCAAAGGGGCTCCCTGTGCAGCACTCACCTGGAACAGGGTGTTAGCACCTTGCAGGCGGGCGGGGCTCAGGGGCGCCACGGGGCTCAGGGTGCTCCAGAAGTGGATGCTGGAGAGCAGCGGGCTGGGGGTCAGCAGGATGGGGGTCTGCAAAGGGAGCACAGCGGCGTCAGAGCCCGTCCCGGGGAATTCCAGCTCCTCCCAAGGAATTCCAGCCTTTCCCCACAGAATTCCAGCAGGGAAATGCCAGCTTTCCCCACAGAATTCCAGCCCTTCCCCACGGAATTCCAGCAGGGAAGTTCCAGCTTTTCCCACTGAATTCCAGCCTTCCCTGTGGAATTCCAGCCTTTCCCCACAGAATTCCAGCAGGGAAGTTCCAGCTTTCCCCACAGAATTCCAGCAGGGAAGTTCCAGCTTTCCCCACAGAATTCCAGCCTTTCCCCACAGAATTCCAGCAGGGAAATTCCAGCTTTTCCCACTGAATTCCAGCCTTCCTTGTGGAATTCCAGCCTTTCCCCTGGAAATCCAACCTCTCCCATGGAATTCCAGCAGGGAAGTTCCAGCTTTTCCCACTGAACTCCAGCCTTCCCTGTGGAATTATGGCTTTTCGTGTGGAATTCCAGCCTTTCCCACAGAATTCCAGCAGGGAAATTCCAGTTTTTCCCACAGAATTCCAGCCTTTCCCCATCAAATTCAAGCTTTTCCCTTGGAATCCCAGCAGGGAAATTCCAGCCTTTCCCCATGGAATTCCAGCCCTTCCCACAGAATTCCAGCCTTTCCCCATGGAATTCCAGCAGGGAAATTCCAGCCTTTCCTGTGGAATTCCAGCCACAACACCCCCTCAGCTCTCAGAACTCCCATCCCCTCCTCCTCCTCCTCCCTGCCAGCCCCATCCAGCTCTCCCTCCCTCCCCTCACTGAGCAAATTCCAACCCTTTTATTTTTATTTTTTTTCCCCTAAATCCTGGAAGCCACAGCAGAGCAGCTCCTCCTCCAATCCAGCATTCTGGAACCAAAGTGGGATTCTGGATTTAAAAAGGAAAAAAACCCAAAAAACCCAAACAATGGGCACAAGGCTGCTCCTGGTGCCACTGACAATGCCAGCAACAACAAAAGGAGTTCCCATCGTGAATATTCCAGGTTCACCAGCCAAGCACTTCCCAGGGTGCCAAAAGAACAACTCCGCTCGGATTTTGTTTTTTTTTCTTTTTTCCCCTGTCTTCAGCCACTTCAGTTTTCAACCAGCAGCTCCCCCATGGTTTCATTCTAATCCCAATTTATTGCAGGGGAGAGATCACACAGATACAGAATGATTTAACAGCCCTGCTGGATTCAGTTCCCTTCCAAGTTTTTCCATGAGACATGAAAGCTTTCCTTTCCCACACAAAGATAACAACCAAATTAAGCAGCTGCTCTTATTGCTGCTTGCTCACAAGACTTTGGCTTTAACTAAATGCTGCTAACTGAGGAAAAAAAAGCTCAGCAGACACCTCTGTGGGGCTGGTTTTGAAGGATTTTCAGGCCCAGCTGAAGGATTTAGGAATAATTCAGTATTCCCCTGGCAAGGTTTACCAAATCCTGCTGGAGCTGGTTTGGGTTTTGCCTCCACATGCCCAGCACCTGGGCACACTTTGAGGTGAATTAAAAAAAAAAAACAACAACAAAAAAACCCAACAAAAAAACAACCAGGGAGTGACATCCTGAGTTTCAAATCTCTGCATACAATGAACTATTCATTTTCCACTCGCTGTTTTCAAGCATAACATCATCACTATTGTTAGTTTAAACAAAAAAAAAAAAAAAAGAAACCAGGAAGGGAATTGAAGATTTGGTCACCTGAGAGAAAAGTGCTGGAGTAAGAGAAGCAGTTGGGAGAGAAGGACTCAGGATGCCCAGAGGACTGGGATCACTGCCTGTGATGACCAGAGTGGGAGCCAGCTCCAGCCCTTTGGGTTTTTTCGATCTGGAGAGGTGATTGGCAAATTCCTTCTCCAGCCCAGCTGAATCCTGCTGCTCTTTGGGCTCTGGGGATTGCTGCTGGAGGCTCTGGGCCTGCTCCAGCTGCTGGGAAGTCACAGATTCGATGTCTGTGTCAATGTCCAGGTCGGGGTTGGAGCTCAGGGGCGGCGAGGGTGGCGTGGAGGGCACCTGGAGCCCGGGGGAAACCGAGGACATGGGGGGGGTCGGGGTGTAGCTGGTGCTCAAGTTTGGCAAAGGTGCTGGAGGAGCTTCAGGGACGCTCAGCTTGGGCAGGACCAGGGTCTCCAGGGTCTGCAGAGTCTCCTCAGAGCCCAGGGGCAGCGAGGAGGACACGGCGGGGGTGGCAGGAGCCGTGGAGGTGACGGCCACAGCCGAAGTGGTGGACACCAGCGGGGCAGAGGGCGGCTTTTTGGAGGGCATGGTGACAAACTTGATGACAGAAGGGGTGGGGTCCTGAGGTTTCTTCTCTGTCAGCTTCTCGGCCGGGTTCTCGATCTTGATGGACCTGAAGAGCTTCACGCTGGAGGAGTTGAGGGAGTTGAGGGTGAAGGAGGAGTAGAGGCCTGAGTGGATGTAGTCGTTCCGGCTGGAGGACTTAGCACACGACTGGGATTTCTCCTTGCCGCAGTTCTCCACGTCCTTGGGGGTGCTGGTGACCTCCCCAAAGCCGGGCATTTCGGGGTCCCCCTCGATCCTGCCCACCACCAGGGGATCCATGTTGAGGATCTCCGGGTAGGACACGAATTTGTACACAAACTTCTTCCCGTTCACCTTCTTAATGATATTCTGGGGAGGGGGGAAGAAGACAAAAGTATATTTAGATCTTTCTTCAGATTAATTTTCTTCCTACAAACACTGCCTAAAATAGGCAGAGGAATTAAAGTCTGTAATCTTTCAGCCAAAAAAAAAAAAAAAAAAGAATGTTTCTCCTTTTCCTGTTTTAAAAACACCCTGAGTGTTCCAGTTCTGTTCTCGGAGCTGGCAGACAAAACACTACAACAGGTGAGCTTAACCTGACATTAAACATACTAAAACCAGCTTAAAAAATGCCAAGAAATCCTGATTAACATCAAAAAATGCCCGTTACCCCCAGCAAGGATCACTCAGCTGGGTACACTGTGGGTAATTTAATAGAAGAACTTGCTAAAGGTTTTCTCCAGGACTGCAGAATTGAGAGCTTGCACTTCAAATCAAACCACCTTTATTCTTAATAAGATGATAATAAAGGAAAAGAAGCAGCTGAACTCGTCAGCAGAACGCAGGCTAATCAGTTATTTCAATACCACAGAACAGCATCTGTCAAACTTGTTTTGCTCCTCAGCGAAATGCCACACACACTTTGCACTTGGAATTATCCTTATTTATCATCCCCTGATTGCTGCTGAGATCTCTCAGTACCAAAGCAGATTTGTGGCACCCAGTAATGAACACCAGCACCCTCCCACCTGCTCCAGGCTGAGGCTCCTCAGAAACTGGGGGTTATTTTTATCTGCTGCACTCACACACGAGCAGCCGTGGGATAAAGGGAAACAAAGGTGAGATTCCAAGATGTTGGATAAACAAAAGCTTCTTACTCTGCTGGGCTGAAAACAATGGTCAAAGGGAAGGTGAAATACACAAGAGAAAATAAAAATACTTAGGGATGGAAAATGTTGCTTTTGAAAGAAATAAATGTAAAGAGAAAGCAGCAAAAAGATCTGGAAGTGGTGCAATATTCGCACTCTCCACCATCATCCTCTCCCTGTATATACTATATTATATACACTATATTTTTTCCTTTTTTTTTTTACCATTTCTGACTACACCAAACAGAATTTCCACAAGTATTTTTAAGCAGAACACTCATCATTCTGGATAAGATACAGTGGGAATTAAACCAGGCAAAATTTTAGTTCAGCACCTCCTATAGATTTTCTGTTTAACTGATGCAGCTTAAACTCCTTCCTGTGAAACGAAAACTCTCCCTGTGCTTTACCTGCATTTTAACCCTTGCAGGGGCGTGTGTTTTTGGAAGTGGCATGAGAACCCAAAGGCAAATTTGTATGAGCAAAGCCACCGAGCCACCGCAACCAGCGAGGAGGAAACAGCGCAGCGATAAATGAAATTAAAAACCAACCCAACACCTTTAAACAAAGCAGCTCAACTTCCTTCAACCTGGCAGAGGCACAGCAAGGAGGAGGAGGAGGAGGAGGAGGAGGAGGAAACAAAGCTCCTTAGCTCAGAGGGATAAGGATTGGAGCAGGATTTCCAGCCTACCTTCACGTAGTAGTAGCGCAGCGCCCGGCTGAGTTTATCATAGTTCATGCTGGGCTTGTTCTTACGGATCCCCCAGAGCCTGGCCACCTCCTCTGCCTGCAGCAGCTTGAATTCCCCGTCGTTGGAGGTCCAGCAGATGATGTTCTTGTTCTGGGGCTCTTGGAGCAGCTGGAGGAGGAACTGCCACAGGGTGATGGCACTGTCCATAGCAGAGAGCTGCAATTCACAAAGGGAAGGTTAAGCCCGGAGCATTTCCCTCCTCTCTCTCCCCCTACAAGGGGGGTGAAAAAAAAAATGGAGCAGGGATTGTTATTTCCAAAGGCAGCAAGAGTAAAAAATTATTAGTCACCAGTCGTGAAAGATGTTCCCTGCAGAACTGAGGGGCTGAGTGCCAACTCTGGCGTCTCCTCCCACATGTCAGTACTTTTCACATGGGTTATATTTAGCCTCATTTAACTAAATCAGGTCACTTTGGGTAAGTTGCAATGAGTCACTACCCCCAGAAAAAAAAAAAAAAGTTTCCAAGTTGTTCCATGTTCACCCACTCTGGCTTGTGGTGCTTTGTGAGAAAGAGCTCAGGTACAGCCAGGTAGGGATCAAACCACCCCCTCACCTCCTCCTTTCCCTCCTGCTCCCACCTCACAACCAGGAACTGCACAGCTCCAGGAAGATGCCAGAGCCAAAACAACTCAAATCTCCCCTCAGTTTCCATTCCAGCCTCTCAATCACCCCAACCTCCCTTCAAAATCTTTCTTTTTCCAGGCATCACCCTTTTTTTTAATGAGAGTAAACACAAAACACAAAACAAAATTATTCCAATGGAGCCTTTGCTCCATTCCTGCCATGTCCTTCCCACATCAATGATTTAGGCTGGGACTTTCTAGGACTGATATCAATGATTTAGGCTGGGACTTTCTAGGACTGCTATCAATGATTTAGGCTGGGACTTTCTAGGACTGATATCTCCCAGTTGATTCCTGCTCTAAAGTTGCTGATTTTCCCTCCTGTTCCCACCTCACAGGGAGCACAGCACAACCAGGAACTGCACAGCTCCAGGAAGATGCCAGAGCCAAAACAACTCAAATCTCCCCTCAGTTTCCATTCCAGCCTCTCAATCACTCCAATCTCCCTTCAAATCTTTTTTTTTTCCAGGTATCACCCATTTTTTTTAATGAGAGTAAACACACAACAAAATTATTCCAACAGGTCTTTGCTCCATTCCTGCCATGTCCTAGCCACATCAATGATTTAGGCTGGGACTTTCTAGGACTGATATCAATGATTTAGGCTGGGACTTTCTAGGACTGCTATCAATGATTTAGGCTGGGACTTTCTAGGACTGATATCAATGATTTAGGCTGGGACTTTCTAGGACTGCTATCAATGATTCAGGCTGGGACTTTCTAGGACTGCTATCAATGATTTAGGCTGGGACTTTCTAGGACTGCTATCAATGATTTAGGCTGGGACTTTCTAGGACTGATATCTCCCAGTTGATTCCTGCTCTAAAGTTGCTGATTTTCCCTCCTGTTCCCACCTCACAGGGAGCAGAGCACAACCAGGAACTGCACAGCTCCAGGAAGATGCCAGAGCCAAAACAACTCAAATCTCCCCTCAGTTTCCATTCCAGCCTCTCAATCACCCCAATCTCCCTTCAAATCTTTTTTTTTTCCATTTTTTTTAATGAGAGTAAACACAAAACAAAATTATTCCAACAGGCCTTTGCTCCATTCCTGCCATGTCCTACCCACATCAATGATTTAGGCTGGGACTTTCTAGGACTGATATCAATGATTTAGGCTGGGACTTTCTAGGACTGCTATCAATGATTTAGGCTGGGACTTTCTAGGACTGCTATCAATGATTTAGGCTGGGACTTTCTAGGACTGATATCAATGATTTAGGCTGGGACTTTCTAGGACTGCTATCAATGATTTAGGCTGGGACTTTCTAGGACTGATATCAATGATTTAGGCTGGGACTTTCTAGGACTGATATCTGCCAGTTGATTCCTGCTCTAAAGTTGTTGATGCATAAATTCATCAAGGATACACCAGGCAAATAACATTTTACCATTTCTGACTACACCAAACAGAATTTCCACATATATTTTTAAGCAGAACACTCATCATTCTGGATAAGACACAGTGAGAATTAAACCAGGCAAAATATTAATTCAGCATTCCTGTAGATTCTCTGTTTAACTGATGCAGCTTAAACTTCTTCCTGTGAGATAAATACAGGAAAAATGCTCTGGGATAGTGAATAACACTGGATATACATAATACTGGATATACACTACATTTTCCCTATTTTTTTACCATTTCTGACTACACCAAACAGAATTTCCACAAATACTTTTCAGCAGAAAAAAGTAATCCCTCCATCATTCTGGATAAGACACAGTGGGAATTAAACCAGGCAAAATATTAATTCAGCATCTCCTATAGATTCTCTTAGTCCAGAACTGTTTCATTAATGCAGCTTAAACTCTTTCCTGTGAAATAAAAACAGGAAAAAATGCTCTGGGATAGCAAAAAACACTGGATATATATAATATTGGATATCCACTGTATTCTTCCCCCTAGGAAAGGGAGTCCAGGGGGTCCATCTGGGTGTGTTTGATATTCAACCACGAATCCCAAGATATTCAACCAAGCTCCAAGGCAAAAGGAGCAGGGGCCAGGCTGGTGCTGGGTGATGTCCCTGGGATCCAGCCTGCCCTGCCAGCTCATCCCTGCTCCCAAAGCCTTTTATTCCAATCTCATTAGTGCCCAGCACTTAGCCAGCCCTATATAAGGAAGGGAACCGCGTCCAGAGCACTCAGGGAGCGCTGGGACAGGATTAGAGCTGACAGTTCACACACAGCTCTGGGGAAAACCAGGTGCCCCCAGGGCACGGCACCTTTCTGGGCACCTTTTTGGGCATTTCAGCCCTTGTGCAGAATCCCTGCCTCGTGGCACACGCTGGCTGATGTGACATTGATCCAGGCAGGTGAATTGCTGCAATTACACAGCGAGGGCCACCCACACCCCCTGGTGAGGCTGGCCCGAGGTGCTTTCCCTGTTAATTACTGCACAACTCCCTGCTTGCCCAAATTAATTGCTCAGCACTCGAAGAAACTGGAGGCTGCGCTTCCAGACTCTTCCCACACCTCTCTGTGCTGCGCCAGCTGATCCATACGGGATTTAGGGACCAGGGAAACACCTCCAAACCCTTGGTGCTGCCATTCACCCCCAGTTCATCCCAGGGGGCTGTGTTATCCAGGGGGATGATGCAGCCACACGTGGTGGAGAGCAGAGCACGAGGACTGGGTTCTGGCACCCAGCAGAGCTGTCAGGAGCACTGAGATGTGCTGGGAGAGAGCAGGCACAGCGAGCTGAGCCATCATTCCCACGCTGCGCTTCTCTCCAGCGCTCTGCAGCAAACTGATGCAACGTGGAAATCAGATTAGCAACAGGATTTCACACAGTGGCAAAGGCTTGGGTTTTAATTTTTCCCCGCCCCCCTTCTGCTAAATTCCATGCAGTTTTCATCCCAGAATTGAACTGGTGTTATGCTTCCTTTGAGGAAGTTCCACCTTGCCTTGCTGTTAATTCCAAGCTGACCCAAAGCTTTTTTTAATATCTTTCCCCACTCCTCCTGCTAAAAATCCACACGGTTTCATCCCAGAATGGAACTGGTGTTATGCTTTCCTTGAGGAAGTTCCACCTTGCTGTTAATTCCAAGCTGACCAAAGCTTTTTTTTTATATTTTTCCCCACTCCTCCTGCTAAAAATCCACAGTTTCATCCCAAAATTGAAAGCTTTCATCACAACAATTGAACTGGCATTAGTTATTTCATGGTGCTGCTTCCCTTGAGGAAGTTCCACCTTGCTGTTAATTCCAAGCTGACCCAAGGCTTTTTTTTTTTATTTTTCTCCATTCCTCCTGCTAAAAATCCACAGAGTTTTATCCCAAAATGGAACTGGTGTTATGCTTTCCTTGAGGAAGTTCCACCTTAACTGCAAGCTGACCCAAGCCAAGAGTTGCTGCCCAGGTCACAGCTGGTCTAGAATCCAGCTGGAGATGCATAGAATATTCTGTAAAATATAATTATTAATTATTATATATAATATATAATATATTTTATATATATCTAATATAATAGTATAATAATATACATTTAGTATATAATATAATGTGATATATCATATATATCATATATTATATATACTGTATGTATAATATATATTATATAATACATTATTATTATTATTACTACAATATTCTGTAAAACAGCACACAAAGAGCGGCCAAAATGATGGAAAATACTAGATATTAAAAGACAAACATTACAAAAAAACCCAAACCACCTTTCCCAGAGATGAGCTAAGCTGTTCTGAGGAGCGTTTAGCAAAGTTAAAGAGTTCAGGCTGCTCAAATGCTGCATTTTCCAGCTGGAAGGCTCCTGAGCCAGGGGCAGAGTTACAGACTGTACTGGAGAGCAATTCTGATCAAGTTCCTCCTGATGTTTCTGGCATTTGCAGCTCCAGGCGTGTCACGATTCTGTCCATCACTCAGAGGACACATGGCACGTCCCCAGCTTGGAAAAGTCTTGTCTAAAAACCATTGAAAAGGGTGGAGAGGTCTCAGTGATCCCCTGGCTGTCACAGAACAGGAGCAGAGAGTATTCTGGAATTGTTCACGGATGGGTTTTAGGGCATAAAATTGAATATTGCTCTTTATTAGATATTCACTGCATTCATCCCTAGGGAATGATGGAGATCCCACAGTGGAACCTCATGGAAACGTCAAAGGAATGGGGAAAGTGGAGTTTTTCTGGAGGTTCTATCCAAAGGGAAGGCCAGAAAACAGCCTTGGTCAAAGCAATGGGATCACAGGTGGATTTTATCCCTACAGAACCCAGGAGAGAGCTGAGACCTGGGAAAGCCCAGTGGGTATCAGGACACAAAGTTTTGTCTCATTCACCTTTAGTACCATCCAGTTTCCTCTAGAAAAATACACAAAAACCCTCTTGTTTCTCCAGAAAAAAAAAGCAGAATATTAAAAAAAAAATCACACAAAATGTAAAATGAAAACCAGAACAGGTGAGCTGAGCAGCACTAAATGTGAGGAAAAGGTTTTTCCTTCTCCAGCTGCTGCAGTTCCTGAGCACCAGCAGGGATGAGAAGCGGCTCAAGAACCCCCTGGCCCACATGACTGAGGGTGAAATGTCCTCTCAGTTTGTAAACAGCATTTCAACTTTTTAAATTTCCTCAAAAGGCCTCACTCTCCTCCTCTGACCCCTCTCCAGCAGCATAAAACCCTCCCAAACCCAACTGCTTTTCCTCCAGGATGAGCACACCAATAATTTACAAACATCCTACTCCAAACCATCCTTTTGGGAAGGTTTTTCCCTCCTAAAAACCCGTGGAGAAAAGGGATCACACAAAATGTCAAATTAAAAGCAGCACAGGTGAGCTGAGCAGCACTAAATGTGAGGAAAAGGTTTTTCCTTCTCCAGCTGCTGCCCTTCCTGAGCACCAGCAGGGATGAGAAGTGGCTCAAGAATCCCCTGGCCCACATGATTGAGGGTGAAAAATTCTCTCTGTTTACTTTGTAAACAGCATTTCAACTTTTTTAATCCTCTGACCCCTCTCCAGCAGCACAAAAACCCCTCCCAAACCCAACTGCTTTTCCTCCAGGATGAGCACACCAATAATTACCAACACCCCACTCCAAACCATCCTTTTGGGAAGGTTTTTTCCCTCCTAAAAACCCATGGAGAAAGGAAAAGGGACCACACAAAATGTCAAATTAAAAGCAGCACAGGTGAGCTGAGCATTACTAAATGTGAGGAAAAGGTTTTTCCTTCTCCAGCTGCTGCCCTTCCTGAACACCAGCAGGGATGAGAAGTGGCTCAAGAATCCCCTGCCCCAGTTTGTAAAAAACATTTCAAATTTTTAAATTTCCTCAAAAGGCCTCACTCTCCTCCTCTCACAGCTCTCCAGCAGCACAAAACCCTCCCAAACCCAACTGCTTTTCCTCCAGGATGAGCACACCAATAATTACCAACACCCCACTCCAAACCATCCTTTTGGGAAGGTTTTTTCCCTCCTAAAAACCCATGGAGAAAGGAAAAGGGAAAAGGGAATCACACAAAATGTCAAATTAAAACCAGCACAGGTGAGCTGAGCATTACTAAATGTGAGGAAAAGGTTTTTCCTTCTCCAGCTGCTGCAGTTCCTGAGCACCAGCAGGGATGAGAAGTGGCTCAAGAACCCCCTGCCCCAGTTTGTAAACAGCATTTCAACTTTTTAAATCCTCTGACAGCACAAAATCCTCCCAAACCCAACTGCTTTTCCTCCAGGATGAGCACACCAATAATTACCAACATCCTACTCCAAACCATCCTTTCGTGAAAGTTTTTCCCCCCCTCCTAAAAATCCGTGAAGAAAGGAAAAGTGCGAAGGAAATTTCAGCTGAGAGCCTTTCCCTTCCTGCACCATGTGAGCAGGAGGAAAAAATAGTTGCTAGAGGCAGAGGGCAGCTCTGCTTTGTAATGAGGAGCTAAAATAGAGCACTATTATTGTCTTGAGATCTTCTCCGACGCCTACGGGTGACCCTGGAGTTCAGCAGGAGCTGCCAGGCTTTGGCACCGAGCTCCCAAAAAACCTGAGCCTCCTCCCCTGCTGCTGCTCAGCTCTGCTGGAGGCCTGGCTTTGCAGGAATTCAGCCAGAAAATCCAAGATTTGGGATTTGCCATCCCCTCTGTGGGATTACAAAGGAGGTTTGGATTTTCCTGGGAAATGCAAAATTCCAAATATTCCCCCTGTGCCCCCTGGGAAAGGAGTAAAGGGAGGATTAAAGGGGTTTAGGCCTGGCCTAAGCCCCTCCTTCAAGACCTTCTGGCAGATTTCCTGCGCTTTGACTCAACACCAAATAATCTCCGATAATCTTTCACCTCCATTTGTTGCGGCAGCCTCTGCTAAAGCATCTGCAGCCTCGATGATTCCTGCAGATGGGCTGAATAATAAAACAAATAAAAATCCCCCAGGCAGGAAAGAGGAAGGGGAGGAGGGAAGGGAAAAAGGAAAGGAAAGGAAAGGGGAAAGGAAAAGGGAAAAGGGAAAGGGAAAAGGGAAAAGGGAAAAGGGAAAAGGGAAAAGGGAAAAGGGAAAGGGAAAAGGGAAAGGGAAAAGGGAAAGGGAAAAGGGAAAAGGGAAACGGAAAAGGGAAAGGGAAAAGGGAAAGGGAAAAGGGAAAGGGAAAAAGGGAAAGGGAAAAAGGGAAAGGGAAAAGGGAAAAGGAAGTGCCAGGCACAGAGCAAAAGCATCCCCAGCATGGGAACAGCTGTCCCAGTGTCACAGCCCAAAAAGGGCCCTGGAGACACACAAAGGGCTCCCAGCCCCAAAATAAAAATTGGAATTAAGGCAGCAACAGGTTTGGGGAAGCTCGTGGTGTAGGTGAGAAAATGGGAAAAAAATATCCAGGAAAAGAAAATAATCTAGAAAATTCCAGGGAAAAATTCAGGAAATTCCAGGAAAAAAATCAGGGAATTCCAGGAGAGCAGAGCTTGCAGTGATTGCCACTTCCCAAAGGCATTCCCAGGGAATTTCTGGGCCCTTTGGGAAGGGCACGGTGTGTGAGCAGCAGGAATTCCTGCTCTGTTGTGCAACATTGCTGTGGACACGAGGCCTTGGTGCCTGGCCCAGGAAAACAAACAGAGGTGGCTGAAGGAGAATTTTGGAGGTCACAGGCTCAAGTTCACGGTGAAAACCTCAAAACCTGAGCAGGATTTTCCCCCCTCTCTTTGTTCTATTAAATTAATGAGTAATTATTCATTAAAGAAATGGTTGCCCCATCCCTGACATGGCTGATGAAGTGTCCAGTTAAAATGGATATCAAAATAAAACCAAGCAACAGTTTTAGCAACAATATTCCATTGCTAAGAAACCTTTTCTGAAAGATTTCCAGCTCTCGGGGCTGTGACTCACCTGAATTGGTACTTTGAGGATTTTATCAATTTTAATTCATTTTAGAAAGAGCCTATTGTGAAAAATAACCCAAAAAAATCCACAAATCTGCTGTCCAAAACTCCATTCCCTGATGTGGAAGGAAATTGGGTCCTTTTCCAGAGCACACACAGGTGAAATGCCAGGTAAAAGCCTCTTAAATGTGTAAAATAAAGGAATTAACCAAGGGATTCAAACTAGACAGGCAGAATTCTACACCCCCTTTAAAAATCCCAACCCCTGGCAGCATTCCAAGCAGTAAACCAATCAAACCATCTCTAATAAATCACCAAAAATCAAGGGAAAACCACCCCAAACTTGAATAAATTCTTGTTTTTCTCCTTACTTCTGGCATTCCCTGCACAGTTGTTGCCAATGCAGGCAGGAAAATCAGATTATTGTGAAGGAGAAGCCGTGGTTATCAAGGCAGGAAGTTCCTTGGAAGGAAATGCTGAAGGATGTCCTCATGATAAGAGCTGCTCCAGAGTTTTCATTGCCTAACCCCACTCCAAGCCTCTCTTTTATTTTTTTTTTTATTTAACTCAAAACAAATGTTGCAACAGATTTCGTCTCCCTGGCTCAAAAATTCAGCTGCTTGAGACAAAATTTAAGTGTTTTAGCAAAAAATTGGAGGGGTTAGGAACCAACTGTTTCAGCTTGGAAGTCCTGAGAAAGAAATATTTCTTTTTTTTATATATATTTTTCCAGTTTTTCCTCAGTGTTTTCTGGCCTTTCTGAATTAGCCAAGATCAGGATAAAAGCATGAAGGACAACAATGACATCAGGATTTCCATGGCACTCAGGGTGGCAGCAGATGAGCCCAAGCAGTTTCCTGGGGGTGTTTTAATCCTGACACAGAGACAACAGAATCCCCCTTTTATTTCAAATTATCCCACTTGATAATTTGATAATAAATTAATGGAAAACAGAGGGAAAAGGGGATTTTAAAGCCCTTTTTGTGTCATTCCTGCAGGTGCTACAATCCCTCTGCTCCCCCATCCCTGATGATGAAATTATTCATTTCCCTGATTTTCCCCACTTGGATCAGCATTATTCCTTCCCTCTTTTATTTTTTTAGGATATGAGAGCCCAGCAAAGGTTTAGGACACGCAGAGGGGATGGGAAACTTCAAAACCAAAAAGCCTTTGATGGGTTTGTGACCCTGCTGGGATTGTTCCCATAAAAAAAAATTCAGATTTCCTGGAAGCTCCTAAGGAGATTACACTCAACTTCCTCCTCATCTGGGGCCCAGTGTTTACCAACAGCAAATTCAATTAAATTGCCTTGCACAGGCACAATCCCTGTGCTGGAAGGAAAAACATCCCCCAGATCGGAGCAGCAACAATCCCAAAATAAAATAAAATAAAATAAAAATCCCAGGTTAAAATTCCTGCTGGATGGTGAAAAGGGAAATGGGATTGAAGCTGGAACAATGTTTATGGTACACTCAGCCCCGTTGTCATGGTGATGGAACAACTATTCCCTGCAAACAGGCACAGAGACCCTAAAAATAAACAGCCCGGCCGAAATCCCCGTGTCGGGCACGGCGAGAGAAATCCCAAATCCCAATAATCCGTTCCTAAAAGCTTTTCCAGCTCCTAGGGCTGTGACTCACCTGAATTGTACTTTTAGGATTTTATTAATTTGAATTCATTTTAGAAAGAAAATTTTTACTGTCAAACCCCCCCCCCCTCCAAAAAAAATCCACAAATCTACAGTCCAAAACACACCAAGGTGAAATGGCCAGGTAAAAGCCTCTTAAATGTTAAAATAAAGGAATTAAACAATAAATTCAAACTGAAGACGCAGAATTCCACACTCCCTTAAGAGTGGAGCCTCCAAAGCAAACCCCTGCCTTGCTCAGGAGCAAAATCCAGATAAAATATAAATTCTAAAAAAATCTAAATTCAGCACTTAAAAAATCAAGCACAGCCCTGGAGGTTGTCCAGCCCTGCTGGGGAATTTTTGGGGATGGAGAGGAAGGGAGGGAGCTGGAGGTGGAATCCAGGTATGGGATGTGTGGATGAGAGAACAGCAAATAAAAAGCAGGATTTGCAGGATTTGCATACTTTCTCCTCTGCCTCCCCTATTGATGTGGGCAGGAATCCACCCAGCTCAGACAGGGGAGTGAAAAAAAAATAAAAATAATAGTGGTGAGGAATTAAAAAAAGAAAAAACCCAGCAGCCATTGGAGGCAAATAAGCAAAGGCTGGATCCAAACAAGGGCTGGGCTCAGCCTGCAAAGACCTGCGCCCAAAAATCTCCTGAACCCAAAAACCTCCTGCGCCCAAAAATGTCCTGAACCCAAAAATCTCCTGCACCCAAAAACCTCCTGCACCCAAAAACCTCCTGAATCCCACCAAGGATCTTCTGGATCCAAAGAACCAATTCCTGCACCCAAAAAATCTCCTGGATCTCACCAAGCAAGCCCTGGAGCAAAACAAACTCCAGGATTCCACTGAGCCATCCCTGGATGCAAACAATTCCTAGACCCAAACAAGCGATTCCTGCATCCCAAAAATCTCCTGCATCCCAAAATCTTCAGGATCCCACCAGCCAAGCTCTGGCCCCAAACAACCTCTAGACCCAAAAAAAACGATTCCTGGACCCAAAAGGATCCAGGATCTCACCAACCAAGCTCTGGATCCCAAAATTTCCTGCATTCCACCAACCAACCTCCAACTCCAAACAACCCCTGGACCCCAAAACCCAATTCCTGCACCCAAAAATCTCCTGGATCCCATCAACCAACCTCTGACTCAAAACAGCCTCTAGACCCAAAAACCCAATTCCTGCACCCAAAAATCTCCTGGATCCCATCAACCAACCTCCAACTCCAAACAACCCCTGGGTCCAAAAAAACGATTCCTGCACTCAAAAATCTCCGGGATCCCAAAATCTCCAGGATCCCACCAACCCAGCTCTGACTCCAAACAACATCTGGACCCCAAAACCCAATTCCTGCACCCAAAAATCTCCTGGATCCCAAAATCTCCTGGATCCCATCAACCAACCTCTGACTCAAAACAACCTCTAGACCCAAAAACCCAATTCCTGCACCCAAAAATCTCCTGGATCTCAAAATCTCGAGGCTCCTACCAACCGAACTCTGATTCCAAACAACGCCTGGACCCGAAAAAAACCCAATTCCTGTAGCCAAGAAACTCCTGGATGCCCCAAACCAACCTCTGGATCCCAAAACCTCCAGGATCCCATCACCCAACCTCCGACTCCAAACAACCCCCGGACCCAAAAAACCAATTCCAGCACCCAAAAACCTCCCGGATCCCACCAAGCACCCCCAGGAGGGAACGAAGCCGCTCCAGCCTGGATCCAAGCCCAGCCCCGGCTCTCCCCAGCCCCGTCCCGGCCGCTCTCCGCGCCCGGTGCGGCTCCCGAGGGGCAGCGCCGGCGGCACCGCCCGCACCCCGCAGCCCGGCCCGCCGCTCCCCCCGAGCCCTCCGCCCCCGCTCACCGAGGAGGAGCCCCGCCGGTGCCCGGGTGCCGTCGGGTGCCGGTGCTGGGCGCGGCCCCCCCGCCGTCCCTCATGCCCGGCGCGGCCGCCGGGGCCGCATCCCGGGCGGGCGGGCGGAGCCGGGCGGGCAGCGCGGGGCGGCCGCCTTCCACACACGGCCGGGGGCGCGCGCGCGGGACGGACCCTCCGCGGCCGCCGTAGCGCCGCTTCCGCCCACGGGCCCGCGGAGCTCGCGGGAGGCGGCCAATCGGAGCGCGGCAGCGGGAGGCCGCGGGCCAATGGGAGGGCGCGCTGATGATGCGGGGCGGGGTTAAGGGCGGGGCGTGGGGCGCGGGCGGGACGCGCGGTCCCGGTGCCCGGGCTGGGCCATGTGCGCGGGCCCGGCCCCGAACCGGCCCCGAAGCGGCCTCGAATGGCCCTAAACTGGCTCCGAATGGGCCCCGAATGGCCCCGAAGCGGCCTCGAACGGCCCCAAACTGGCTCCGAACGGGGCCCAAACCGGCCCCGAATGGCTCCGAACCGGCCCCGAATCGGCCCCAAATGGTTCCGAACTGTCCCCGAACAGTCCCGAACCAACCCCGAGTGGCCCCGAACCGTCCCCGAGTGGCCCCGAACCGTCCCCGAATGGCCCCGAACCGTCCCTGAATGGTCCCGAACCGTCCCCGAATGGTTCCGAACCGTCCCCGAGTGGCCCCGAACCGTTCCCGAAAGGCCCCGAATGGTCCCGAAGCGGCCCCGTCACGTCCCCGGCTCCCGCCTGCCCTCAGGGCGCTCTGGGCAGAGCCCACGGGCCCTTCTCACCCTCCCCACACGGGGTGTTGAGGGGGAACGGGGCACAGCGCCTCAAAATGGTTCAAAATTTAAAAATAAACCGCTCTGTTTTACTAGGAAATACATGGTGTGAGCTCTCCTCGCAGAGTGGGGAGGAAAAAAAAATTCCTGCTCTAGCTGGGAACCAAGGACCATGATCCAAGCTCAGGCCCAAGAGCAGAAACAACACAGAATGAAGAGATAAAAACAAGGATGGGACTGCGTGGGCTGCAGATGTAATTAGACAATTAACTCCAATATGCAAATAGAGCAGAACTTATAAAAGTGAGAGACTCCGTGACCAGTTGTCCATTTTGTGACCATTTGGGTTCATCTTGGGTCCATTTTGTGACCATTTGGGTTCCTCTTGGGGCAATTTTGTGACCATTTGGGTTCGTCTTGGGTCCATTTTGTGACCATTTGGGTTCATCTTGGGTCCCTTTCATGACCATTCCCTGTGTCCTGGCACTCCAAAGCTCTTCTCCAGCTCTCCTTTGTCACAACTTTCTGCCCAAAAAAAAAGTAGGAAGGAGATAAAAACAAGGAGAGCCAGAGAATTTAGGATTTGACGAAGGACAGGGGTTTCCCCCCAGTGCACATTGTCGCAGGGAGAGAGGAAGTTTTCAGCCAGGCTGACCGTTAGTTATTCATTTACAGAAGTTCATTTTGTTTTAAAATGCAGCAGAGTTAAGAGGCTTTGTGTTTTTCCCAGCTCCAAAACCAACCAAAAAAAAAAACCCTAAAAATAACAAAAAAAAAAACAACCCAAAAACCAAGAAACCTGAAAGGGACCAGGCAGGGAAGAGAAAGAAGGAGGAAAAGAAACAAAAATTCCTCCAGAATCAGCTTCCTCAGCTTTCAAAACAATTAAACCCCTCTGAAATGAAAGCCTGGACATTTTCCCTTTTCTTTTTTCCCTGTGGAAAGCATCAGGCAGGATTTCCACATTATCCAGAGCTGCTTTTCCCTGGGGAATGCCCGAGCCAGGAACCCCCCCAGGCTTTTCCCACCCCTCATTTCTGCCACCCCTCTTTACCCTGGAGTCCCTTTTTCCCCCAGCAAACCCCAGAACAAAGAGGGAAATGAAGCAAAACCCTCCCAGGCTCTTCCTGTCGAGTCACAGGTGGGAGTTTTGCCAACATCTCCAGCTCAATCCCATTTTTTTTGGGACAGCTCCAGCACCTGGCTGTGCTCAGCTCGCTCCCAAATCCAGCTGGTTCCTCCAGGAGCTCCCGTGGGGATGGAAAAATCTCCTTTGGGAAAAATCCCCACCACTCCACATCCTCCCCTGGATTTGTCTCCATTCCCCACCAGCACCCCCCCCAAATTTTGGCACTTAAGGAAAAAATGCAGGAGCTGAACCCCCCCCCCCCAAAAAAAAGCAGCACAGAGAGGGGCAGCACCCAAAAATCAACCCCAAGCTCCTAAAGCTGCATCACGGGGGTGGCTGCAGTGACAATCAACCTTTTTTTAATTTTAGGGGGATAAGAAATTTCCTACTTCGTGCAACTCCCATTTTGTTCTGCTCCCACTGCCGGGTGTTTGCAATTCAACGTGGGCTTGTTCCTATCTTAGACAGCATCAGCCAGGGGAAAAAATATAGGACAGACAACAGGGATGGAATAAAAATCAAGCAGGGAAAGAAGCAGGGGAAAAAAAAAAAGACAAAAAAGCTCACGTGCAAAGAGATTTTAGGAAAGCGGCTCCTGTGTAAACAGCTCCCATTTTAACGGGGAAGAGGCAGCAGGAAAGGGAAAATCAACATATTTAATTGGGGATTTCTGGTGAATGTTAATCAGGTGGCAGCACTTGGGAAATGGATTTTGCAATTTCCGAGGCAGGGACAGAGTCGTGACGGGATACAGAGCCCCCAGTTCTAGGAAAACACAGGACAGGGGAGAGAGAATTCCAGAACTCATCCCAACCCTCCCCGCACGGCTCTTGGCTGCAGAGGGGGCCAGGAGGGGATGGGAAGCACAGGGAGAAGCCAGAACATTCTGCAGCAGCGGATCCCGACCCAGCAGGGCCCTGCTCCAGCATGTGGAGCTGCGTCGTGGTTCGAGTCTGCTCAGGAAAGGCAGGAGCCTCCCTTGAAATGGGAAATGGAAACCCCCTCCCTCTGAAATTTATAATTTTGAAATTAAGGGGCTCTCAGGCAAAGGTATGGGAGCAGGAATAACAGTTCTACATTAGGGAGGAAAATAAAAATAAAATAATGCAGTAAAACAACACCAACACTGCCAGAGTGAGAGCAGCCCTGTCCCCTGTGTGTCAGGGGGTGGCACAGCCCCATCCCATGGGGGCTCAGCCCTCCTGCAGTGCCAGCTGGGATCCTGCACAAGGGGGGAGTTTTCCTCTGCAGCTCCAGGGCTGCTGCAGATGGGCCTGGGCTCCCTCTGGCAGTGCAGGGCAGCAGAAAGCTGCTCCTCTGGGAGTGCAGGGGGCAGAGGCTGCTGGGGTGTCCCAAAGCTCAGATTGGATCCAGGTAGGAATGCTTGGCTCCTCCCCTGGGTGCAGCATCTCCCCATGGGATGCTGGAATTGGATCAGCCATGCAGGGACACTCACTGGCCATGGACAGAAGATAATTAATAATTAATGGCTCATTAACAGAAGATTTTCACCTTTTGTCACCCCGGGCCAGGAGCTGGCCCAGCTGGAGGAGCTCTCTATTGTCCCTCTCTGATTTTCAGGTCCCATTCCCACAAAGGCTTTTCCCTGCTCCTCCAGGAAAACTCAAATTGTCAAAAACTCTGATTTTCTCCCCGCCTCAAGTGAAATTCTGCTGCTGAACCACTGCAAGCAGCAGAAACTCCTCCAAGAACTGCATTTCCCCCCAGTAACAATGAAACCTGGAAGGGAGGTTTAATCATTAATAAAAATCCAGTTCTGACTTTATTAGGGAAAAAGGGAAGGGAAGGGAAGGGAAGGGAAGGGAAGGGAAGGGAAGGGAAGGGAAGGGAAGGGAAGGGAAGGGAAGGGAAGGGAAGGGAAGGGAAGGGAAGGGAAGGGAAGGGAAGGGAAGGGAAGGGAAGGGAAGGGAAGGGAAGGGAAGGGAAGGGAAGGGAAGGGAAGGGAAGGGAAGGGAAGGGAAGGGAAGGGAAGGGAAGGGAAGGGAAGGGAAGGAAAGGAGGAAGAAAGAAAAGAAAGAACCCCCTAATGCTGTGATCCATCTTAGGGCTGTGTTTCCAAAGGGGCTTTAAGGCAGGATTTGCAGTGGCCCTTGGCTCATCCTGCAGGATGAGCAGCCAGCACGAGCTCCACGTGGGCAGCCCGGGGATGTCACTGCTGTCACTCGTGCTGCGGGGAGGGCTCTGCTGCTCCTGCCTTCCCCACAGCCCCAGCTGCAAATTTAGCAACAGCGCCTGAGCTCCTCTTTGTGCTCTCCCACGTCCTGCCCTGCTCCAGCTCCGGCTGCCTGCGTGGAGTTCTTCAAAAGCTCTGCTTAGCAACCTGGCAGGCCTGGCTGCAGCGCCAGGCAGCTGCTCCTGCCACCCCAGCTCCTGCCATTCCTGCTCCTGCCATCCCCTCCTGCCATCCCCTCCTGCCATTCCCTTCCTGCCACCCCAACTCCTGCCATCCCCTCCTGCCATTCCTGCTCTGCCATCCCCTCCTGCCATCCCAACTCCTGCCATCCCCTCCTGCCATCCCCTCCTGCCATCCCCTCCTGCCATCCCCTCCTGCCATTCCTGCTCCTGCTATCCCCTCCTGCCACCCCAACTCCTGCCATCCCCTCCTGCCACCCCAACTCCTGCCATTCCTGCTCCTGCCATCCCCTCCTGCCACCCCAACTCCTGCCACCCCCAACTCCTGCCATCCCTTCCTGCCCTTCCTGCTCCTGCCATCCCCTTCTGCCATCCCCTCCTGCCATTCCTGCTCCTGCTATCCCCTCCTGCCACCTCAACTCCTGCCATTCCCTCCTGCCATTCCCTTCCTGCCACCCCAACTCCTGCCATTCCCTCCTGCCACCCCAACTCCTGCCATCCCTTCCTGCTCCTTCCATTCCCCTCCTGCCATCCCACTCCTGCCATCCCACTCCTACTCCTGCCCTTCCCACTCTTCCCATATCTACTCCTTCCATTCCATTCCCACTCCCTCCCATTTCCATTTCTTCCCATTCCCCTCCTGCCATTCCCACTCTTCCCATTCCTACTCCTGCCATTCCATTTCCCCTCCTTCCCATTCCTTCCCATTCCTCTCCTCCCATTCCCACTCTTTCCATTCCCCTTCCTGCCTGCCGCAGGAATCCCTGCAAATACAACACAGAAGGGCCTTGGATTGAGGATGAGCCCCAAACCTTCTCACCCCAGAGCCTGGGAGCTGTGCCAGCCCCGCAGTGCCCGCGGCGGGGAGCGGAGGGAGGCAGGACGGGGCAGGTCCGGGAGGAGCAGGGAGAGCGTCTGGAGCCAGGCAGAGCAGCAAAGGGGGCAGATAAAAGCACGAGACGGGCATGAGTCAGGCTGGCATGGGGCCTGGGCACAGAGCCCTGCAGCAAAGGGGGCACAGAGAGAGCTGAGCCAGGCTGGGCACAGAGCCCCACGGCAAAGGGGGCACAGAGAACTGAGCCAGGCTGGGCACAGAGCCCCACGGCAAAGGGGGCACGACGAGCTGGGCCAGGCTGGGCACAGAGCCCTGCAGCAAAGGGGGCACAGAGAGCTGAGCCAGGCTGGGCACAGAGCCCCACGGCAAAGGGGGCACAGAGAGAGCTGAGCCAGGCTGGGCACAGAGCCCCACGGCAAAAGGGGCATGGAGCAAACTTAGCCAGGCTGGGCACAGAGCCCCACGGCAAAAGGGGCACAGAGAACTGAGCCAGGCTGGGCACAGAGCCCCACAGCAAAAGGGGCACAGAGAGAACTGAGCCAGGATGGGCACAGAGCCCCATGGCAAAGGGGGCACGGAGCAAACTTAGCCAGGCTGGGCACAGAGCCCCACGGCAAAAGGGGCACAGAGAACTGAGCCAGGCTGGGCACAGAGCCCCACAGCAAAAGGGGCACAGAGAGAACTGAGCCAGGATGGGCACAGAGCCCCATGGCAAAGGGGGCACAGAGAGAGCTGAGCCAGGCTGGGCACAGAGCCCCACGGCAAAGGGGGCACAGAGAGCTGAGCCAGGCTGGGCACAGAACCCTGCAGCAAAGGGGGCACAGAGAGAGCTGAGCCAGAATGGGCACAGAGTCCCATGGCAAAGGGGGCACGGAGCAAACTGAGTCAGGTTGGCACCCAGTCTGGGCACAGAGCCCCACAGCAAAGGGGGCACAGAGAGAGCTGGGCCAGGCTGGGCACAGTGACCCACGGCAAAGGGGGCACAGAGAGAGCTGGGCCAGGCTGGGCACAGTGACCCATGGCAAAGGGGGCACGGAGAGAGCTGAGCCAGGCTGGGCACAGAACCCTGCAGCAAAGGGGGCACAGAGAGAGCTGAGCCAGGCTGGGCACAGAGCCCCATGGCAAAAAGGGCACAGAGAGCTGAGCCAGGCTGGGCACAGAGCCCCACAGCAAAGGGGGCATGGAGCAAAGTGAGTCAGGCTGGGCACAGAGCCCCATGGCAAAGGGGGCACGGAGAGAGCTGAGCCAGGCTGGGCACAGAGCCCCACGGCAAAGGGGGCACAGAGAGCTGAGCCAGGCTGGGCACAGAGCCCCACAGCAAAAGGGGCATGGAGCAAACTTAGCCAGGCTGGGCACAGAGCCCCATGGCAAAAGGGGCACGGAGAGAGCTGAGCCAGGCTGGGCACAGAGCCCCACGGCAAAGGGGGCACAGAGAAAGCTGAGCCAGGCTGGGCACAGAGAGAGCTGAGCCAGGCTGGGCACAGAGCCCCACGGCAAAGGGGGCACGGAGCAAACTAAGCCAGACTGGGCACAGAGCCCCACGGCAAAGGGGGCACGGAGCAAACTTAGCCAGGCAAAGCCTCTGGAACAACAGGCAGCCCCAAAAAGGCTCAGGCAGAACTGGCTGCTGGTCCTGCAGCATCACCCCCAGCTGGGCTGTGCTCCTCCTGGCACACCTGGCACAGCTGGCACAGATGTCACACCTGGTCACACCTCTCCAACCTCTGAGGTCCCAACCTGTCCAACTTCTGCTCTCCAAACCTCTCCAACCTCTGCTGTCCAAACCTGCCCTCCACAGGGCATCGAGAAGAGCTGAGCTGATTTCCCCGCCGTGCTTTGCTCCCCTCCCCAGAGCAGCCCAAGGGCAGCACGTGGAGCTGTGCCCTGCCAGGGCATCGGGGCATCAGCGGGAGGGCACGAGCCCAGCCCGGCTCAGAGCCTGCAGGCACGAGAAGCCAGCCTGGCACAGCCACGTGGAGAGGGCAGCGGGCCCTGCCGCAGCTCCTGACGCTGAGCTGTGTTTGTACAAGCGCCTCCTTCCCTCCCAGATGTTTGCAGAAGCTCGGGGAGTTGGCACCGCAGCGGGAGCTGGACTTTCATTAACCCCAAGGCAAACAGGAGGAGGACGTCAGCAGCCCGGAGCTGCTCTGCTCCCCTGGCAGGAGCTCCCAGCTCCTCACAGCTCCGTGTGTCCCCTTGGAAATGTCCTTCTGGGGTGGAAAGGTGCTGCTTGCTGTTCTCCTGGTGGCTTCGAGGCTCCACAACATCCATCTGCTGTCCCTCTCACCTTGTCAAGCACTCACAGTGGCCAGGCCAGCCAGGTGGGAAAGCACCAGCACAAAAAAAAGCAGATTTAGGGACAAAACCAGGCTGGAAAGTGTCAGTGTCTGCTGCAGCCCCCACAGCTCAGACCCCCATCTGTGGTGGTCTTCACAGGGGTCCCAGGATGAGGGAAGAGATGAGAATCTTGACTCCATGTTTCAGAAGGCTGATTTCTTATTTTATGATATATATTCTATTAAAAGTAAATGATATATTAAAACTATACTAAAAGAATAGAAGGATTTCATCAGGAGGCTTGAAAGGGAAGGAATGGAATGATAATAAAATCTTGTGACTGACCAGAGAGTCCGAGACAGCTGGGCTGTGATTGGCCATTAATTAGAAACAACCACACGAGACCAATTAAAGATGCACCTGTTGCATCCCACAGCCACAGATAATTACTGTTTACATTTCATTTCTGAGGCCTCTCAGCTTCTCAGGAGAAAAGATCCTAGCAAAAGGATTTTTCATAAAATATGTCATATTTTCATAAAATATGTCTATCAGGGATGGAGGGACAGCACCCAGGGATGGTTCCCACTGCCAGAGCAGGGATAAACGGGATTTGGGAAGGGATTCCTGGCTGTGAGGATGATGAGGGGCTGGGATGGAATCCCCAGAGAATCCCTGGCTGCCCCTGGATCCCTGCAAATGTCCAAGGAGCAGCCTGGGATAGCAGGAGGTGTCCCTGCCCATGGGATGAGCTCTAGGATCCCTCCCAACCCAAACCATTCAGGGATTCTGGGATTTTAGAATGCCTAATTCCCGCTTTACAGGAAACCTGTAAACCCTCCATCTAGAACTTTCTGTCCAGGACATGGAGTGGATTAGCCAGAGGCTGGGAGTCAACCCCCAGGTGTGACCCCAACGTTCCTACACACACCCCAAACCCACACTGATTTCCATCGTGTGTATTTCAAAGAGCAGGGCCAGAAACAACTTGGGAACATCATCACCCTTGAAGAGAGGCACAGCAAAGTCTCCTGTCTGCTCAAGAGTCGCTTCCCCCTCCTCAGCAGTGGGTTCTGCTCTGTGTGCCCACCCTGGGCTGGCAGGGAGGAGCAGCAGGAATGAACTCCTGCTGTGTCTTGGTTTGAGCAGCCAGGTGTGTGCTATGAAAGGCAGGAGCCTCCCCTAAAGCGGGCAATGTAAACCCCCTTCCTCCAAACTGTTATAAATTTGAAATTAAGGGGCTCTCAGGCAAAGATATGGGAATAGGAATAACAGTTCTTTATTATCCTGAGCTGGAAGGTGATTTGTGGATGTCTTGGTTTGGACAAACAGGCTCTGCTATGGAAGGCAGGAGCCTCCTCTGAAATGGGAAATGTAAAACCTCCTCTCTCCTAATTATTATAATTTTGAAATTAAGGGGCTCTCAGGCAAAGGTATGGGAGTAGAATAAACAGCTCTTTATTAGGAAAAATAAAATACAAATACAATAGCCCAAAACAAACACTCCCAGAGTGAGAGCAGACCTGCCCCCCTGTGTGTCAGGGGGTGGCACAGCCCCATCCCATGGGGGCTCAGCCCTCCTGCAGTGCCAGCTGTGGCTCTGCTGCAGCAGGGATCCTGCACAAGGGGGGAGTTTTCCTCTGCAGCTCCAGGGCTGCTGGAGATGGGCCTGGGCTCCCTCTGGCAGTGCAGGGCAGCAGAAAGCTGCTCCTCTGGCAATGCAGTGGGCAGAGGCTGCTGGGGTGTCCCAAAGCTCAGACTGGATCCAGGTAGGAATGCTTGGCTCCTGCCCTGGGCGCAGCATCTCCCCATGGGATGCTGGAATTGGATCAGCCAGGCAGGGACACTCAGAAGATAATTAATAATTAATGGCCCATTAACAGCAGATGCCTCATTGAGGGAGGATTGATTGTGGAACAGATACAGCAAGCTGCCCAGTGAGCAGCGGATCCCTGCCCAGCCGTGACAGGTGACAATGGGACACACACAGGGGTGGCACTCAGGACGCGCTGCCCCCGGGGAGCGGCCCCGGGCTGCAGGGCTGCCCCCGGTGGATCCTCAGGTGCTTGCCCAGGTGGTCGCTGCGGGCAAACCTCTTCTGACAGGCCGGGCACTGGTAGGGCTTGAGCCCCGAGTGGGAGCGCTTGTGGCGGGAGAGCTCATCCGAGCGGGAGAACCTGCAGGAGGGGGAGAGGGCAGATTGTGGGGTTGGCTCTCTGCAGATATGAAAAGGAATGCTGTGTGTGTTATGTTGGAAAGTGGTGGTGTGTTAATTTGGAGTACTGTAGTAATATTTTATATATTTGTATATTTATTAATTTATTTGATTTAATTTTTTTATTTAATTTTTTTTTATTTTGTGGTAAATATAATTTTAGGCTGCCCTCTGCATCCCCAGGAATCAGCCTGGCTGCCCCCCGTACCCCCAGGGCACAGGAGAGTGCCCTCCCTGCTGTTCCCTCAGTGGCACTCAGAGACACCAGAACATCCCTCCACACCCAGAGTGTCACAGACACATTTATGAAAAATCCTTTCCTTAGGATTTTTTCTCCTGAGAAGCTGAGAGGCCTCATGAACAAAATGCAAACAATGGTTATCTGCTGCTGTGGAATGCAACAGGTACATCTGGGATTGGTCTCGTGTGGATGTTTCTAATTAATGGCCAATCACAGTCCAGCTGGCTCAGACTCTCTGAGCCACCTTTGTTATCATTCTTTCCTTTTCTATTCCTAGCCAGCCTTCTGATGAAATCCTTGCTTCTATTCTTTTAGTATCGTTTTAATAGAATATATATCATAAAATAATAAATCAAGCCTGCTGAACCATGGAGTCAGATCCTCATCCCTTCCCTCAGCCCCTGTGAGCACCGTCACCCGGAGCCCGCTCACCTCCAGCCGCAGTCGGGCCAGGCACAGCCGTAGGGCTTCTCCCCGGTGTGCCGGCGGACATGAGCCTTCAGGTGGGAGCTCTTGGAATAAACCTTCCCGCAGCCGGGGTGGGCGCAGCGGTGCAGGCGGGGCAGGCCAGGGGGGCCCTGCTGGGGGGCCGCCTGTGCCCCCCGCCCGTCCCCCGCGGGCAGAGGGGCGATCCTGACGTATTTCTGCTCCAGCACGGTGCCCGGGGGCTGCGGCTGAGGCAGGACGGGCGGGCTGGGGCTCTGCAGGCTGATCAGCAGCTGGGCCACGCTGACACCGCCGTGGTGTGCCGGGGGGGTGATGCTGTCCATGGGGAGAGGCTGGAGCTGCAGGACAACGGGGATGCTGCCAGCAGCCACCACAGGGTCACCAGGGGCCACCACAGGGTCACCAGTAACTGCCTGGTTACCAACAGCTACCACATGGTCACCAGTAACCACCACAGGGTCACCAGCAACTACCAAATGGTCACCAGGAGCTACCACAAGGTCACCAGGAGCCACCACAGGGCCACCAGTAACTGCCTGGTCACCAACAGCTACTACATGGTCACCAACAGCCACCACAGGGTGACCAGTAACCACCACATGGTCACCAGTAACCACCACAGGGTCACCAGCAACTACCAAATGGTCACCAGGAGCTACCACAAGGTCACCAGCAGCCAGCACCTGGTCACCAGGAACCACCACAGGGTCACCAGGAACCACCACAGAGTCACCAGTAACCACCTGGTCACCAGCAGCCACCAAATGGTCACTAGTAACCACCACAGGGTCACCAGTAACCACCGTAGGGTCACCAGGAGCCACCACAGGGTCACCAGCAGGCAGCACCTGGTCACCAGCTGTCCCCACAGCGTTTGGGACGTGTCCTGCTCCTCCCTCGTGCACTCTGGGGTTGGGCTGTGCCCCGGAGCCGAGCTCAGCTTTGCTCTCCAGCTGGGGGTGAGGATCCCCTGCCCCATCCCTGGGCAGCTCTGCCTTCTCCCTGAGGAACTCCTCGATCTCCTCCAGCGTGGGTGTGAAGTCCTGCCAGGGGCTGAAGTCCGGCAGCCGGAGCTGAGCCTCGCTGAGCTGGGCTTTGGGGGGCTCCTCTGGGCGTCCCCATGTCCTGTCACCGGCGTGTGCTGGCAGAAGGGACGGTGGCATCCGGCACTGCGGGGAGGGGCTGGGCAGGGAGGGCAGCGGGTCCTGGCAGCTCACAGAGACCATTTGGTGCCTCCCCACGCGCAGCCCCTGGCTCAGGAGCCGCCGGGAGAACTCAGCTGGGGAATTCTTGGTTCATCTGCAAGGGAACAGCACCGAGGTTATTTCTGAGAAAGCGGAAAGAAAGAAAGAGAAAGAAAGGAAGAAAGAGAAAGGAAGAAAGGAAGAAAGGAAGGAAAGGGGGAAAGGAGAAAGAAAGGAAGGGAAGGGGAAAGGAGAAAGAAAGGAAGGGAAGGGGAAAGGAGAAAGAGAGAAAGGGAAAGGGAAAGGAGAAAGAGAGAAAGAGAGAAAGAGAGAAAGAAAGAGAGAAAGAGAGAGAGTAAGAAAGAGAGAAAGAGAGAGAAAGAGAGAAAGAGAGAAAGAGAGAGAGAAAGAGAGAAAGAGAGGAGAAAGAGGAGGAAAGAGAGAAAGAGAGAAAGAGAGAAAGAGAGAAAGAGAGAAAGAGAGAAAGAGAGAAAGAGAGAAAGAGAGAAAGAGAGAAAGAAAGAAAGAAAGAAAGAAAGAAAGAAAGAAAGAAAGAAAGAAAGAAAGAAAGAAAGAAAGAAAGAAAGAAAGAAAGATTGATTTGATTTTCCAAACAAGCTGTGGGGCTGCTGGGAGATAAAACCAGCACTGGGAGATAAAAGAAACAATGGGAAGGATTCCACTTGTTGGTGAATGGAAAAAAGAGATTTGATTTTACAAATAAACTTCAGGTTTGATGATAAACGAAATTAGACGTTGAAAGATGAAAGAAACAACGGGGAGGGAAAAACCCCTAAATTCTGAAAGAATTAAAAATGAAAAGGGAGGGTTGTGCATTAGAGGGAAGTCTTTGGTATCAGGTGGTTGGGGAAGTCTGAACCTCTCAAGAAATGGAGAAATAGAGAAGGGAAATGCAGCCAGGAAATTGGGATAAAAGGAGGCTGCGTCCTCCAAAAATTCGGGAGATCCCAGGGGGATGCCCCATGGCCTCTCCCTTTATTCAAATAAAGCCAGAAAGAACTCCTCTGTCTCCTTTTTGCACATAAACCTCTGGTGTTTTGTGGATTCATTTTCCTAACATTTCCAAAGGAGAAAACAAACACGCAAACCTCAACCTTTTAACAAAGCCGGGCTGTGCACCGAAAGGAAAACAGCAGAACCTGGCAGGGCCTTTGTTTTTAAAGAGTCTGCTGCTGAAAAAACACGGCCTGACCGAGTCCCTCCAGGAGCAAACTTCTCTGGGGAGTTTCTGGAGGTGCAAACACACAAAGGAACCCTTCACCCCTCCCTGTGCCACCCACGCTGGAGGGCAGCTCTGCGCCGGGCACGGCTCCTGATCAGCCAGGAGTTCATTGGGATCTGTTCATGGAGAGGCTGCAGGTGTGGGCAGGAGCACGCCCTGACACAGCCGGGGCTGGCTCGGAGCTGCCCACCTGCACAGGTAACACCGAGCTGCTGCCAGCGCGCCCCGGGCACCGCGGGATGCTCAGCCGTGCCCGCGGGCACCGCGGTGCCCGGACACGCCACAGCTGTGCCCAGACAGCTCAGAGAGCGCCTCAGCCCGGCTGCAGCAAAGCAGGGCCCAAACAAAGGGAATCCTTTGATTCTCGCTCCACACAGAGTCAGAATTATTTATTAAAGCCACACTGGAGGTGTCCCCAGACTTCTCCTGATGGTGCCCTTGGCCCGTCTGCTGCACTCACAATTTCTTGCTTTTTCTTTCCCCTTTCCTTTCCCTTTTCTTTTCTCCTTTCTCCTTTCCCCTTTCCTTTCTCCTTTCTCCATTCGTTTCCTTTCTCCTTTCCCCTTTCTCCATTCCTTTCCTTTCCCCTTTCTCCTTTCTCCATTCGTTTCCTTTCTCCTTTCTCCATTCCTTTCCTTTCCTTTCCCCTTTCCTTTCCCCTTTCTTTTCTCCTTTCTCCTTTCCCCTTTCTTTTCTCCTTTCTCCTTTCTCCTTTCCTTTCCTTTCCTTTCCTTTCCTTTCCTTTCCTTTCCTTTCCTTTCCTTTCCTTTCCTTTCCTTTCCTTTCCTTTCCTTTCCTTTCCTTTCCTTTCCTTTCCTTTCCTTTCCTTTCCTCCTCCAGGGCCCCAGAGGACACAAAACCCCACGTTTTCACACAGCTGGGACAGAGCTCAGCGTGTCCAGGTGGGAGCTGTGTGCGCTCAGGAGGTCTCTGGTGACTGTCACAGACCCTGCTGGGGCTCTGGGGCTGGGTGGGAGATGCCCAAGGACCCCCCAGAGCACCCACACACTGTCCCTGTCCTGCTCTGGAGCACCAAACACCCAGGGCACAGGAATCGGCTCCTATTTAATGCAGAAATGGAAACAAACCTTTGTCCAAATCCCTCAAGAACTTTTTCCATGAGGTTTCTGTGGAGCTGCAAACCAGTCGGGCCAGTCCTCGTTATCAGCACTCCTCAGGGTCCTGAGAGCGGCGAGAGGGGATTTTGGAGCACTCTGGGTGCCACATGAACGCTCTTCTCCTTAGGAAAGTACCCCCACATGGTGCCAAATGTGCCAGGAACAAGAAGCAGGGGCACTCCCAGCTCCGCACCAAGTCACAGCGAGCAGGGACTGTCGCTCTCACTGCTCACACGGGAGGTGCTCAGGCCAATCTCAGCCTCCAGGCTTTACATTTTCACAGAATCACAGAATTTCGAGGTTGGAAGAGACCTTTAAAATCATTGAGTCCATCCCATGTCCCAACACCTCAACTAGATCATGGCACCAAGTGCCACATCCAGTCTTTTCTTAAACTCTTAGAGGGATGGTGACTCCACCACCTCCCTGGGGAGATGATTCCAGTATTTGACCACTCTTTCTGTGAAAAGCTTCCTCCTTAATTCCAGCCTGGATCTCCCTTGGCGCAGCTTGAGGCTGTGTCCTCTTGTTCTGTCTGTTGTTGCCCGGAGAAAGAGACCGACCCCAGCTCACCACAGCCACCCTTCAGGAAGCTGAAGGGAGTGATAAGGTCACCTCTGAGTCTCCTTTTCATCACAGCCCAAATCTCTGCTCTGAACGACCTCTTCCAGGCAGCCCCACTCCAGTTTTAGGATCTTTTGTCTTTTCTTCTCCATCTCCTCTTTCTGCAGGGAAAGCCTCCCCCCTCTGGCTACCAAAGGCTCCTGTTTACCTCTCCCAGAGTGTCCCAAAACCTGATTTTCCAAGCAGCTCCAGCAGAGCAGTTTGGGGATCTCCATCCCTCCAGCATGCCCCCAGGACAGCTGAATTCAACTCTGGGAGCACAACCCTCCTGCTGAGCTGACAGCGGGAACAAAGCATGACCAGAGGGCAGGAAGGAGCAGAGCTTGAGCTGCTGCCTCGGGACTGGGGAGGTCTGAGCAGGGCAGCCCTGGGCGGGCGCTTGGAGTGCTCTGCTCCTCGGTTTCCTGTCCCATTTGGGGCGCTTCTCCTGACCCATCTCCAGGTTCTTTTCCTGTCCCATCCCAGCAGGAATGCCCAGGCTGTTCTCCTGTCCCATCCCAGCAGGAATGCCCAGGTTCTCCTGTCCCATCCCAGCAGGAATGCCCAGGCTGTTCTCCTGTCCCATCTCTCCAGGAATGCCCAGGTTCTCCTGTCCAATCTCTCCAGGAATGCCCACGTTCTCCTGTCCCATCTCTCCAGGAATGCCCAGGTTCTCCTGTCCCATCCCTCCAGGAATGCCCAGGTTCTCCTGTCCCATCCCAGCAGGAATGCCCAGGTTCTCCTGTCCCATCCCAGCAGGAATGCCCAGGTTCTCCTGTCCCATCCCAGCAGGAATGCCCAGGTTCTCCTGTCCCATCTCTCCAGGAATGCCCAGGTTCTCCCATCCCCTCCCAGCAGGAATGCCCAGGTTCTCCTATCCCATCCCTCCAGGGATGTCCCGGCTGTTCTCCTGAGGCTGTTCTCCTGTCCCATCCCTCCAAGGCTGCCCCAGCTGGCAGAGCAGCGCTGTGGGGCGAGGTGGCCCATTCCGTGCAACAGGCACCTGGCACAGGTGTCACCGCCGTGCCAATCCGCTTTGCAAAATGCCACCGGCGCTGTCACCCACCCCAAAGCCGCTGCAAGGAAACGATCGCTGGCTGCAAGGGCAGCGCCGTTCCCGAGCCTCCCTTTGCATTTGTGTCCCTGCAGTTTCCCCAAGCCCCAGAGAGCCCCGGCTTGTGCAGGGGAGCAGCACACGAGCAGCCCGGGCACACGGAGAGCGGCGCTGGCCCAAGGTCAGGCAGCGGGAGCTGGGAACGCCAACAAACACCTGTAACCCCCGGGAACGCCAACAAACACCTGTAACCCCCGGGAACGCCGGCACCGAGCAGAACCGGGGCTCGCCGAGCCTTGGGGACAAACCCCGCGCTCCCAGCCGGTGCCGATCCCTCGGTGCAAAGTGATCCCAAGGACGAGCGAGGCTCCGGCTCCACCGCAGCCCCCAGCGCCGGAGCCGGGCACACCGAGCCCGGGGCTGCCGGAACCGGGCACACCGAGCCCGGGGCTGCCGGAGCCGGGCACACCGAACCCGGGGCTGCCGGAGCCGGGCACACCGAGCCCGGGGCTGCCGGAGCCGGGCACACCGAGCCCGGGGCAGCCGGAGCCGGGCACACCGAGCCCGCTGCTGCCGGAACCGGGCACGCCGAGCCCGGGGCTGCCGGAGCCGGGCACGCCGAGCCCGGGGCTGGCCGGAGCCGGGCACGCCGAGCCCGGGGCTGCCGGAGCCGGGCACGCCGAGCCCGGGGCTGCCGGAGCCGGGCACACCGAGCCCGCTGCTGCCGGAACCGGGCACGCCGAGCCCGGGGCTGCCGGAGCCGGGCACGCCGAGCCCGGGGCTGCCGGAGCCGGGCACGCCGAGCCCGGGGCTGCCGGAGCCGGGCACGCCGAGCCCGGGGCTGCCGGAGCCGGGCACACCGAGCCCGCTGCTGCCGCTCACACCGCCCTGCCTGTCCCGGTGTCCCGGGCAGCGCTGGCAGCGGCGCCCCCGCGCCCCCCGCGCCCCTTACCCCGCTCCGCCGCCCGCGGCTCCCGCGGCTCCGCCGGGGGCGGCTCCGGGACCGCCCCGCCCCGGGCTCGGCCACGGCCGCCCATGGCATTGGCACGGGAGCAGAGACCGGCCCGGGAGGGGCACGGGATGGCCCGGGAAGGGCACCGGGAGCAGAGACCGGGAGCGGCACCGGGAAGGGGCACGGGATGGGCACGGGACGGCCCGGGAGGGGCACCCGGAGCAGCTCCCGGAGGGGATCCCGCCGCCGGCTCCCCGCGCTGCTCGGTGACACGGGGAGCGATCCAGGGATCTCCAGCACTCCGGGGAAAGGGGGAATCCAGGTGTGAAAGGGGTTTGAACCCACGTGGATCCAGGTGTGGGGGTTTGGATCCAGGGGGATCCAGGATGGGGATTTTAAATCCAAGGGGATCCAGCTATGTGGGGGGTTTGGATCCAGGGGGATCCAGAGTGGGGATTTTTAAATCCACGTGGATTCAGGTGGGGGGGGGGGGGGGGGTTGAACCCACGTGGATCCAAACTGGGGATTTTAAATCTAGGTGGATCCAGGTGTGTGGGGGGTTTTGTACCCACGTGGATCCAGGCATGGGGGGTTTTGGACCCATGTGGATCCAGGTGTGCAGCAGGATTTAAATCCAGGCGGATACAGGTGTGCAGAAGGTTTTGGATCCAGGGGGATCCAGAGTGGGGATTTTAAATCCAGGTGGATCCATGGTGGAGATTTTAAATTCAGGGGGATCCAGGTGTGCAGGGGGCTTTGAAGCCACTTGGATCCAGTTGCAGCAGGATTTAAGTCCAGGTGGATACAGGGTGGGGATTTAAAATCCAGGGGGATCAAGGTGTGCGGGGTTTTGGATCCAGGGTGGGGATTTTAAATCCACGTGGATCCAGGTGTGGGGGTTTTGGATCCAGGGGCGATCCACGTGTGCGGGGGGCTTTAAATCCAGGTTGGGGATTTTAAATCCAGGTGGATCCAGGTGTGCAGGGAGTTTTGAGTCCAGGGGGATCCAAGGTGTGTGGCAGAATTTCAATCCAGGTGGGTCCAGGGTGGGGATTTTAAATGCAGGTGGATCCAGGTGTGCAGGGGGTTTTGGGCAGGGCTGTAGCGCTCGGATGCTGCTGGTGGGACAAGGAGTGAGGTGTGTCCTTGTCGTGGCTTTGGGGACCCTGAGGGTGGCTTTGGGCTGAGCGCCACCAAACCCCACCGAGTTCCTCTGCTCTGGGAGAAACGTGAGATTTTGGGTCTGAACAAAACACCTGGGCCAGGGGGAGGCTTCGGATTTACAAAAACCAAAACAAAATGGGAAAAAACCCTGAAGGTGCACAGAAAGGGTGACCCGGCTGCTGCTGTGTCACTGACCCCCGTGTCACAGCCTCGCCGTGCTCAACATTACTGCTGATAACGCATCAGAAAAATACTGATAATAATTAATAACACTCATTTATGGCCTTGCAGGGCTTGGGAAGGTCTCGGAATCCTCAGGTACTCCCGGCTGCCATGGTTCAATCACGGAGGGCTTTGATTTACACCGTGCCACAAAATTCCTGGGGACAGCAGCCGGGGTTTGCGGCACAGCTGAGCGGGATCGGAGCTTTTTGGGGGAAAAGCAGCGGCATTGCGGCTCTACAGTGACACCGCGGGGGACGCCAGAGCCGGGACATCACGATCTGGAGCCCTCCTGGCCACGCCCATTATGCTGATTTCCCTGCCCATGTCCCCGCCCATAAAATACCTGGCCCCGCCCTGTGATCACGCCCATGTCCCCACCCTCAAACCGCCCCTTTGTCCCTGGCCCACGCCCTAATCCCGCCCCATTTACCCCTCCCCACTTAAAGCCCCGCCCTCGACTCCGCCCATGCCCCGCCCATTCATTGGCCCCGCCCTTGATGTTGCTCCCGCCTGTCCCCATCCCAAAAGTGACATCCAGGCCCCGCCCAGGCTCTCAACCCCTCCCCTCATTCATTGGCCACACCCCAGTCACGTCAGTCATTCATTGGCCACGCCCCGAGCCCCACCCCTCAGAAATTGGCCACGCCCCCAACTTCACCCCTCAGTGATTGGCCGTGCCCCAACCCTGTCCGTCATTCTCTGGCCACGCCCCCCACACCGCCAATCATTCATTGGCCACCGCCCACACAAACACGTCATTCAGTGGCCACGCCCACTCTATGCCA
>JBBFKN010000012.1:15160684-15222802 GCA_039654755.1 Calcarius lapponicus | reverse complement strand
CCCAGGTGTGCCCCAGGTGTGCCCAGGTGTGCCCCAGGTGTGCCCCAGGTGTGCCCCAGGTGTGCCCCAGGTGTGCCCCAGGTGCTCCCAGTGCCAGGCCAGGCCGTGCCCAGCACTCCTAATGTAGTCTCCCCAAAAATCAAGGGGTGCAGGGCAGCTTGTCTGAGCAAAGGTGCATTGCCAGCAACTCCTGCCCGGGTCAGACCCCACAAATCCCCACCCTGAGCCCCCCAAACACCACAAATCCCCATCCTGAGCCCTCAAATCCCACAAATCCCCACCCTGAGCCCCCAAACCCCATAAATCCCCACCCTGAGCCCCCAAATCCCACAAATCCCCACCCTGAGCCCCCCAGACTCCATAAATCCCCACCCTGATCCCCCTAATCCCCACTCTGAGCCCCAAAACCCCAAAAATCCCCACCCTGAACCCTCAAATTCCCACTCTGACCCCCAAACCCCCCAGATCCCCACTCTGGGGAGGGCATTCCGAGCACGTTGCCAGCTGTGCCCCAGGATGCCCGGCTGTGCCAGCCCAGCTGCCCGGGGGGTGCCGGCTGCAGGGATGAGGGCACAAGGAGCAGCTTTGGGGTTTTTTGCTGCCCCAGGGGGAGGTGCCAGCCCTGCCCAGCCCCTTCCCAGCCCCTGCCCAGCCCCTGCCCAGCCCTACCTGAGTGCTGGAAGGCCGAGCCCCGGTGCCCGGGGTCCTTCTGCAGCTGGATCTCCTTCAGGGAGAAGATGGAGGCGTCTGGGCAGAGGGGGCACAGGCACAGGGGTCAGTGCTGCCCCAGGCTGGCACCGCCACGGGGCTCTTCCCTCAGCCCCCAGCCCGCCTCGGCCCACCCAAATTATTATTATTATTATTATTATTATTATTATTATTACTATTACTATTACTATTACTATTATTACTACTATTATTACTACTATTATTACTATCATTACTACTATTACTACTATTATTACTATTATTACTACTATTATTATTCTAGTATCATTATTATTTATGGTTGTTATTATTATAATAGTATAAGTAGTACTTATTATTATTATTAATAGTGCTATTATTATGATATTATCATGATATCATTATTATGATATTATTATTAATTATATATGATTATTATATATTATATATGATTATATATATAATATATTATTAGTAGTAGTACTATTATTATATTATTGTGATATTATTATTGATTTTAATTTTTATTAGTAGTAGTATTTATGGGTTATTATTATTATATTACTACTAGTAGTGTTTATTATTATTATTATTACTATTATTATTATTATTATTATTATTCCTCACTCCCACAGCCATCAGCCCCTGCCCCACCCTGCTGCAGAGGCACCCCTGAGGGAGCAGGGAGGTGCCTGCAGCCCCTGTTTTACCCTTTTTTACCCCATTTTGGGGGGCACCCAGCACCCAGCACTCACTGTCAGGCAGGAGGTGCCTGCAGCCCCTGTTTTACCCCTTTTTTACCCCATTTTTGGGGGGGCACCCAGCACTCACTGTCAGGCAGGAGGTGCACCCGCTCTCCCAGGCTCCTGAAGTAGGGGTGCTGCAGGGCTGCCTCGGCTGAGATCCGGCCCTTGGCTCTGTACTGCACAACGCCCCAGAAAACACAGAAATACTCAGTTATGGCACACGTCTGGGCACCTCTCTGCATCCACACCACACATCTGGGCACCTCTCTGCATCCACACCACACATCTGGGCACCTTTCTGCATCCACACCACACATCTGGGCACTCTTCTACATTTACATCACACACCTGGGCACCCTGCCCATCCCAGCAGCGCCACCCACCCATCCTGTGGCACTGCCCTGCTCCAGGTGCCCCTTCCCTTCCCTTCCCTTCCCTTCCCTTCCCTTCCCTTCCCTTCCCTTCCCTTCCCTTCCCTTCCCTTCCCTTCCCTTCCCTTCCCTTCCCTTCCCTTCCTTCCCTTCCCTTCCCTTCCCTTCCCTTCCCTTCCTTCCCTTCCCTTCCCTTCCCTTCCCTTCCCTTCCCTTCCCTCTTCCCTCTTCCCTTTTCCTGTTTCCCTTTTCCCTTTTCCCTTTTCCCTTTTCCCTTCCCCAGCACCCACCAGCAGCAGATTTGTCAGCAGGTCGACGCCTTCCGAGTCCAGCCTGGCAGAGAGGGGGAAACAAAACCAAAACTGCCCCAGGGCTGCACCAGGAGGCCGCAGCAACCACAGAGAGGGACGAGCGGCTCTGCAGCCTGGAGCAGCACGAGGAGAACACGAGGAGCCCGGGTACCCCTTTACCCCCCTCAACCCCCCCAGACTTTCTCTCTGCCTGCCCCTGGGGTACCTGGGGGCGTGATTGATCAGGGGCTGGGCTCGGTGCTGGCTGAAGTTGTAAGCCTTGAACTCCTCGTTGGATGTTATCCCAGGCCAGGTGTCCTCTGTGGGGGTTCCTGTGGGGGCACAGGGCACCTGCCATGGGCACTGGGTGTGATGGAAACCTCCAGGGGTCTGGGGGCTGTCCCTGAGAGAGGGCACTGATGTCCCCAGGGAGTGGCAGTGCCACTCATCCTTATGCCTGTGCCAGCCTGGAGGGACTGCAGGCAGCTTCTGTCTGTGCCAGCTGCTCCCTGCCCACTCCTGTCCGTGCCAGCTGCCCCCTGCCCAGCCCTGTCCATGCCAGCTGCTCCCTGCCCACTCCTGTCCGTGCCAGCTGCCCCCTGCCCACTCCTGTCCATGCCAGCTGCTCCCTGCCCACTCCTGTCCGTGCCAGCTGCTCCCTGCCCACTCCTGTCCGTGCCAGCTGCCCCCTGCCCACTCCTGTCCGTGCCAGCTGCTCCCTGCCCAGCCCTGTCCGTGCCAGCTGCTCCCTGCCCACTCCTGTCCATGCCAGCTGCTCCCTGCCCACTCCTGTCCGTGCCAGCTGCTCCCTGCCCAGCCCTGTCCGTGCCAGCTGCTCCCTGCCCAGCCCTGTCCATGCCAGCTGCCCCCTGCCCACTCCTGTCCGTGCCAGCTGCCCCTGCCCAGCCCAGCCATGCGTGCCCATGCCAGCCCACCCCAGCCTGTTTCATCCCACCCCTGCTCATTCCCGTCCCACCCCTTTTCATTCCTGCCCATCTCCTCCCACTCCACCCCATCCCTTTTCCCTCCTTCCCACCTCATCCTACCCCATCCCTGTTCTCTTCTTTCCACCCCATCCCATCCATCCCCTTCCCTTCCTTCCCCTCATCCTGCCCTATTCCTGTGCATTCCTGTCCACCTCATCCCATCCCTTTTCCCTCCTTCCTACCACATTCCACTTCATCCCTGCTCATTCCTCTGCACCCCACCCTATCCCTGTTCCCTTCTTCCCGCCCCATCCCTGTTCATTCCTGTCTAATCCCATCCCATTATCCCATCCCATTATCCCATCCCATTATCCCATCCCATGCCTTTCCCCTCCTTCCTACCCCATCCCACCTCATCCCATCCCTGCGCACTCTTTCCCATGGATCCCATCCCATCCCATCCCATTATCCCACCCTGCCCCGCCCCGTTCCATCCCCGCTCCCATTCCCGCTCCCATTCCCGTTCCATTCCCGCTCCCGTTCCCGTTCCCGTTCCATTCCCGTTCCCATTCCCCGTTCCTGCTCCCATTCCCGTTCCATTCCCGCTCCCATTCCCGTTCCATTCCCGCTCCCATTTCCGCTCCCATTCCCGTTCCCATTCCCGTTCCCATTCCCGTTCCCATTCCCGCTCCCATTCCCGCTCCCATTCCCATTCCCGCTCCCATTCCCATTCCCGTTCCCGCTCCCATTCCCATTCCCATTCCCGTTCCCATTCCCGCTCCCATTCCCATTCCCGTCCCATTCCCGCTCCCATTCCCATTCCCGCTCCCATTCCCGCTCCCATTCCCGTTCCATTCCCGCTCCAATTCCCGCCTCCATTCCCGTTCCCACTCCCGTTCCCGTTCCCATTCCCGTTCCCATTCCCGCTCCCATTCCCGCTCCCATTCCCATTCCCATTCCCGCTCCCATTCCCATTCCCATTCCCGTTCCATTCCCACTCCCGTTCCCGCTCCCATTCCCGTTCCATTCCCGCTCCCATTCCCGTTCCCGCTCCCATTCCCATTCCCGCTCCCATTCCCATCCCCGCTCCCATCCCCGCTCCCATTCCCATTCCCATTCCCATTCCCGTTCCATCCCCGCTCCCATTCCCTTTCCATTCCCGCTCCCATTCCCGCTCCCATTCCCATCCCCGCTCCCATTCCCATTCCCATTCCCATTCCCGTTCCCATTCCCGCTCCCATTCCCTTTCCATTCCCGTTCCCATTCCCATTCCCGCTCCCATTCCCATTCCCGTTCCCGTTCCCCGGGCCGGCAGCGCCCCCGCGCGGGGAGCGCGCTCCGCGCCCGGCGCTCACCCAGCAGGCGGAAGATGAGGTGCAGCTCCTCCTTCACCGTGGAGCCGGGGAACATCGGCCGGCCCGTCACCATCTCGTAGTGGATGCAGCCCACGCCCCTGGGGGGCAGGGGACACCCGGGGTCACGGGGGACAAACCCCGGGGGCACGGGGGACAAACCCCGCGGGTGGAGCGGGACCGGCTCCGGGAGGAGGAACCGCTCCCAGCGGGATGGGGATGGCACCGACAGACCCCGAGTCCCAGGGGATGGGGAAGCAGCCCTGGGGACATGGGGACAGGGAAATCTGCACTGGGAGAGCCCTGGGGACATGGGGACAGGGAAATCTGCACTGGAAGAGCCCCGGGGACAGGGAAAGTTGTTCTGGAAGAACCCCAAACCCTCTGGTGCAAAAAGCCACACAGGACCATGGAAAATAGCTCTGGGAGAGCCCCAAGGGACAGGGAAAAGAGATTTGGAAAAGCCTCCAAACCTCTGGTGTCAACAGACTCAGGGGACAGGGAAATCTGCACTGGGAGAGCCCCAGGGACAGGGAAACTCTTCTGGGAGAGCCCTGGGGACATGGGGACAGGGAACTCTGGACAGAGAGAGCTCTGGGGACAGGAAAATAGCTCTGGGAGAGCCTGGGGACGTGGGGACAGGGAAAAACAGCTCTGGGAGAGCCCCAGGGACAGGGAAACTGTTCTGGGAGAGCCTGGGGACAGGAAATCTGCACTGGGAGAGCCCCAAACCCTGTGGTGTAAAAAGCCTCAGGGGACAGGGAACCTGTTCTGGGAGAGCCCTGGGGACATAGGGACAGGGAACTCTGGACAGGGAGAGCTCTGGGGACAGGGAAACTGTTCTGGGAGGGCCCTGGGGACAGGAAAATCTGCACTGGGAAAGCCTGGGGACATGGGGGCAGGGAATTCTGCTCTGGGGACAGGGAAATCTGCACTGGGTAAGCCCAGGGGACATGGGGACAGGGAATTCTGGACAGGGAGAGCTCTGGGGACAGGGAAACTGTTCTGGGAGGGCCTGGGGACGTGGGGACGGGGAAAACTGCTCTGGGAGAGCCCCAGGGACAGGGAAACTGTTCTGGGAGAGCCTGGGGACATGGGGACAGGGAACCCTGGATAGGGAGAGCTCTGGGGACAGGGAAACTGTTCTGGGAAGGCTCTGGGGATGGGGAAATCTGCACAGGGAGAGCCCCAAACCCTGTGGTGTAAAAAGCCTCAGGGGCCAGGTAAAGCAGCTCTGGGGAGCCCTGGGGAGAGTGAAAACAGCCCTGGGAGAGCCCCCCAGTCTGTGCTGTACCACACACGGTGAGGATGAGGATGAGGATGGGATGCCCGGGCCCTGGTGGGGCAGCCCGGCGCTCACCACATGTCGATGGGCGTGGAGTACTCGGTAGAGCCCAGCAGGACATCGGGGGGGCCGGTACCAGAGCGTCACCACCTCGTTGGAATAGGTTTTTGTGGGGACAGACTTGGCCCTGGCTAACCCTGGGGGTGGCAGGGACACACGTCAAGGAGCTGTTCCCCCTTTTTTCCCCCTAAAAAAAGGTGATTTTTTTTTTTTTTTTCCCCACCTACCAAAATCAGCCAGCTTGAGCTCCCCTCGCTCGTTGATGAGCAGGTTCTGGGGTTTGAGGTCTCGGTGCAGGATTTTCCTGCCGTGGCAATAAGCCAGGCCACGGAGCAGCTGGAACATGAAGATCTGCAGGGAGGAGGAGAATTGTCACCGACATATTTTCTGAAAAAACCCTTTTGCCAGGGTTTTTCTCCTGAGAAGCTGAGAGGCCTCAGAAATGAAATATAAACAAGAATTATCTGCTGCTGTGGGATGCAACAGATGCATCTTTGATTGGTCTCATGTGGTTGTTTTTAATTAATGGCCAATCACAGTCCAGCTGTGTCAGGACTCTGAGCAGTCACAAGATTTTATCATCATTCCTTCCTTTCCCAGCCTTCTGATGTCTCCTTTCTCTTTTCTTTAGTATAGTTTCAATATATTAATATAATTTAATGTAATGTAATATAATTTAATGTAATGTAATATAATATAATGTAATGTAATATAATGTAATGTAATATAAGGTCGTATAATGTAATATAATATAATATAATATAATATAATATAATATAATATAATATAATATAATAATATAATATAATATAATATAATATAATATAATATAATATAATATAATATAATATAATATAATATAATATAATATATCATAAAATAAGAAATCAGCCTTCTGAAACATGGAGTCAAGATCCTCATCTCTTCCCTCGTCCTGGGGACCCACAAACACCACCACAGAGGAGGAGAGGGAGGAGGAGGATGCATTTAGGACTGAAAATCAACCTGCCCAGAGGAACTTTGATGTTTTGGGCAGGAAAGACCCCTCAGAGCTGTGTTCTGGGAAAGGGTCACGGAATGGGACGAGTGAAATGTGAATGTGCAGTGATTTCATTTAGGGTGGAAACGCTGGGGGAGCCTCAGAAAGGGCAAAAAGAGCAGGAACTGGAGGGTGAAGGGATCTCCAGGCTCAGAAAGGGCAAAAAGAGCAGGAACTGAAGGGATCTCCAGGCTCAGAAAGGGCAAAAGGAGCAGGAACTGAAGGGTGAAGGGATCTCCAGGCTCAGAAAGGGAAAAGGGAGCAGGAATTGAAGGGATCTCCAGGCTCAAAAAGGGCAAAAGGAACAAGAATTGGAGGGTGAGGGGATCTCCAGGCTCAGAAAGGGAAAAGGGAGCAGGAACTGGAACGATCTTCAGGCTCAGAAAGGGCAAAAGGAGCAGGAACTGGGAGGATCTTCAGGCTCAAAAAGAGCAAAAGGAGCAGGAACTGGAGGGTGAAGGGATCTCCAGGCTCAGAAACGGCAAAGGGAGCAGGAACTGGAGGGTGAAGGGATCTCCAGGCTCAGAAAGGGCAAAAGGAGCAGGAACTGGAGGGATCTCCAGGCTCAGAAAGGGAAAAGGGAGCAAGAACTGGAGGGTGAAGGGATCTCCAGGCTCAGAAAGGGCAAAAGGAACAAGAATTGGAGGGTGAGGGGATCTCCAGGCTCAGAAAGGGCAAAAGGAGCAGGAACTGGAGGGATCTCCAGGCTCAAAAAGAGCAAAAGGAGCAAGGACTGAAGGGATCTCCAGCCTCAGAAAGGGCAAAGGGAGCAAGAACTGAAAGGTGAGGGGATCTCCACCCTCTCCCAGCCCCAAAACCCCCCCAGCCAAGACGAGGAACAGCGGAGGGGTCCCTGCACGCCCCTCACCTTCACGTTGTGCACGCTCATCAGGTTCCCGCAGTTCTCCAGGTACTGCTTGAGGTCGTTGTCCTGCAGAGGGAAGGACGCGTCAGTCTGTCCTTCCCTCACCCCCCCAAACCCCCAGGGAAGCCCCCAGACCCACCAGGTACTCGAAGACGAGGGTGAGGCAGCGCTCGGTGTGGATGATGTCGTGCAGGGTGACGATGTTGGCGTGCTTGAGGTTCTTGAGCAGCGACACTGCGGGGACAGCGGGGCTGAGCGGGGCTGAGCGGGGTCACAGCCGCCCCAAATCCCTCTGGGGACCCCAGGGAAGCCCCTGCCGGCCTCACCTTCCCGGATGGCCGTGCAGGGAGCGCCCTCCTCGTGCTCCAGGCGGATCTCCTTGAGCGCCACCAGGTTCTCGGTCAGCTTGCTGCGGCCCTTGAACACCGTGGCGTAGGTGCCCTGGGGACATGGCGCAGACATCTTTGCGTGAAAAACCCTTTCCTTAGGATTTTTGCTTCCTGAGAAGCTGAGAGGCCTCAGGAACAAAATGTGAACAATGGTTATCTGCTGCTGTGGAATGCAACAGGTGCATCTGGGATTGGTCTCATGTGGTTGTTTCTAATTAATGGCCAATCACAGCCCAGCTGGCTCGGACTCTCTGAGCCACAAACCTTTGTTACCATTCCTTTCTATTCTTAGCTTAGCCAGCCTTCTGATGAAACCTTTCCTTCTATTCTTTTAGTATAGTTTTAATGTAATATATATCATAAAATAATAAATCAAGCCTTCTGAAACATGGAGTCAGATCCTCGTCTCTTCCCTCATCCTGGGACCCCTGTGAACACCTTCACAGGGACATTTCCCACTGAGAGGAATGATGGGTTTGTCTTTATAAACAAGGATTAATTCAATTTTGTAAAACCTCTGCTCCCTGGCCAGTTCCCTCCATCGGTTTTTACAGCAACAATCAGGAAACGTCCCCTGTATGAAAATAATGTGGATTAATTCAACTGGACCGAATCTTTTTGAACTTCCTCGCTTGCCAAGCAAATTTTAATCAAGGAAAGCAAAGGATATTTAAGGTCTGGCTGAATGGAGGCTGACCAGCCTGCTGGAGATGATCTTTTGGGTGAATTTGTGCTGGTTGCCACAGGTGAAACAAAACCAAAGCTGGGTCAAAGGTGCAGCCTGCAAACCAGCAGCTCTGAGAGCAGTGGGTCAAACTCTTTGTCATATTTGATGTAAAATCAGAGGTAATTCCACAATCTGGACACTCCAGTGTGAGAGGAATGGCAGATTTGTCTTTCCAAATGAGCTGTTGTAGATAAAACCAGCACTGGGAGGTAAAAGAAACAATGGGAAGGATTCCACGGATTGGTGAATGGAAAAAAGAGATTTGATTTTACAAATAAACGTCAGGTTTGATGATAAACGGAATTAGACGTTGAAAGATGAAAGAAACAACGGGGAGGGAAAAACCCCTAAATTCTGAAAGAATTAAAAATGAAAAGGGAGGGTTGTGCATTAGAGGGGAATCTCTGGTATCAGGTGGTTCTGGGAAGTCTGAACATCTCAAGTACCTCAGAAATGGGGAAAGAGAGAAGGGAAATGTGGCTGGAAATTGGGATAAAAAGGAGGCTGCGTCCTCCAAAAATGTGAGAGATCCCAGGGGAATGCCCCATGGCCTCTCCCTTTATTGGAATAAAGTCAAAGGACTCCTCTGTCTCCTTTTTGGACATAAACCTGTGGTGTTTGTGGATTGATTTTCCCAACACCAGGGTGGCACAGCGCTGGTGTGCCCAAAACATCTGGAGGAAGGACCATTTGAGGTGCCAGCACCAGGTTTGAGCTCCACAACAAAGACTTGCTCTGGAAATTTCTGGATATTGAAGATTTTTGCCCTTGTGCTTCGAGCTGCCCTTTGAATTTCACTGAATTCCTTGCAGGGGTGTCACAGATTACTCACCTCTCCCAGTTTGTCCAGTTTAATGTAGGTTTCCAGCTTCCCAAAGCCAATATCTGACTGTGAGAGAGAAAGGAAAACACCACTGGGGAGGAGGGAACCTCATCCAGGGATGGCTTCACCCCCAGGAGGGTTTCCAGGGACACTGGGCAGTGACAATTGGGATTTTTACTCCATCTGCTGCCCAAACCCTCCGTGTATCCTGGGAAATGCCTTGTCCTGAGCAGGGGAGTGAAGTGCTGGAACAACCCCCAGAGCCACATTCCTTATTCATGAGGGCTCATGAATATTAATGACACCTTGCCCGGGCTTTGTTTTATTGATCAGACAGCACAGGCAGGTAAATTCCAGCTCTCCTTCCCTCCTCCCTCCTCCTGAACGGGCACCTTGGTTCCAAAATGCCTCCTGAGGCCTGGCTGTGGTACCTGGGCACCTCTGGGCACACCTGGTGTCTGCACAGGGAGATTTTTGCTCCCGTTTTGTTGTGCACGGAGTTTTTGTTCCTATTTCTGCTGCTGCAGCAAAGGCACGGAAATGCCAGCGCTGGAGCCAAGGCTGATTCATTATTTATCCACATTTGCATTTGGGCTGAGCTGCAGGAGGGTTTCCCTCTCCTGCTTTGGGAAGGAGCCAGGCTGAGAGTGCAGCCAGGTGTGCACAGGGGAGGGAGGAGGGAGGGAATGGCCCAGCAGGTGCAGGTGGGGAAGGGAGAATCATGGAATTATTGAGGCTGGAAAATCCCTGTGGGATCATCGAGTCCAAGCTGTGCCCGATCCCCCACCTTGAGCACTCAGTGCCACCTCCAGGGATGGGCGCTCCAAACCCCCCTGGGCAGCCCCTTCCAGCCCTTTCCATGAGGAAATTCCTGCTCCTGTCCAACCTGAGCCTCCCCAGCCCAGCCTGAGGCCGTTCCCTCTCCTCCTGTCCCTGTTCCCTGGGAGAAGATCCCAAATCCACCCCCTGGCTGTCCCCTCCTGGCAGGAGTTGTGCAGAGCCAGAAATTCCCCCTGAGCCTCCTTTGCTCCAGGCTGAGCCCCTGCCCAGCTCCCTCAGGACTCTCCAAACCCTTTCCAGGTCTCTCCAAACCCTTCCCCAGCTCCCTCAGGTCTCTCCAAACCCTTTCCAGGTTTCTTCAGACCCTTCCCAGCCCCCTCAGGATTCTCCAAACCCTTTCCAGATTTCTCCAAACCCTTTCCCAGCTCCCTCAGGACTCTCCAGACCCTTCCCATCTCACTCAGGACTCTCCAAACCTTTCCAGGTTTCTCCAGACCCTTCCCAGCTCCCTCAGGTTTCTCCAAACCCTTTCCAGGTCTCTCCAAACCCTTCCCCAGCTCCCTCAGGATTCTCCAAACCCTTTTCAGATTTCTCCAAACCCTTTCCCAGCTCCCTTAGGATTCTCCAGACCCTTCCCAGCTCCCTCAGGACTCTCCAAACCTTTCCAGGTCTCCCCAAACCCTTTCCCAGCTCCCTCAGCTCCTCCCAGTGCTGCCGGGGCTGGCACAGCAGGACAGGGGACACTCGGGGATGCCCTGGCTGGCACTGTCCCCTGTGCTTGGTGCCACTCACGAGGGAGGCCCGGCGGGACATCCTGCTCAGGGGCTTGGGCAGCTCCAGGCTCTCCATCTGCAGCTTCTGCAGGAACTCCGGGGGCAGCCGGATGTCCATGGGCAGCGAGAGGCGCCTGCTGACGTCCTGCAGGAGGGGACAGACAGGGGACAGGGAGGTGACACCAGCACTTCCAAGGGGAAGAGCTCTGCCATTGATGTGGCAGCATCACCGTCGTATTTTCTGGAAAAATCCTCTTTGCCCAGGATTCTTCTCCTGGGAAGCTGAGAAGCCTCAGAGAAAAATGAAAACGATAATTGTCTGATTTGCTTCTCCTGTGTTTGGCTGCTTTGGAATGTGGCAGGTGCCACATGACATGATATGATATGATATAAAATATATAATATATCAGCCTTCTAAGAATATGGAGTCAGATTCATCTCTTCCCTCATCCTGGAACCCTCAACCTGGAACGTCCTCAAGCCTCAACCCCCTGTCCTCAAGGGGACAGAGCACAGGGAGGTGACACCAGCACTTCCAAGGGGAAGAGCTCTGCCATTGATGTGGCTGCGTCACCGTCGTATTTTCTGGAAAAATCCTCTTTGCCCAGGATCCTTCTCCTGGGAAGTTGAGAAGCCTCAGAGAAAACGAAAACAATAATTGTCTGATTTGTTTCTCTTGTGTTTGGCTGCTTTGGAATGTGGCAGATGCTACGTCATATGATATGACATGACTAATATAATATAATATAATATAATATAATATAATATAATATAATATAATATATCAGCCTTCTAAGAATATGGAGTCAGAGTCATCTCTTCCCTCATCCTGGAACGTCCTCAACCCTCAACCCCCTGTCCTCAAGGGGACAGAGCACAGGGAGGTGACATGAGCACTTCCAAGGGGAAAAGCTCTGCCATTGATGTGGCAGCGTCACCGTCGTATTTTCTGGAAAAATCCTCTTTGCCCAGGATCCTTCTCCTGGGAAGCTGAGAAGCCTCAGAGAAAATGAAAACAGTAATTGTCTGATTTGTTTCTCTTGTGTTTTGCTGCTTTGGAATGTGGCAGGTGCAGGCTTGATTGGTTCCATGTGAATTGTTTTTACTTAATGACCAATCCCAGTCCAGCTGTGTCGGACTCTCTGGTCAGTCACGGGTTTTTATTATTTGTTTTTTTCTGGCCTTCTGCTGTATCTTTTCTCTATAGTTTAGTATAGTTTATAGTTCTAGTATATAGGTTCTTATAATGTGATATAATATAATTTAATATGATATAATGTAATTTAATATTATGTAATATAATATAATATAACATAATGTAACATAATGTAATGTAATATAATATAATATGACATAATGTAATGTAACATAATATAATGTAATGTAATATAATATAATATAATATAATATAATATAATAATATTACTATAAATAATATTATTATAAATAATATAATGTTATAATATCATTATAAACAATATAATATTATAAATATTATCATATATTATAAATAGCATAAAATAATAAATTAGCCTCCTAAGACCATGGACTCAGATCCATCATTTCCTCCCTGCCACGGGCAACCCCAAAAATCCCCACATGGCAGCGCCACTGAAGGGAAGGGGGTGGTGGCACACGGTGGCACTCACAGCAGAGGGTGCCAGGGCTCGTGTGTGACACTGCCACGTCCCAGAGCACACCCAGCCAGCACGGAGGTGACACCCAGCTGTGCCCATGTCCCCCCTTGTCCCCAGCACTCACCCAGGTGTCCCCATGTCCCCCTTGTCCCCAGCACTCACCCAGCTGTCCCCATGTCCCCCCTTGTCCCCAGCACTCACCCAGCTGTCCCCATGTCCCCCTGTCCCCAGCACTTACCCAGCTGTGCCCATGTCCCCCCTTGTCCCCAGCACTCACCCAGGTGTCCCCATGTCCCCCTGTCCCCAGCACTAACCCAGCTGTCCCCCTGTCCCCAGCACTCACCCAGGTGTCCCCATGTCCCCCCTTGTCCCCAGCACTCACCCAGCTGTCCCCATGTCCCCCCTTGTCCCCAGCACTCACCCAGCTGTCCCTCGCCTTGTCCCCAGCACTCACCCAGCTGTGCCCATGTCCCCCCTTGTCCCCAGCACTCACCCAGGTGTCCCCATGTCCCCCCTTGTCCCCAGCACTCACCCAGCTGTCCCCCCCTTGTCCCCAGCACTTGCCCAGCTGTGCCCCCCCGTCCCCAGCACTCACCCAGGTGTCCCCATGTCCCCCTGTCCCCAGCACTCACCCAGCTGTCCCCATGTCCCCCTGTCCCCAGCACTTGCCTCCATGGAGCAGCGGCGCTGGCCGTGGTTGCGGTAGCGCACGGCGGCCACCGGGGACCGGCCCTGTCCCTCCGACGGGGACACGGGGCTGCCATCAGCTGCCACCTCCCTGCCCAGCTGTGCCAGCTGCAGGTGCCCCTGAGCCAGGTCTGGGGACGAAAGGAAAGCAGAGTGTGAAAAATGAGTGTATTTTATGATTGGCTTTTCGCAAACGTTCAAATGAATATTGTATGTGTTGTGTTAGAAAGTGATGCTGTGTTAATTCTCTTAAGTAGTGTGTTAAATATTGTTTTAGGTTATAACAAAATGTTAAAATAGAAACTGTGCTATGTAGGATACTTTTTTAAAGAAAGGGCTTGCAGAGAAATAGCAGCCACAGGACACCTGAATCTTTCAGAGAAAGAGAATTTATTGCTCCATTATCAGGAGAATCAAACTTCTTCCTGGCTTGAAGGCGCTGTCAGGATTCGGAGGAAGAAGCTGATGATGACCAGACAGAATCCTCTGTTTGAATGGAATTTATGCATCATGGATGAGGTGTATGAATATGCAACAGGCTGTTGTTTTTAAGGGTTAATCCTCTGTTATCGTGGGGCCATTTTCGGGCTTGTGCTGTCCAGAAAAAGGTACCGGGACGTCCATGACTCTTTGTTTTTATTGTCTCATATTGTCCTAATTCAATTTGTCCAAATTGTTATTACTCTAATTGTATTACTATTTTTATAACCATGTTATTACTATTAAACTTCTACAATTTACAAAAACAAGCGATTGGCGTTTTTCACAAGACTGAGCTGCTGGAGGGGTGCCAGGAGCACCAAGAAGCGAGGGCGAGGGATGCTCTGGGGAATCTCTTCTTCCTTCCCTGTGGCCAGAGGGAATTCTGAGTTTTGCTCTGGATTCCTGGGGCATCACCACCCTCAGCATTGCCAGGGCACACCCTGCCTGCTACAGGAGTGTGACAGAAATCCCAAATTCCAGTGCTCTGCCACCCTCAGCAATCCCAAAGGACACCCTGCATGCCATAGGGGTGTGACAGAAATCCCAAATCCCACCCTCAACAATCCCAAAGCACACCCTGCCTGCCACCAGGGGTGTGACAGAAATCCCAAATCCCACCCTCAGCAATCCCAAAGCACACCCTGCCTGCCACAGGGGTGTGACAGAAATCCCGAATCCCACCCCAGTGCTCTGCCACTGTTAGTACCCCTTGCTTTTTTGAGTCTTTCTTTTTATTAGAATAAATAGCTGAAATGGCTTTTGATAAATAAAATAAAATAAATAAATAAATGCCGAAATCACTTTTAATAGATAAAATAAATAAATAAATAAACGCCGAAATCACTTTTAGTACCCCCTTACTTTGGGCCTTTCTTTTTTTAGAATGATGATATGATATGATATAATGTAATGTAATGTAATATAATGTAGTACAGTGTAATATAACGTAATATAATGTAATATAATGTAATATAATATAATATCATATATCATATCATATCATATCATATCAATAATGTAATGCAATGTAATGCAATGTAATGCAATGTAATGCAATATAACACAATGTAATATAATATATATAATATAATATAGTATAGTATAGTATAATATAATATAATATATATATTGTAATGCAATGTAACACAATGTAATATAATATAAATAATATAATATGAATAATATAAATAATATAATATAATATAATGTAATGTAATATAATATAATATAATGTAATATAGATCATAAAATAATAAACCAGCCTTCTGAGACATGGAGTCAAGATTCTCATCCCTTCCCTGTCCTGGCCCCCCTGTGAACACCCCACAGGGATTTTTCCTCCCCAGAGCAGTGAAAGTGCCCCGGGGGTGCCCCAGGCTGAGCCCTGCCCTGTCCCTGCCCTGTCCCTGCCCTGTCCCTGCCCTGTCCCCGGGGCTCGGGGACAATCCCGCTGCAGGGATGATCTCATGGCTGGGCAGGGAGGGAGGCAGGGCTGGATTTTCAGGGCTGCTGAGCAGGGCTGGGCCCTGGCTGCAGTTTGCTGCGCTGATGGATGGGAGCTGGCAGGCCAGTGACCCGGCACGGGCCGTGGGTTTGTGCCATGGGCACGGGCACAGCAGGGCTGGGGGCTCCCGGGTGCCCAGCCCTCAGTGCCAGGGGGCTTGAGAGGGGCTCGAACGGTGCCAGGGCTTTGGTAAAACCCTTCCTCTGCTCCCTGGCCAGTTCCCTCCATTGGTTTTTACAGCAACAATCAGGAAACGTCCCCTGAGTTAACCACAGGTATGAAAATAATGTGGATTAATTCAACTGGACCGAATATTTTTGAACTTCCTCGTTTGCCAAGCAAATTTTAATCAAGGAAAGCAAAGGACATTTGAGGTCTGGCTGAATGGAGGCTGACCAACCTGCTGGAAATGATATTTTGGGTGAATTTGTGCTGGTTCTCACAGGTGAAACAAAACCAAAGCTGGGTAAAAGGTGCAGCCTGCAAACCCGCAGCTCTGAGAGCAGTGGGTCAAAGTCTTTGTCATATTTGATGTAAAATCAGAGGTAACTCCACAATCTGGACACTTCCAGTGTGAGAGGAATGGCAGATTTGTCTTTCCAAATGAGTTGTGGGTCTGCTGGTCGATTAAACCAGGAGATAAACAAATGAGAGTTTAAAAAAAAAAAAGAGAGATAAACAATGGGAAGGATTCCACTGATTGATGAATGGGAAAAGAGATTTGCTTTTGCAGATAAACTTCAGGTTTGCTGATCACTGAAATTGGATATTGAAAGGTGAAAGAAACAATGGGGGGAAAACCCCCTAAATTCTTGCAGGGTGAAGCTGTGAGCTTGCAGGACCTTACAGGACCCTGCAGGACCCGCTCTCTGAGCCCAGCCTGGCTCTGCCCAGCTCCCCAAGCCCTGCCCAGGCTCTGCCCGGCTCTCTCCAAGCTCTGCCCAGCTCCTCAAGCTCTGCCCAGCTCTGCCAGGTTCCCTGAGCCCAGCCCAGCTCTGCCTGGCTCTGCTCAGGCTTTGCCCAGCTCTGCCCAGCTCCCCAAGCCCAGCCTGGCTCTGCCCAAGCCCTGCCCAGCTCCCCAAGCCCAGCCTGGCTCTACCCAACCCTTCCTGGCTCCCCAAGAGCTCTGCCAGGCTCCCCAGGCTCTGCCCAGCTCTGCCAGGCTCCCTGAGCCCAGCCCAGCTCTGCCTGGCTCTGCTCAGGCTTTGCCCAGCTCTGCCCAGCTCCCCAAGTCCAGCCTGGCTCTACCCAACCCTTCCTGGCTCCCCAAGCCCAGCCTGGCTCTCCAGGCTCTGCCCAAGCCCTGCCCAGCTCCCCAAGCCCAGCCTGGCTCTCCAGGCTCTGCCCAAGCCCAGCCCAGCTCTGCCCAGGCTCTGCCCAGGCACGGCTGCCCAGGCTGGGCTGCTCCCAGTGCCTGCAGCATCCCCGAGCCTGCCCCGGCCTGCCCTGTGCCCAGGTTTGGATTTAACCCATGGCTCTGCCCCAGCCTGTCCCGGGGGCTGTGCCCACGTTTGGATTTAACCCCTCATCTCCCTGGATGTGCCCCAGGGGCTGTGTTTGCTCAGAGGATGTGCCCACGTTTGGATTTAACCCCTCATCTCCCTGAGATGTGCCCCAGCCTGCCCCGGGGGCTGTGTTTGCTCAGGGGATGTGCCCAGGTTTGGATTTAACCCCTCATCTCCCTGGATGTGCCCCAGCCTGCCCCGAGGGCTGTGTTGGCTCAGGGGCTGTGCCCACGTTTGGATTTAACCCCTCATCTCCCTGGATGTGCTCCAATCTACCCTGGGGGCTGTGTTTGCTCAGGGGATGTGCCCTGGTTTGGATTTAACCCATGGCTCTGCCCCAGCCTGTCCTGGGGGCTGTGCCCTGGTTTGGATTTAACCCCTCATCCCCCTGAGATGTGCCCCAGCCTGCCCCGGGGGCTGTGTTTGCTCAGGGGATGTGCCCACGTTTGGATTTAAGCCCTCATGTGCCCCAATCTGCCCCAGGGGCTGTGTTTGCTCAGGGGATGTGCCCACGTTTGGATTTAAGCCCTCATCTCCCTGCGTGCTCAAAACCAACACACAGAGAGGGGCAAAGGCTGCTCCAGCGAGCCCCAGGCGCTGCCCAGGCCAGAACAGCCCCTTTGGCTTTGGGAACATCACCCCACAGGGGTCACCCCCTCTTCTGGGGAGGCAGGGGGAGATCCCACACGTTCCCCACTTTCCACCTTAACCACAGCTCCCCATTTTGTGCAAATTCCTTTCCCTCCCATCCGCCTTTCCTGCTGAAGGATAAATCTCTCACACGGAACAAGGGACAGACACTTCCACACCCCACGAGGGTACCTGGGGAGGGCTGGAGAGGCTCTCACCCAGCCCAGGTGGTCCTGAGCAGGGAGCCAGGGGCTCCTCACCTTCGTTCCTCTGGTTGTTGAGCTGGTTGAACTGCTCTGTGAACTCCGTCAGGGACTCCTCGATGGTCTCCGTGCGCGGCACCGAGAGCGAAAATCTCCTCTTGAAGTTTTTCATCTTGTTCATCTTCCCTCGTGCTGCCAGGGATGGCAGAGCCCTGCAGGGGAAGGGGACAGCAGGCTCAGAGGGATGGACAACACCAGGATGGGCCCCCAGCCCCAAGGATGCTGCTCTTTGGGGTTGGCAGCATCCCCACCTCAATTTCCACCCCACAGCTGCTGCTCTTTGGGTTGGCAGCATCCTGACCCCAATTTCCACCCCAGAGATGCTGCTTTTTGGGTTGGCAGCATCCTGACCTGAATTTCCACTGCACAGTTGCTGCTCTTTGGGGTTGGAAGTGTCCCAACCCCAATTCCCACCCCACAAATGCTGCTCTTTGGGGTTGGCAGCATCCCCATCCCAGTTTCCACCCACAACTGCTCTTTGGGGTTGGCAAAATCCTGAATTTTTACCCCACAGCTGCTGCTCTTTGGGGTTGGCAGCATCCTGACCCCAATTCCCACCCCACAACTGCTGCTTTTAGGGTTGGCAGCATCCTGACCTGAATTTCCACTCCACAGTTGCTGCTCTTTGGGGTTGGAAGCGTCCCAACCCCAATTCCCACCCCACAAATGCTGCTCTTTGGGGTTGGCAGCATCCCCACCCCAATTTCCACCCCACAGTTGCTGCTCTTTGGGTTGGCAGCATCCTGACCCCAATTTCCACCCCAGAGATGCTGCTTTTTGGGGTTGGCAAAATCCTGACCTGAATTTTCACCCCACAACTGCTGCTCTTTGGAGTTGGCAATGTCCTGACCTGAATTTCCACCCCACAGCTGCTGCTTTTTGGGGTTGGCAGAATCCTGACCCCAATTCCCACCCCACAACTGCTGCTTTTAGGGTTGGCAGCATCCTGACCTGAATTTCCCCCCCACAGCTGCTGCTCTTTGAGTTGGCAGCGCCCCAACCCCAATTTCCACCCCACAGCTGCTGCTTTTTGGGGTTGGCAATGTCCTGACATGAATTTCCCCCACAAAGGGTCCCTGGGGATGTCCTCCCAACCAGGGGATTTTCCATGAACAGCCCTGGGCTCGAACTCTGCTCTCAGCCCCCAACCCAATCTGAAGAGCTCAATCACCCCTTGGTACCAAACAGACCCCAAAACTTCTCAGGGTTGGTTTTTTTCTCCACGGGGAGCAGCTCAGCCCCTTTCCCCTGGGTGTCCCCAGAGCTCCCCCAGACCCTTCCCAGCCTTATCAGCACCACCCTGGACTCTCACATTGCTCTCACTCCCCGACCCAATCTGAAGAGCTCAATCACCCCTTGGTACCAAACAGACCCCAAAACCTCTCAGGGATGATTTTCCCCACAAGGAGCAGCTCAGCCTCTTCCTCCTGAGTGTCTCTACTCCTGTTCTCCCCTGGCTGTCCCCAGAGCTCCCCCAGACCTTCCCAGGTTTATCAGCACCACCCTGGACTCTAACACTGCTCTCAGCCCCCAACCCAGTCTCAAAAGCTCAATCACTCCTCGCTACCAGACCCCAAAACCTCTCAGGGATGATTTTCCCAACAAGGAACGTCTCTTTCCCACACATCCCATGTCCGGAGCAGCACAGCCCCTTCCCCCTGGGTGTCCCCACTCCTGTTCTCCCCTGGCTGTCCCCAGAGCCCCTCCAGACCCCTCCAAGATTTACCAACACCACCCTGGGTTCTTAACGCTGCTCTCACGCCCCAGCCCAGTCTTGGTACCAAACAGACCCCAAAACTTCTCAGGGATGGTTTTTTCCCCCACAGGGAGCAGCTCAGCCCCTTCCTCCTGGGTGTCTCCTCTTCCTCCTGGGTGTCCCCACTCCTGCTCTCCCCTGGCTGTCCTCAAAGCCCCTCCAGACCTCTCCCAGATTTATCAGCACCACCCTGGACCCTAACACTTCTGTCAGCCCCCAACCCAATCTGAAGAGCTCAATCACCCCTTGGTACCAAACAAACCCCAAAACTTCTCAGGGTTGTTTTTTTTCTCCACGGGGAGCAGCTCAGCCCCTTTCCCCTGGGTGTCCCCAGAGCTCCCTCAGACCCTTCCCAGCCTTGTCAGCACCACCCTGGACTCTCACACTGCTCTCACTCCCCGACCCAATCTGAAGAGCACAATCACCCCTTGGTACCAAACAGACCCCAAAACTTCTCAGGGATGTTTTTTTCCCCCACAGGGAGCAGCTCAGCCTCTTCCTCCTGGGTGTCCCCACTCCTGTTCTCCCCTGGCTGTCCCCAGAGCTCCCCCAGACCTTCCCAGGTTTATCAGCACCACCCTGGACTCTAACACTGCTCTGAGCCCCCAGCCCAGTCTGAAGAGCTCAATCACCCCTTGGTACCAGACCTCAAAACCTCTCAGGGATGATTTTCCCAACAAGAAACGTCTCTTTCCCACACATCCCATGTCCGGAGCAGCACAGCCCCTTCCCCCTGCGTGTCCCCACTCCTGTTCTCCCCTGGCTCTCCCCAGAGCCCCTCCAGACCCCTCCAAGATTTATCAACACCACCCTGGGTTCTTAACGCTGCTCTCACCCCCCAGCCCAGTCTTGGTACCAACCAGACCCCAAAACTTCTCAGGGTTGTTTTTTTTCTCCACGGGGAGCAGCTCAGCCCCTTTCCCCTGGGTGTCCCCAGAGCTCCCCCAGACCCTTCCCAGCCTTATCAGCACCACCCTGGACTCTCACACTGCTCTCACTCCCCGACCCAATCTGAAGAGCTCAATCACCCCTTGGTACCAAACAGACCCCAAAACTTCTCAGGGATGGTTTTTTCCCCCACAGGGAGCGGCTCAGCCCCTTCCTCCTGGGTGTCTCCTCTTCCCCCTGGGTGTCCCCACTCCTGTTCTCCCCTGGCTGTCCCCAGAGCCCCCCCAGACCCCTCCAGGTTTATCAGCACGGCCCAAGGGCGATCGCAGCGCTCCAGACGGATCGCACACACCGCATCCCCGTCTCCAGGACAACGGCACCGCCCTGCATGAGAAAGCTTTAAAAGCTGATCCCTCAGCAATACAAACACTCGGCTGGGCGCCCGCCAGGCTCTGCGGTGAGGCACGGCACCCTGCAGCGGGCGAATCCCCTGAAAATCCCGGGAATTCACTGAAGATCCCGGCGATTCCCTGCCCCCGCTGAGGCTGAAGGCTCGGCCGTGCCTCCCCTGGGCTCGGGGCTGGGGGGGTTTGCGGGGGTGGGAGGGTGGGAGACACCCCCATTCCAGCTTCAGGCATTGGAATGTTATCCCAGCACTGCAGGAACGTGCTGGGACACAGTGAGGAGGTGGCAGTGGGGATGCTCCGGGCTCCAAAGGAGATTCAGGAGATCCAGGAGTGAATCCAGCTCCTGGTCCTGCACTGGGGACAAAGTCTCAGCCTGGCAGGGGCTGGAATGGGATAATCAGGACATCGAGCAGGATTTTGGGATCTTGGGAAGGTGCTTGGCTGAGCAATTCCTGCTTTGATCATCCCCCACCAAGCTGACCCATAAACACCTTTGATCCCTTGGTCAGCATCAAATCTGGGTCGGGAAAGATGCAGGGAACAGCAAAAACATTCAGGTGAATGAGGATCTCCTTTGATCCCTTGGTCAGGATCAAATCTGGTTTGGGAAAGATGCAGAGAACAGGAAAAACACTCGGGTGAATGAGGAAGATGAGGAGAAGCGCTGTCTCCATCCATAACCTGCTTTGATCCTTTGGTCAGGATCAAATCTGGGTCAGGAAAGATGCAGGGAACAGGAAAAACACTCGAGTGAATGAGGATCTCCTTTGATCCTTTGGTCAGGATCAAATCTGGGTCGGGAAAGATGCAGGGAACAGGAAAAACACTCGAGTGAATGAGGATCTCCTTTGATCCTTTGGTCAGGATCAAATCTGTGTTGGGAAAGATGCAGGGAACAGGTAAAACACTCAGGTGAATGAGGAAGATGAGGAGAAGTGGTGTCTCCATCCATAACCTCCTTTGATCCTTTGGTCAGGATCAAATCTGGGTCGGGAAAGATGCAGAGAGCAGGAAAAACACTCGGGTGAATGAGGATCTCCTTTGATCTTTGGTGAGGATCAAATCTGGGTTGGGAAAGATGCAGGGAACAGAAAAAACACTCGAGTGAATGAGGAAAACGAGGAGAAGTGCTGTCTCCATCTCCCTTCTCCTCCCCAAAAAGCTGTGGATGGTTTACAGGGAATCAGCTCCTCACTGCCACAAAGCTGCTTCACAAATCCAAATCCTTCCTGCAGGAATGCCAGCAGCTCCAGGCTGCTAAATATAAACCTGGGAGAGGAGAGGAGCTGAGAGAGGGGTAAAAATAACCCCGGGCTCGCTGCAGCCTCTCCTGCCACGCCCGAGCCTCTCCCTGCTCCTGGTCTGGCATCCCCGGGCTCATTGCTCCAGCCTCACCTGGACCTGCTCGGAGTTCACATTAAAGCTGGGATTGATGGGATCCCAAAACTGGGATTTATGGGATCGTGCTTGTCCTCAGCTCTCAGCTCATTCCCTGACAGGAATTCTCCTTCCCCAACAGGAATTCGCCCTGTCCCATACGGATACAGGATCCCAAAGCTGGGATTTATGGGATTTATGGTACTGTGTTTGTCCTCAGTCCTTGGCTCCTTCCCCTACAGGAATTCGCCCTGTCCCATATGGATACAGGATCCCAAAGCTGGAATTTATGGGATTGTGAGCTGGGATTTATGGGATTTATGGGATTTATGGGATTGTTCTTGTCCTCAGCCACGGCTCCTCCCCGAGAGGAATTCTCCTTCACCAACAGGAATTTGCCCTGTCCCATATGAATACAGGACCCCAAAGATGGGATTTATGGGATTGTGAGCTGGGATTTATGGGATTGTGCTTGTCCTCAGCTCTCAGCTCATTCCCTGACAGGAATTCACCCTGTCCCATATGGATACAGGATCCCAAAGCTGGGATTTATGGGATTGTGAGCTGGGATTTATGGGATCGTCCTTGTCCTCAGCACTCAGCTCCTTCCCTGACAGGAATTCTCCTTCCCCAACAGGAATTCGCCCTGTCCCATAGGGATACAGGATCCCAAAGCTGGGATTTATGGGATTGTGAGCTGGGATTTATAGGTTTTATGGTACTGTGCTTGTCCTCAGCTCTCAGCTCATTCCCTGACAGGAATTCTCCTTCCCCAACAGGAATTCACCCTGTCCCATATGGATACAGGATCCCAAAGCTGGGATTTATGGGATTGTGAGCTGGGATTTATGGGATTTATGGGATTGTTCTTGTCCTCAGCCACGGCTCCTCCCCGAGAGGAATTCTCCTTCACCAACAGGAATTCGCCCTGTCCCATATGGATACAGGATCCCAAAGATGGGATTTATGGGATTGTGAGCTGGGATTTATGGGATTGTTCTTGTCCTCCGTCCTTGGCTCCTTCCCCTACAGGAATTTCCCTTGTCCCATTTGGATACAGGATGTCCCAAAGCTGGGATTTATGGGATTGTGAGCTGGGATTTATGGGATCGTCCTTGTCCTCAGCACTCAGCTCCTTCCCTGACAGGAATTCTCCTTCCCCAACAGGAATTCGCCCTGTCCTATATGGATACAAGATCCCAAAGCTGGGATTTATGGGATTGTGAACTGGGATTTATAGGTTTTATGGTACTGTGCTTGTCCTCAGCTCTCAGCTCCTTCCCTGACAGGAATTCTCCTTTCCTGACAGGAATTTGCCATGTCCCATATGAATACAGGACCCCAAAGATGGGATTTATGGGATTGTTCTTGTCCTCAGCCCTTGGCTCCTCTCCAACAGGAATTCTCCTTTCCTGACAGGAATTCACCCTGTCCCATATGGACACAGGACCCCAAAGCTGGGATTTATGGGATTTGTGGGATTGTGAGCTGGGATTTATGGGATTTATGGGATTGTCCTTGTCCTCAGTCCTTGACTCCTTCCCTGACAGGAATTCACCCTGTCCCATATGGGATCCATAGAGGATCCCAAAGCTGGGATTTGCTGCAAGCCAAGCACCCATCACCTTTGTGCCAGGGGGAATTTAGGGTGAGTCTGGGGCAGGAAATGTGGGGTTCCAGGGGGAATGTAGGCTCAGGATGGGGCAGGAAATGTGGGGTTCCAGGGGGAATTTAGGGTGAGTCTGGGGCAGGAAATGTGGGGTTCCAGGGGGAATTTAGGCTCAGGATGGGGCAGGAAATGTGGGGTTCCAGGGGGAATTTAGGGTGAGTCTGGGGCAGGAAATGTGGGGTTCCAGGGGGAATTTAGGGTGAGTCTGGGGCAGGAAATGTGGGGTTCTAGGGGGAATTTAGGGTGAGTCTGGGGCAGGAAATGTGGGGTTCCAGGGGGAATTTAGGGTGAGTCTGGGGCAGGAAATGTGGGGTTCCAGGGGGAATTTAGGGTGAGTCTGGGGCAGGAAATGTGGGGTTCCAGGGGGAATTTAGGGTGAGTCTGGGGCAGGAAATGTGGGGTTCCAGGGGGAATTTAGGGTGAGTCTGGGGCAGGAAATGTGGGGTTCCAGGGGGAATTTAGGGTGAGTCTGGGGCAGGAAATGTGGGGTTCCAGGGGGAATTTAGGGTCGGGCTGAGGCAGAAAATGTGGGGTTCCAGGGGGAATTTAGGGTGAGTCTGGGGCAGGAAATGTGGGGTTCCAGGGGGAATTTAGGGTGAGTCTGGGGCAGGAAATGTGGGGTTCCAGGGGGAATTTAGGGTGAGTCTGGGGCAGGAAATGTGGGGTTCCAGGGGGAATTTAGGGTCGGGCTGAGGCAGAAAATGTGGGGTTCCAGGGGGAATTTAGGGTGAGTCTGGGGCAGGAAATGTGGGGTTCCAGGGGGAATTTAGGCTCAGGATGGGGCAGGAAATGTGGGGTTCCAGGGGGAATTTAGGCTCAGGATGGGGCAGGAAATGTGGGGTTCCAGGGGGAATTTAGAGTGAATCTGGGGCAGGAAATGTGGGGTTCCAGGGGGAATTTAGGGTCAGGATGGGGCAGGAAATGCGGGGTTCCAGGGGGAATTTAGGCTCAGGATGGGGCAGGAAATGTGGGGTTCCAGGGGGAATTTAGGCTCAGGCTGGGCAATGTGGGGTGCCCCTCAGCCCCTCAGGGTCCCAGGAGCTTCACCCACCCTCCAGCCACATTCCTTGTGGGATAAATAAAACCCTTTTCACAGCTGCTCTCCCCAGCACGGATTTCAAAGGAAGGACCCCTCGCGATTGCCTCTTTTGTTGTTTAATTTTGTTGGGTTTTCCCCCCCCAGCGTGCTAAAGGAAGCGGTGGCATTTATTGACTTTCCGAGGGAAAGTGACACTTGTCAAGCACAGCCGTGGCATCACTTTTGGTTTCACAGCCCGGCAGGAAGGGCGGGCGATCCCTGGATGCTGCCGGGGATAATTAACAGCAGGCAGGAACATGACACGGAGGGAAGGAGCAGTTTCACACGGCAATGAAGAATTTAGGCATAAAAATGAAATCACCCCGCTTGGAAGCCGGCCAAAAACCAGGATTAAAGCCAGCAGGGCGAGTGATCTGCATTTACTGGAACTGGGGTGCAGGGTAAATACCCGGCTGGAATACTTCAAAGGTGAATCCCAGCAGGAAAGCTCCTCACGGGAGCCAGACAAGGAGTTAAAGATCCTTTAAACGCTGCTGCCCTCAAGGCTGTGTGCGGAAATCACTGTTCTGCCTGGGAATGGATCTCTCCTGGGTTTCTACAGCTTCCCTGCTCTGGAATTCCTGAGCCAGGTATTTTAGGCATCACCAGGGTATGGAGCTGTCCCCTCCCTCCTCCAGCAAAGCTTTCCAGCACTCATTATTGCCTCTAAAAATGATCAATTCTCTGTTTTTTCCCTCACCATTTAACCAGATTCCTGCCCCCATTTCCCAGCTGAAAGAGAGGAAGGTTTGGAGGGAGAAATTTGCTTGTTTTAAACCGTTTTTTTGGTTTATTTATTTATTTTTTAATCCCCGGAGAGATTACCAGTTGTGTTTACAAGGCAGACTGAAAAGCCCTATTCAGCACTTGGCGCTCCTGGCTATGAGGTGGCATCGATTCACTCCTGCAAGGCTCAGAAAAAAATGGGGAATTCTGCTCCTCCTCGTGGAGCTTTTATTTGCTCAGCAAACACGGCAAGCCTGCAACGCTGTGTGTGGCTGCAGGGCCCAACCAACCCCGCTGGAATTCACAGAATTCACAGAATCACCGGGTTGGAAGAGACCTTAAAGATCATCGAGTCCAACCCAGCCCCAACACCTGAACTCAACCCTGGCACCCAGTGCCACATCCAGGCTTTGTTAAACACCACCAGGGATGACTCCACCACCTCCCCAAGCAGAACATTCCAGAACTTTATCACTCTTCCTGTAAAACACTTTTTTCCTGATATCCAACTGGTAGCACTCACATTCTCTGTTAAAATCCCTTCGCTCGGGATTTTTCTCCTGGGAAGCTGAAAAGCCTCAGAGAAAAAGAAAACAATTCTTATCTCCTCCCTTGGAATGCCACAGGGATAAATCAGGAATGATGGCAAGGCATCCTCCCCCCTCCCTCCCTCCCTGTCAGCTGGTTTGAATTCCCTTGGGAGGTGAGACCCTGGGGAATGTGAGACCCCGGGCTCACAGCGTTCCCATCCCCACCCTGCAGAATTCCAGTCAGGAATTCCTTGTTGAGAGACAGCAAGGCAGGCAAAGCCACGTCCTGAGAGTCAGGAGAACACAGGGATAGCCTGGGAAAGGTGGACCCATGGAAAACTTCCTGCCAGGTCATTACAGACTCATGGAAGCACGGAATGGATTGGGTTGGGAGAGATCTTAGACCTCATCCCATTTCCATCAGCAGGGATCTTGAGGGTCATCCCAATTCCATGAGCAGCAATCCCATTCCATGAGCTCATCCCATTCCTATCAGCAGGGACCTTAGAGCTGATCCCATTTCCAGGGGCAGGGATCTGAGAGCTCATCCATTTCCATAAACAGGGATCTTGAGGCTCATCCCATTCCCATAAATAGGGATCTTAGAGCCCATCCCATTTCCATAAACAGGGATCTGAGAGCTCATCCCATTCCCATAAACAGGGATCTTGAGGCTCATCCCATTCCCATAAACAGGGATCTTAGAGCTCATCCCATTCCCATAAACAGGGATCTTAGAGCCCATCCCGTTTCCACGAGCAGGGGTCTTGAGGCTCATCCCATTCCCATGAGCAGATACCTTAAAACTCATCCCATCTCCATGAGCAGGGACCTTGGAGCTCATCCCATTTCCACAGACAGGGATCTTAGAGCCCATCCCATTTCCATGAGCAGGGATCTTAGAACTCATCCCATCCCCATAAACAGGGATCTTGAGGCTCATCCCAATTCCATGAGCTGGGATCTTGAGGCTCATCCCATTTCCCTCTGCAGGGACCTTAGAGCTCATCCCATCCCCACAGGCAGGGACTTTAGAGCTCATCCCATTCCCATGGGCTGGGATTTTGAGGCTCATCCCATTCCCATAAACAGGGACCTTAGAGCACATCCCATTCCCATGAACAGGGATCTTAGAGCTGATCCCATTCCCATAAACAGGGACCTTAGAGCACATCCCATTCCCATGAACAGGGATCTTAGAGCTCATCCCATTCCCACAGGCAGGGACTTTAGAGCTCATCCCATTCCCATGGGCTGGGATTTTGAGGTTCATCCCATTCCCACAAACAGGGATCTTAGAGCACATCCCATTCCCACGAACAGGGATCTTAGAGCTCATCCCATTCCCATGAACAGGGATCTTAGAGCTCATCCCATTCCCCCAAACAGGGACACCTTCCACCATCCCAGGTTGCTCCCAGCTGCCCTTGGCCTGTCCCAGGGCTGGGATTCCAACCTGTGCTGGGAGGGCAGGGCAGCCCTTTGCTGGCTGCACATTCCCACTCCCCTTTGGAGCTGACAAGGAGCCCAGTAACGGGAGCACACAAAGGACCTTTGTTCGGGGATATTTTGCCTTTCTCTGTGCCCTCAGCTCTCCCTCGGCTCCTGGTGAGCTCAGGGCAGCCCTGAGCGAGGCATCCCAATGCCAACCATTATTCCAGCAGCTCAGAACACTGGGCACTTATTCCCTAACCTGGGAGAAGTGGCCAGAGCTCAGCTGCAGCAACAATGGGGCCACTGGGGGCCAGTTGGGCCACCCCAGGGCTGGGGCAGCTCAGGGCTCCCATTGTCCCCACCCTGCTGGGGTCGTGTCAGCGTTTCCCTGGTACGTGCGGCATCCCCAGGGTGGGAGCAGCCTGGATCCTGAGGATTCTGAGGGTGCTGAGGATTCTGAGGATCCCTGCACTCAGGGAGTCACATTCCCTGGATCAGCAGGTGCCCTGCACTGCTGGTTTAATCCAGAAAGGCTGGAAGGGGGCAATGCCAGCAAAACTGAGCAGGAATTTTTCCCTCAGACAGAATTCTGAGGATTCTGAGCATCCCTGCACTCAGGGAGTCACAGCCCCTGGATCAGCAGGTGCCCTGCTCTGCTGGTTTTCTCCAGAAGGGCTGGAAGTGGGAAATGTCAGGAAAAACTGGGCAGGAATTTCTCCCTCAGACACAATTCTGAGGATTCTGAGGGTTCTGAGGATTCTGAGGATTCTGAGGATCCCTGCACTCAGGGAGTCACAGCCCCGGGATCAGCAGATGCCCTGCACTGCTGGTTTAATCCAGAAAGGCTGGAAGTGGGAAATGCCAGCAAAACTGAGCAGGAATTTCTCCCTCAGACACAATTCTGTGGATTCTGAGGATCCCTGCACTCAGGGAGTCACAGCCCCTGGATCAGCAGGTGCCCTGCTCTGCTGGTTTGCTCCAGAAGGGCTGGAAGTGGGAAATGTCAGCAAAACTGAGCAGGAATTTCTCCCTCAGACACAATTCTGAGGATTCTGAGGGTTCTGAGGATTCTGAGGATCCCCGCACTCAGAGATTCACAGCCCTTGGATCAGCAGGTGCCCTGCACTGCTGGAAGTGGGAAAAGTTTTCCACTCTCTATTGAACAGGAACTTTCCTCCTGTGCCCCAAGGCCTCTTCCTGGTACAGGAGAAGGAGGCTGAAAGGAATTTTGGGTGCAAAAGGAGGATATTTGGGGAAGGAATCCCTTGAGCTGCAGGGTGGGAGCGGCCCCAGGAGCTGGGGGGTGACACAGCTCAGCAGGGACAGCTGAGCACAGGAATCCCAGCCCGGCTCCCCTTTCCAAAAAGATATTTAAAGCACCAGGAATGACATCCTGGACACCCGATAGCCCCGTGGAATTTGAGAAATGCAGCCACCTCTGGCACACAGGAAAGGAGGGGCACAAAGAGCAGCACAGAAACAGTGAAGAAAGGGAAGCCAGATCCTTGGGAAAAACCTTTCCAGGGGGATCCTGGCCTCAAAGGCTCTGGACAGGATTACATTTCTCAGAAAAAAAATCCCCACAGAACAGTTGAAATCTAAACAACCCCCCAGGTTTCTGTGGAGGAGCAGCACCAAGAGCACTCAGAGCCATTAAGAGCTCGGCTCTTTGCCATGGGTTTTCGAGGAGACAGGAAATGTTTTGTCTTGACAAAAGGACTTGGAAAAAACCTTGAAATCTCTGCCTGTTTCACTGCACAGCCTGGAGACACCTGGATTTCCACATCCTAAGGAAGAACTGGAGAGACTCACATGGGATTAAAGCTCCCTCCTCTCCCAGCAGATCCCAGCTCCTCGGAGCTGCCACTGCTCCTGAACCAGCCCCAAACCTGGGGCAGAATTGATGGAATGGGATGGAATGAAAGGGGAAAGTGCTGCTGAAAAAAAATCCTGAAATCTCTGCCTGTTTTGCTCCACAGCTTGGAGACACCCAGATTTCCACATCCTAAGGAAGAACTGGAGAGCCTTCAGTGGGATTAAAGCTCCTTCCTCTCCCAGCAGGATCCCAGCTCCTCAGAGCTGCCACTGCTCCTGAACCAGCCCCAAACCTGGGACAGAATTGATGGAATGGGATGGAATGAGAGGGGAAAGTGCTGCTGAAAAAAATCCTGAAATCTCTGCCTGTTTTGCTCCACAGCGTGGAGACACCTGGATTTCCACATCCTAAGGAAGAGCTGGAGAGACTCACATGAGATTAAAGCTCCTCCTCTCCCAGCAGATCCCAGCTCCTCAGAGCTGCCACTGCTCCTGAACCAACCCCAAAACCTGGGGCAGATCTTCCTGCAGAGCAGGGATGGAATGAGAGGGGAAGGTGCTGCTGCAAAAAACCTGAAATCTCTGCCTGTTTTGCTCCACAGCCTGGAGACACCTGGATTTCCACACCCTGGAGGAAGAGCTGGACTCACACGGGATTAATGTTCCATCCTCTCCCAGCAGGATCCCAGCTCCTTGGAGCTCCTGAACCAGCCCCAAACCACCCTGGGGCAGATCTTCCTGCAGAGCAGGGATGGAAGGAGAGGAGAACGATGCTGCTGACCTCCTGTCACAGCTCCAATCACTCCCAGTCCCAGCCATGGCCGGGGCTTCCCCCAGGACAAAGCTCTGGAGCAGCAGTGCCACAGTTTGGCATTAAAGGCACAAAACCCCCTGGGCTGAAGGGTTGGAAATCTGATTTATTTAAAGCCCTGTGAGGGTCACGTGGTTGGGAGGGAGGGAGCAAACCCTGGCTGCACTAAGCTGGGATTAAACCTTAAACCAGCCCTGCACCCATCCTTGGAGGGCCCTGTGGGTACTGGGGAAATATCCCATATTTCCACCTGGGATGGGAAGGAAAAGCAGCCACAGGGAGGGGAGTGAGGAGGAGCCAACATTTGAGGGACCAGAGAATTTCCAAACACAGCAGGAGCTGTGAGCAGTATTATTTTTATTTAAATAAATATAGAAATATGATTATTTTTTGATCCCTCTCTCCTAGAAAGGGAAATCCTGCAAAACCTTTCATCCTGACCCTTCCTGATAATCTCAGAGCCCCAGGTGGGTGAGATGTGGGATCTGTGGGGTCCGTGGGATCTGTGGGATCTCTGAGATCTTCCTGGCCTGGCTCTGCTTCCCAAGTAAAAGAAGGGATCATCCCAGTCCTTGCTTTTCCCCTAAAAAATTAAACTTTTCCATAACTGCCCCTGAAAAACCTTCAAACAAAAATCCAGTTTTATGTTACCTCCTTATTAAAATTATCTCCAATTTCACTTCCAAGTTAAGAAAAAGTCAACAGAATAGAGAGATCCCAAGTGCAATAAACAGTTATTCCTGCCTCAGTGCAAGCTCTGATCCCTTTCCTGGGGAGGAAATGTTTCAGGCCTCTCTGGGAACCCGGGTGAGCACGGAGTGTTTGGATAAACCTTGCTCCTTGTTAAACTGTAAATGCCATCTGTGCCACCCAGCCAAGGCCAGCCCTGTGTCCTCAAAGCTGTGGTGTCACTTGTAGACAAAACAAATACATTGGTGGGGCTGAAAAGCATGAATTTTCCTTTTAATAGGTTTATATTTTAATAAAATAAAGTAAAAACATTTTAATATTAAATAATATTAATAGTTAATAGTTTTCGATATTATATTTAATATAATTTATTTAATTATTATAATTTAATGTTTTATTTTAAAGATTTTTTTTTTCACTTCAATCCCAGCTTCTCTCTGCTATAAAAGCCTTGCTGGGGGAGGGAGCCCGGGTGTCCTTGACAAGCCAGGCTGGTTCCTGCACAAGCCTTGGAGAGATAACAGAGCCCAGAGCGAGATAACAGAGGGAAAGAAAGGGATCTCCCCCAGGAAAAGTCATGGCTGGGCCCCCAGGCCTTGGGCACTGCAGCCTGCTGGGCATGAAAAAGCTGTCAGAAGCAGAAAATAATGGAAATAAATTCAAATATTGTGCTTTGCCCTCCACTCCAAATCAAAGCATAGAGGAATTTTGATGTAGTTTTCACAGAACTGAGGAAAATCCACACTAAAAAGGGGATGACACCGAGCAGGGCCTTGGGCACTGTCAGGGAGAGGCCTTGGACATCGCATCTTGCTGTACATTAAAGAGGCATCAGAAATGTAAAAATAACAGTAATAAATTAATATATTGTGCTTTTCCTCCAGTCCAGATGAAAACATAGAAGAATTCCCATGGGGTTTTCACAGGAGTGGAGGAAAAAAGGGATGAGACGGAGCAGGGCCGTAGACACTGTCAGAGAGAGAGAGGCAGTGGCCTGCAGCCTGCTGTGTATTAAAGAGGCATCAGAAGCAGAAAATAATGAAAATAAATTCAAATATTTTGCTTTCCCCTGCACTCCAAATCAAAACATAGAAGAATTTCCCTGTGGTTTTCACAGAACTGAGGAAAATCCACACTAAAAAAGGGATGACACCGAGCAGGGCCTTGGGCACCGTCAGGGAGAGAGGCCTTGGGCACTGCAGCCAGCTGTGCATAAAAGAGGCATCAGAAGCAGAAAATAATGAAAATAAATTCAAATATTGTGCTTTTCCCTCCACTCCAAATCAAAACATAGAAGAATTCCCATGTGGTTTTCACAGGAGTGGAGGAAAATCCACACTAAAAAAGGGATGAGACCAAGCAGGGCCTTGGACACTGTCAGCGAGAGGCCTTGGGCACTGCAGTCTGCTGTGTGTTAAAGAGGCATCAGAAGCAGAAAATAATGGAAATAAATTCAAATATTTTGCTTTTTGCTCCACTCCAAATGAAAACATAGAAGAATTCCCATGTGGTTTTCACAGGAGTGGAGGAAAAAAGGGATGAGACCGAGCAGGGCCGTAGACACTGTCAGAGAGAGAGAGGCCCTGGCACTGCAGCCTGCTGTGCATAAAAGAGGCATCAGAAGTAGAAAATAATGAAAATAAATTCAAATATTGTGCTTTTCCCTCCACTCCAAATCAAAAACATAGAAGAATTTCCATTTGGTTTTCACAGAACTGAGGAAAATCCACACTAAAAAAGGGATGAGACCGAGCAGGGCCTTGGGCACTGTCAGGGAGAGAGGCCTTGGGCACTGCAGCCTGCTATGTATTAAAGAGGCATCAGAAGTAGAAAATAATGAAAATAAATTCAAATATTGTGCTTTTCCCTCCACTCCAAATCAAAACATAGAAGAATTTCCCTGTGGTTTTCACAGAACTGAGGAAAATCCACACTAAAAAAGGGATGACACCGAGCAGGGCCTTGGGCACTGTCAGGGAGAGAGGCTTTGGGCACTGCAGCCAGCTGTGCATAAAAGAGGCATCAGAAGTAGAAAATAATGGAAATAAATTCAAATATTGTGCTTTTCCCTCCACTCCAAATCAAAACATAGAAGAATTTGCATGTGGTTTTCACAGGAGTGGAGGAAAATCCACACTAAAAAAGGGGGGTGACACCGAGCAGGGCCTTGGGCACTGTCAGGGAGAGGTGCTGGCCTGCAGTCTGCTGTGCATTAAAGAGAGATCAAAAATGTAAAAATAATGGAAATAAATTCAAATATTGCGCTTTTCCCTCTACTCCAAATAAAAAACATAGAAGAATTCCCATGTGGTTTTCACAGGAGTGGAGGAAAATCCACTTTAGAAAAGGGATGGCACCAAGCAGAGCCTTGGACACTGCAGCCTTCTGTGCATTAAAGAGGCAACGGAAGCAGAAAATAATGAAAATAAATTCAAATATTGTATTTTTTTTCCCTACTCCAAATCAAAACAGAGCAATTTCCATGTGGTTTTCACAGGAGTAGAAGAAAATCCACATGAAAAAAAGGGATGACACTGGGCAGGGCTGTTCCAAGTGCATCCAATCCTCCCCTCCTGCCTCCCAGCTGATAAGGAAACGCTGGAGATAAGGCAGGATTAGAACCCTGAGGTTTGAATAGAGGAGGGATTTTGGCCCAGGCTCTCTCAGCAGGGCCTCCCAGTGCTCCCAGTTGTGATGTGGTTCAGCACTGGTGTGGCTGCCTGTGCCTGCTGCAGGCTGGGCCTGCCATGCTATGATAGCGCAATTAGTGGCACAATTAATCGTTAATCAGGGGGGATTGGGAGGGATTAAGTGCTTAAACAGCACACGTGCTGCTAATGGCGATTTATAAAAATGCTCCTTCCCCCTCGGATGCTCTGCTGTGTTTGCCTGGAATTAAAATGCCCCAATTGGGCCTTTTCCAGGCACTTTTCTGAGGAAATGGCTCTGCCCATCCCGTGTGGGGGATCCAGAAGATCCCAGCCAGGCTCTGCAGGGACAGGGCACCCAGGGGAGTGAGGGGACAGAGGTGGGACAGAGATGGGACAGAAATGGGATAACAATGGGACAGTGATGGAGCAGTGATGGGACAGAGATGGGAGAGCATGGGACAGTGACAGGACAGTGAGGGGACAGAGATGGGACAGTGATGGGACTGAGATAGGGCAGAGATGGGATAACAATTATGGAGCAGATGGGACAGTGACAGGACAGTGATGGGGCAGTGAAGGGACAGTGAGGGACAGCATGGGACAATATGGGACAGAGATGGGGCAGTGATGTGATAACCATAGAATAATGATGGCACAGAGATGGGACAATGATGGGACAGAGCTGGGATAAGGATGGGACAGCAATGGGACAGTGATGGGACAATAATGGGACAATGATGGGACAGAGATGGGACAGAGATGGGACAGTGATAGAACAATGATGGGACAGAGATGGGACAGGATGGGACAGCAATGGGACAGCTCCTGCTGCTGCTGCTGTCCCCAGGGCCTTTGGGAGCCGCTGCTCAGCAGAGGATGTGGCAGGCAGGGTGTGGGCTGGTGTTGGGCTGATTTGTTCAGTTCAGTTTGGGCACACAGAAACTCTCCTTGCATTTTAATTTGGATCAGACACAAGCCAGACACAACCCAAAACCTCCAGTTCTGCCTCCTCCTCAGAATCCCCAGGCACACCAAGACAATTTCCTTGGCTCTGTTGTTTATGGATCGTGGATCTACCGGATCAGGGCTGGATCCTCAGCTCCTGAGATCTCCTGAAAATCCCTTGGGATCTACATTTGCTCCAGCACAGGCTTGGCCCATAAACCACCAACCAAAAAGGTTTTCCACCCAATAATTCCAGTCATAGATGGCATAAATCCAAGCTCCAGGTGATGTTCCATGCTGGAATGCAGGGGAAAAAAACCCAAAGTGCTGAATTTATATTTCTGTGCATGTTCCCGAGTGCAGAATCGAGGCTCCTGCTCACAAACCTTGTCAGATTTAGCAACTAAAAAAAGCCACAGCTCCAAGAGTGGGAAGTGCTGGGAGCAACAGGAGAGAGGGAAAAGCTGGGGGGTGTTTTGAGGATAAATCCCCCCAGGATCAGGAATCCCAACCTCTGAGTGACCAGCACATTAATGCTGACTGAATAATTAAATAGAAAATGAACTATTAAAATCAAAATGGAGAAAGAGCAGAAATAAAAAGGAACGTTGGGAATGTTTCCCTGCTTCCCAAAAAAGGCACATTTTGATTTCTTTGGGGGTTTTGGTGTTTATGGTCGGCTTCAGCAGCCTCTCCTTTTAAATGGAGTGATTCAAGGCAAAATCAGCACAAAAAAACTGCTCAAAGCCAGTGCCCTGCCCCACTCCAGCTGGGAAAATTTGGGTTGTTTTAAAGGAAATGGCTGAGGATTTCAGGGATTTGGGAAAAAAGAGAGGGAGAAGGTTCATGGAGAGGGTTCAATAATAAAAACACTGAAAAGGTGCCCAAAAGATGAATTAAATTCATAAACCCCAGAGCACAGCGAGACAGGAGCTGTTTGATTCAGACCAACACATCCTGGAGGGAGCTTTAGGCCTCAGGTTTGAGATCCAGAGCTGCCAGTGATGGGATTTTTCCAACCCCAGCAATAAACTCCGTGCCTCAGTTTCCCAGCTGATAAATGAAGATGACAAGGGTGGTGCAAAGGTGGAAGGTTTGGATGTCGCCAATAAAATAAATAAGGGGAAAACATTAAACAATGAAAAATTAACAAAATAATGAACTGAAAAATGCCATTAATTGGAGTGTCTTCATTAACAGCATCCTTCCAGATGCCCACAGGAGCTCTCCCTTCCCAGGCACTCAGGAAGGGGAAGCAATTCCAACCCCACTCTCTTCATTTTCCCCCTCTCTGCAGCTCAGGTGATCCAGGTGTCCCAGCAGAGGTGACAGGGACGGAGCTCTGACAGCCCTGGATTGGGAATTCATCACTCAGCTCATGATTTTTGTTGTGGCAGTGCCTGCAGGCCCCAGGGATGACAAGTGAGGAATTGTCCCTGCTTTAAACCCACCCAGGGAGGGGAAAGGGAAGCAAACCCAGCTGAGATCCTGGAAATGTCCCATCTGAGCTGCTCCTGGATCCCAAAAAGCAGCAATCCATGCAAACAGCACCTCAAACACCCCCTCTGAACAGTTCCCATGTTATTTCTGCCCCCAGCCCCCCAGGGTGGCAGGAAATGGGAACAAAAGCCACAAGCAAAGGTGGAATTGCTGGTGCTGGCAGTGGGATCGAGTGCCTGGAGCATCCTCCTGCCTCCTGAGCTGCATCCCCACAGTCCTGCCTCCTCCTGGAGCATCCTCCTGCTCCCTGAGCTGCATCTCTGCAGTCCTGACTCCTCCTGGAGCATCCTGAGCTGCATCCCCACAGTCCTGCCTCCCCCTGGAGCATCCTCCTGCTCCCTGAGCTGCATCCCTGCAGTCCTGCCTGCTCCTGGAGCATCCTGAGCTGCATCCTGAGCTGCATCCCTGCAGTCCTGCCTGCTCCTGGAGCATCCTCCTGCCTCCTGAGCTGCATCCTCACAGTCCTGACTCCTCCTGGAGCATCCTGAGCTGCATCCTCACAGTCCTGCCTGCTCCTGGAGCATCCTCCTGCCTCCTGAGCTGCATCTCTGCAGGTCCTGACTCCCCCTGGAGCATCCTCCTGCCTCCTGAGCTGCATCCCTGCAGTCCTGCCTCCTCTTGGAGCATCCTGAGCTGCATCCCTGCAGGTCCTGCCTCCTCCTGGAGTATCCTCCTGCTCCCTGAGCTGCATTTTGTAGGTCCTGCCTCCCCCTGGAGCTGCACTCTGCACTCAGAGCTCCTGCTTAGGTGTGGGAAGGAACGCCCAGATTCCCAGCAGGGATCAGGAAGAGATGTGGGCAATTCCCGGTGGGGAATGAAGCTGGGAAAATCCTGTGGGGGCTCAGAGCTCATCCCTAAAAGAGCAGGGAAAGGCAGGAGGAAAGGGAAAGCTCTGAGGATGGGGCTGGAAGGAGCTGTGTGGAGGGAGGGAGGTGAAGGACGAGCAGACAGATGAGAGGTGGCAGCAGTGGCAGCAGCACAGATGAACCCCAGCCCTCTGCCAGGGCTTCCTGCACTGCTCCCTGCCTCCCAAAATCATCCTGCAGCAGTTTCCAGTTTCTCTTCCAGCCAGACAAGAGATAGGAGCCAGAGATTGGGAGCCACTGAGCAAACGAGCAGCAGATGAGCAGCACTGGCTGCAGGCAAAACGCTGCTGCCTTGGAAGGGAGGCTGGGCTGGGAGATTGGGAGAGGGCAAAAGATGCTGGGGCTGATTACAGAGCACTCTGCAAAGTTAATTGTTCACCACATTGGGATCCGGGCCACATCCATCAACAGGCTGCTTCCTGCCATCAGGTTTCCTGGACAAACAGCAGGAGCCAGGGGATTTAGAGAGCAGCAAGGCCAGCAGGGCAAAGCTCTGCCTGGACAGGGTTCACTCCTGAACTCCAACAGAGCCCTCTCATCGCTTCCCTGCCTGCACAGAGGCAAACCCAGCCCAGCTGAGCTGAGCTTTAGGGGTGTCAGTGCTTGAACTACATGGCAGAACTCGCTCCAGGCTCAGGATCTCCTCTGAGCTGAGCCAAGCTGCCCTGTCCCGCTGCCTGGAGGAGCTGCCTCAATTTCCCTGAGGATGGAAGGAGAATCTGGGAGGCTCCTACCGAGCCTAAGCCCTTTTGGAAACTCTTACTCTTCTTGGACATGACTGCAAACAAACAGACCCCAGCTTTTCTGGAGATTCTCAGCCCTCCTGGCCCAAACCTCAGCTCTGTGGAAGCCAGAGGAATGTCCCAGGGTTTACAGGCATTGACCAAACATTCATTTCTCCCAGAAGGCCAGACCAAGGGGGATGATGGTCTCAGTGAAAACTGCAACGTGGATATTTTAGTTCACACGGTGAGTGGACACCCAGGGTTCTGCCTGACCAGGTGGTGGGACAGGGAGGACTGAAGGATCCTCATGGATTTGGGAGATGAAAACTCAGCAGAGCTCCCTGTAGCATCCCTGAGCCATTTTGCCTCTGTGTTTTACCCTCTGCAAAATGCAGCTGCTCTTATCCAGTGCCAGCCAGGGAAGGCAAAAACTGTTCCCTGGAGCACCTCCTGCACCCCAGGGGACAAGTGACACCCTCTGCACCCCAGCCTGTGCCCGGGGGACAAGTGACACTGTCAAGGAATGCACACCAGAGGCAGCAGCTCCAGATTTAAAGCAGCTCGTTTGGAAGCCAATAAAAAGCAGCCAGCTGCACTTCAGTCACCTGTGAGCAGCAATGTGTGACACCATCCCTCCCCTCTGTCACCCCGTCACCAGCACAGCCTCTCTGAAGGGCCCATTCAGGGCTCCACAAAGAGCTGCCTCAGTGAAAGGGAGATGGGAGATGAGGATTCAGCGCTTCCCATCCCTGCCAGCATCCCAGAGCTCTGCAGAGCTCGGGGAGCAAAGCCCTGAGAACAAAGCAAGGTCAGGAGCTGCCAGATGGGGGAACTCAGACGTGGGGACACGGCGGTGACGTGGCCAAGGCCAGGCAGAATCCCCGGCAAGGCCATGCACAGGGGGAGATCTCCAGAGCCCTGATTAGCTGGAAATTTTTTCTCTCTTCCTCCCTATCCCAGCAGGATGAGAGAGGAGGAACTCCCAGGATTTCTGGCGAGGTTGTTCCACTACTCATTTATTAACTGCTCCCATTTGGACGTGGTACTGATATTTTCCAGCCTGAGTGAGTAAGCCTGGGAACTTGGGAACAGATCTGTGAGCCCTGCCTGGAGCATGGACACCGAAACTTGCTCAGAAATCTTCTGGCAAAGAGAGAGATTGGGACAGAGAGCCTGGAAATCAGCAAACTCTGAAACACCGAGGAAGTTTCATAGATGGGGTGAGCCAGGTGCTCTCCTGTTCCTGCCTCTTCCTTCTGGGACTCTTGGACATCCCCTCCCACCTTTTTCTAGGAAGGAAAGGATGCTCCAGGCCACAAATGCACTGAGATTTCTGTGCCTGCTGACACCGTGTCCATCGCCCAGTGGCAGATTCCTGGAGGGAATCTCTTCAGGATCATGGGAACTGCTTTTCCTGACCTCTCCCCTGCCCCACAGGCGCTGTCACGGCCCGGTGAGGCTGGAGAACAGGACTCTGCTTGCACTGACCACATCTCAGCCCAGATCCACACCCCAAATCTGCCCCACACCGCCGAGGAGGGAATTAATTAACCCCAGCTCCTCGCAGGGCCCCGTTTGACGGCTCTTGCCCTTTCACAAACCTCATCCAGAGGCTCCAGCTTTCCGCCTGATGCTTGTTCAAAGCTCTTCCCCCTTCAGGCACCATCTCCAAGCCCAGCACACATCACATCTTGATGCACAGCACAAAACCCAGCGCCAGCAGCCCCAGGCCTGACCCTGATTCTTTCCTCCTCTCAGAGCCGATGCCACCATTGTGCCGACAGGCTCAGCCCAGGTTGTTTTCACCGAGACACGAGGCTGTGAAAGCTTTTCAGGCTGCCCTGGCACGGAGGGCAGCTCACAGGGGGCACAGCCCCGGGAACTTGTCACAGCAACAGGCAGCGCTGGAGAGACGCAGCCGATGGTGACAGCCCCGCCAAAAACTGCAGCGCCAGGGGAATGCCGAGCTGCCAGCCCGGGGCAGGGCTCCCTCCCACCGCCCAGACCCTCTGGGTGTCACCGCCACACCCAAAGGGTCCCCGCAGCCCCCTCACAGCGCGACCCACCCCGGGATGCCCATCGCAATCCAACGCTGGCCTTGACCTGAGCTCCCTGGGACGGATTTAGCACCAAACACGCGCAGGAATTCCCTCACCAGGGAGCACCGGGGTACAAACCCGAGCTGAGCCCTCCCTCTCCGTACCTCCAGCTCTCCCCTCCCCTCGCACTTTGTGCCCCGCCAGAACCAAAGGCAGCGGCGGTGGCTCCTGGAGGGGCCGGGGGGGGCGAGCAGGACCCCCGGAGGGGCTGGGGGAGCAGGAACCCCGGAGGGGCTGGGGGAGCAGGACCCCGGAGGGGCTGGGGAGGCGAGCAGGGTCCCTGGAGGGGCTGTGGGGACGGGCAGGACCCCGGAGGAATTTGGGGGGCAGGCAGGACTCCGGAGGGGCTGGAGGGCGAGCAGGACCCCCAGAGGATCGTGCAGGACCCCCGGAGGATGGAGCAGGACCCCGGAGGATTTGGAGGGCCAAGCAGGGACCCCAGAGGGTCTGGAGGGGCGAGCAGGACCCCCGGAGGATGGAGCAGGACCCCGAAGGATTTGGGGGGCCGAGCAGGGACCCCGGAGGGTCTGGAGGGGCGAGCAGGGTCCCCGGCCCGCGGCGGGGTCACCCCGGCACTCACCGGGCGCCGAGCAGGTCGCTCTCCCCTCCCTCCTGCCGTGTCCCTTCCTCCTTCCTGCGGGGCAGAGCAGGGGCGGTGCTGCGGGAGCCGCGGGGCCGCTCCGGGAACGGGGCCGGGCTGCGAGCGGAGCGGGGCCCGCACCGGAGCGGGGCGGATGCTGGAGCCGGTACCGGAGCAGGAGAGGGTTGGAGCGGTGCCGGAGCACGGGAGAGCTGCCGGTGCCAGAGCAGGAAAAGGGTTGGAGCGGTCCCGGTGCAGGGAGAGCGGTGCCGGTGCTGAGCAGGGGGGACTTGGAGCGGAGCCGGTGCCGGTATCGAGCAGGGCGAGTGGGAGCGGTGCCGGTGCCGGGGAGTCGGAGAGGTGCCGGTGCTGGTACCGGGGGAACTGGAGCGGTGCCGGTGCTGGTACCGGGGGAATTGGAGCGGTGCCGGTGCTGGTGCCGGTGCCGGGGAGTCGGAGAGGTGCCGGTGCTGGTACCGGGGGAACTGGAGCGGTGCCGGTGCTGGTACCGGGGGAATTGGAGCGGTGCTGGTGCTGGTGCCGGTGCCGGGGAGTCGGAGAGGTGCCGGTGCTGGTGCCGGGGGAATTGGAGCGGTGCCGGTGCTGGTGCCGGAGGAATTGGAGCGGCGCCGGGGGAGCGGGAGCGGTGCCGGTAGCGGAGCCCGGGCAGTCGGAGCGGTGCCGGTACCGGGGGAATCGGAGCGGTGCCGGTGCCGGGTGAATTAGAGCGGTGCCGGGTGAATTAGAGCGGTGCCGGTGCCGGAGCTCGGTCAGTCGGAGCGGTGCCGGTGCCGGTGCCGGGGGAACGGGAGCGGTGCCGGTAGCGGAGCCCGGGCGGGCGGAGCGGTGCCGGTGCCGGTAGCGGAGCCCGGGCAGGCGGAGCGGTGCCGGTGCCGGGGGAACGGGAACGGTGCCGGTGCCGGTAGCGGAGCCCGGGCGGGCGGAGCGGTGCCGGTGCCGGGGGAACGGGAGCGGTGCCGGTGCCGGTGCCGGAGCCCGGGCGGGCGGAGCGGTGCCGGTGCCGGGGGAACGGGAGCGGTGCCGGTAGCGGAGCCCGGGCAGCCGGGCGCGGTGCGGGACCCGGCGCGGTGCGGGAGCGCTGCCGGCGCTCGGCTCCGTGCGGCGCTGGCTCCTCCCCGCCGCAGCCCCGGCAGCAGGAGCCCGCTCGGCCCCGCCGGCCCGGGCAGGAGCCGCGCACCGAGAGCACAAACAAACGCGCACACAGCGATCCCCGCCTCGCCCTCCGGTCCAGCTCCTTCCTGCGGCTCCTCCCGGGGCAGCCCCCTTGGGTTTCAGCCTCTCGGGGTTGTGGATTTAGCAGCGGCTCCCCCACCCCATTCCAGCTCCTTGTTGTCGTATATTTAGTCAAACATTCGGGGTTGGCCAAAAATAGAGCAGCCGTGGAAATAAATCAGGCTGACTGGAGGTGCCAACATTGTCTGCCTGAAAGTAATTAATTTCTTATATCCTCGGCTATATTAATCCTTGCCTTCCCTGCACACGCCGCCCTGTCTGTCAGCAGAGTTGTTGTGATTAGTGTGGAAATCTGGGCGATGTGCAGGAGTGGGGAAGGGCAGGGGGAAACTGAGGCAGGGAAGGCACAAAATCAATTTCCACGGAACGTGGGGAGTGGGGGCACGGAGGGCACAGCAGGGCTGGTGAGGAGGATGGAAGGGGATGCAAATTCTGTGGGGGAAAATCCAACATTTAGGGTCCTCTTTCCAGATGTGGATATTCCACATACACACACACACAAAAACCAAACAACAACAACAACAAAAAAAAAAACCCCAAAAAACCCAAAACAAAATCAAAAAAAACCCCCCACAACAAAACAAGAAAACCACCAAACTGTCCAGGAGACACAAATTTGGGCTTCCTCAGTTCTGCTGCTGCCAGAACTCCTTTTCCCCTTGTTCCTTTCGAACGTGGGAGTCTCGCTGGACTTGCTGACTCTCATTTCTTATCTCAGAAGCGCCAGGCTGCCTGGGAGACACCTCGAGGAGCGGGGCAGCGCTTCCCAGATGGTGCAGCAGGAACATCAAATCCGAGCCTCCCTGGAGGGAAGGGATGTTCTAGAAGGATCCATCTCCTCTGGTCACCTCAGCCTGTGCCAGGGCAGCGCCCCGAGGCCCTCGAGGGGTGAAACCTTCAGCAGCAGCTCTTCAGTGGGAGGAGGAGCTGAACCAGCCCCTCTGAACTGAGGCTGCCCCTCTAGGAGCAGGTGGGAGGCTCAAAAGCGAGGCCCAGTGAGCCAGCAGGGACGTGGTGGCTTTGCAGCAGGGGTGGGGGCCATCCTTGGTGACACAGGGTGAGCAGCTCGTTTGTCACCTGTGTCTGATGGGGATTGGCACTCTTGGCTCTGCAGGGCTCAGGGAGGAGCAGCAAAGGTGGGGACAGGGGTGATGTGGGTGCAGGGTGTGATGCAGGGCTGTGTGTGACATCCAGGGCTGTGTGTGACACCCAGGGCTGTGTGTGACACCCAGGACTGTGTGTGACATGCACAGTTATGGTGTGACATCCAGGGCTGTGTGTGACATCCAAGGCCGTGTGTGACATCCAGGGCTGTGGTGTGACATGCACAGCTATGGTGTGACATCCAGGGCTGCATGTGACATCCAGGACTGTATGTGACATGCACAGCTATGGTGTGACATCCAGGGCTGCATGTGACACCCAGGACTGTATGTGACATCCAGGGTTATGTGTGACATGCACAGTTATGGTGTGGCATCCAGGCTATGTGTGACATCCAGGCTCTGTGTGACATCCAGGACTGTGTGTGACACGCACAGTTATGTGTGACATCCAGGCTGTGTGTGTGACATCCAGGCTCTGTGTGACATCCAGGCTGTGTGTGTGACATCCAGGCTGGCTCCTGGCTCCTGTGCTGCCCTCTGCTCACCCCCTGGGTCAATGAGTACCCGGTCATGTGGGTGCTCACTCAGCGCCCTGTGAGCGCCCATCCCGCTCCCTTCCTGCTGCACAATGGGGGCACTCTGGGGGGTTTTCCCACATCCCACTCTCTGGCCTGGCTCTGACTTCCACATTCACCCTTCTCCTCCGTTTAGAGGGCAGATGTCACCCTGGGGGAGATGTCTCAGGCACTTCTGGGTCATTCCCAACCACTGCTGCCACCCCCTCCCATGCCACAGCTCCGAGCCTGCCTGGTGCCTTAAATCCAGTTTGAAACGGAAAGGAAAAGACATTCCCAGGAAAAGAGACTCCCAGGAAAAGAGATTCCCAGGAAAAAAACTCCAGCAAATGAAGCTGAAGGCCCCAAACTGGAACTTCAGAGAAAGCACCGTGCAAAGGGCAGGAATGTGACAGCAATTCGGGGACAGAGCCACGAGCTCGGGTGCTTGTGCCACACCAGCTGCTCGCTGGTGCAGGACATTCCTCACAAACACAAATCCCAGCCCTGGGCATGCCAGGGATTGCTGCGAGAGCCTGAGAGCCCCCGGAGGATGAGGATGAGGATGAGGATGAGGATGAGGATGAGGATGAGGATGAGGATGAGGATGAGGACGAGGATGAGCAGAGGGAGAGCGCCCAGCAGCTGCAGCCGGCGGGGATTGCAGCCGGGGAGGAGAGGAGGGCTCGGGTGGGATGGATGGGATGGTCCCCGGCACGGGGAGGATAACGAGGCTGCTGTCAGGAAAATTAATCCAAAACCACCAGAGGTTTATGGCCAAAAAGGAGATAGAGGAGTCCTTTGTGGCTTTATTCGAAGAAAAGGGAGAGGCTGTGGGACATTCCCCTGGGATCTCTCGGATTTTTGGAGGATGCAGCCGCATTTTTATCCCAATTTCCCACATTTCCCTTCTCTCTTTCCCCATTGCAGCTCCAGCCCTTTGGGGTTGGGAATCTCCCGGTGGCAGGGCAGGGCAGGGAGGGCTGGGCTGGCACATCCCTGCCCCAGGGCAGCCCAGACCCCTCTCCCCTCACCTCTGCCAGCCTTCTGTGAGTTTTTACCTCCTTTCCTCATCCTTTTGGATCCACTTGTTGGGAAAATTAATCCACGAACACCAGAGGTTTGTGTCCAAGAAGGAGACAGAGGAGTCCTTTGACTTTATTCCAATAAAGGGAGAGGCCATGGGGCATTCCCCTGGGATCTCTCACATTTTTGGAAGATGCCTGGGGCAGCCAGAGGAGCTCTGGGTCTCAGCCCACGGCCCTTTTTAATGTAAATTGAATTTTTTTAGGGATACTCGTGCTGTGTTTCCTCAGCCATGCCAAGCATCCTTTGGTGTAAAAACACCGAACTTTTGGTGTAAGCACACCCAGCCAAGAAAAATGCGAGCTCCAAAGCGAGCTGTACCCAGCAGGCACCACTGTGTCCCTGGGGACAGCTCCAGAGCTTCGATCTGCAGCCCAGAAGAGCCCTGGCAATGGCCAGCAAATGCACAAAGTCGATTAAACCTGACAGCTCGGGCTGAGGCCGTGGAGAAACAGCAACAGGAATGTGCCTGGCTCCTGCAGGAAGCGCAGGGCAGCTCTGGGAGGGGAAACGTTTGGTAAAAACGGGAGCAAGTTCCTGGTACTAAAGAGATTTCGGCATTTATTGATTTATTTTAGTCATTAAAAGTGATTTCAGCATTTATACCAATAAAAAGAAAGGCCCAAAGCAAGGGGCGCTAAAAGCGATTTCAGCATTTATTACAATAAAAAGAGAAAGGCCTAAAACAAGGGGTACTAAAAGTGATTTCAGCATTTATGATAAAGAAAGAAAGGCCCAAAGCAAGGGGCACTAAAAGCGATTTCAGCATTTTTGATAAAAAAGGGAAAAGCCTAAAACAAGGGATACTAAAGAGATTTCAGCATTTATTGGTTTATTTTATTCATTAAAAGTGACTTCAGCATTTATTGCAATAAAAAGAAAGACCTAAAACAAGGGATGCTAAAAGCGATTTCAACATTTATTCTAAAATAGAAAGGCCCAAAGCAAGGAGCACTAAAAGTGATTTCAGCATTTATGATAAAAAAGAGAAAGGCCTAAAACAAGGGATACTAAAGAGATTTCAGCATTTATATATTTATTTTATTTACTAAAAGTGATTTCAGCATTTATTGCAATAAAAAGAAAGGCCTACAACAAGGGGCGCTAAACTGATTTCAGCATTTATGATAATAAAAAGAAAAGCCTGAAACAAGGGGTGCTAAAGTGATTTCAGCATTTATTCTAAAAAAAAAAGAAAGACCCAAAGCAAGGGGTGCTAAAAGTGATTTCAGCATTTATTATAAAAAAGAGAAAGACCCAAAGCAAGGGGTGCTAAAAGTGATTTCAGCATTTATTATAAAGAAGAGAAAGACCCAAAGCAAGGGGTACTAAAAGTGATTTCAGCATTTATTTATTTATTTTATCTATTAAAAGTGATTTCAGCATTTATTATGATAAAGAGAAAGCCCCAAAGCGAGGGGGCCGGGCCGAGCAGGGCCGTTCCCTCGGGGATGCTGCAGCAGCGATGGCCCCGCTGTCCCAGGGGAAGGGCACAGCTTCCCTGGCTCACATGTCCCTTTTTATCCTGTTTGTGTCCCTCTGGATTGGTTTCTGTTTGGATCCTTCATCTGCATGAAGGTTTCAGGCCTTGATCAGCCATTACAGCTCAGTCCAGGGATGGCTCCTTTCACTGAGGGGCTGCTGCACTTTGCTTGGGTGTCATTTCTCATAACCACCCTTTTAAACCCCTTTTACAATATAATAACCAAGCTAACAGCACTCAATAACAATTATCGATTATTTTCCAACAGTTTCTAAGCTATTTTTAACAATCACAAGACACCGACAGTGCTATTTTCATTTGCATGAAGGCTTTAGGCCTTGATCGGCCACTCCAGCTCAGTCCAGGCTGGCTCTGGGGGGTGCTGCACTTTGCTGAGGTGTAATTTCTTATAACCACCCTTTAAAACCCCTTTTACAATATAATAACCAAACTAACAGCACACGCTTCACGATCTATTAACTATTTTCCAACAGTTTCCAGCCTATTTTTAACAGCATTCCCCTGTTTTGGTGCTGCAGGGCTGTCGCTGGGCACGCAGAGCCCTCAGCAGCTCTCAGCTCACATGGCCTCGCATGTGTGCAGCTCCCGAGGAGAGCTCCAGGGCTCTGCAGGGAACATTTCACAGTCACTGCATCCCTTCCCCACTGCCCTGCCCCTCCACAGGAGCGTGGGCAGCGAGTCATGGAAAGGAAAATGTGTTCAGTGCCTCCTCCTCCTCCCGCTGCTGCTGCTGCCCTGGCCTGGCTGCTGCCCCCAGGCACATGCAGGCATGTGGAAATCATTGCCTGGAGAGCAGAGCTGTGCTTCAGCAGGGCTGGGCTGAAAGCTGAATCGAGGAGAGCTGGGAAATGGGGCCATGCTCCAGTGCCCAGCCTGCCTCAGCAGGAGCTGCTCTCTAGAGAGGGAAAATGAGCCCAGGGTCACACCCCAGCCCAGGCTCAGGGCACCCTGATTTAACAGCTACACCCCCAGCTACACCTCAGGCGGGTTCACAGACTTGGGAAATGTCAATCATAAAATGGTTTGGGTTGGGAAGAACCGTAAAGGTCATCTTGTCTAAAATTCCACCTCGCCCTATCCCAGGTTGTGCCAAGCACTGTCCAGCCTGGCCTTGGACACTGCCAGGGATGGGGCAGCCCCTGCCAGGACCTCCTCACCCTCCCAGGGAAGGATTTTCCCCATTTATCCAACCTAAACTCCCCCTCTTTCAGTCTGAACCCATTCCCCCTTGTGTTGTCACTCCCAGAAGGGGCAGGACAGAAGGAATATTGTTATTCCCGTTTTAAAAGCAGGTGAATTGAGGAACAGGAGAAATGGGGATGTTTGGATATCCAAACATCCAAACTCTGTGCCTGTCCCAGAGTTGAGGGAGCTCCTCAGGGTCTCCCTGAAATCTCCAAGCCCAGATCACTGCAGGCTGTTCCTGTCCCATGCTGGATTTGGGACAGGCACAGGGAAGCCACAGCTTCTCTGGGAATTCATTCCCAACCAGGAATTCCTTCCTGATATCCATCTAAATCTCCCCTTTTCCAGCTTAAAACCATTCCCCCTTGTCCTGGTCATTCCAGCCAGGAATTCCTTCCTGATATCCATCTAAATCTCCCCTTTTCCAGCTTAAAACCATCCCCCCTTGTCCTGGTCATTCCAGCCAGGAATTCCTTCCTGATATTTCATCTAAATCTCCCCTTTTCCAGCTTAAACCATTCCCTGTGTCCTGGTCATTCCAGCCAGGAATTCTTTCCCATTATCCAACTGAAATCTCCCCTTTTCCAGCTTAAAACCATTCCCTGTGTCCTGTCCCTCCATCCTTTGTCCCCAGTCCCTCTCCAGCTCTCCTGGAGCTCTCTGTGAGCCCCAAATTGCCCTGAAACCACCCGAAATCACTGAATTGACATTCCCAGTGCTGTGGGACACAAAATCCTGTCCCCAAGGTGCCCGGCACTGCTGACCATGGCAACCACGAGGCCGACTGCAAACCACTGAATCCAGCAGCATCTCCTCTGAATTTTGCCCATGGAGCATCACCATAACAACAGCTCCACCAATCCACACCAGACATCCAGGCCCTTAGCAACCAGGAGCTGCCAAATTGCAAAACAAAGTACAAAAAAAAATTAAAAAAACTGCACCAAGTCTTTCCTGCATGGTCCTACTGTGGGTGAGCAGAGCTGCAGCGGGCAAAGCCAGGAAAATGCCCAGAGCACCACAGATCCCAAAAGTTCTGCCCCAGAAGTGCCAAAGCCTCCCTTGTGGCGCCACTGGAGGGTTTGGCTGCTGGTTTTGGTGTTTCGCTGTGTGGTTCCCCTCCCACAGAGGGAAAGCTCAGCACACACAGAACCTGAGCTGCCACCCCTGAGGGCTCTGACTGTCACCCAGCCCTGGCACCTTGTTCCAGATTGCAAGACTTATTCTCTTACCATCTGTATGGCAGATTATCTTTTGTCAAGTGGGCAGTTTGCTTTATCTCTCTCTCTGAGTGATCACAATCACTGGGAGGGGACACCTGCTGATAACAGCCATTGAATGTCACTGCACAGCTGATAAGAGCTACAGCATCCCACTGGGAGATGTGAGCCCAGAGGGAGGAGCCAAGCATTCCTACATGGATATAACCTGGAGATTCTGGAACACCAGTCAGGCATTCCTACATGGATATAATCTGAGATTCTGGAACACCAGCCGAGCATTCCTGCCTGGATAGAATCTGGAGATTCTGTAACACCAGCCGAGCATTCCTACCTGGATATAATCTGAGATTCTGGAACACCAGCCAAGCATTCCTACCTGGATATAATCTGAGATTCTGGAACACCAGCCAAGCATTCCTACCTGGATATAATCTGAGATTCTGGAACACCAGCCAAGCATTCCTACCTGGATATAATCTGAGATTCTGGAACACCAGCCGAGCATTCCTACCTGGATATAATCTGAGATTCTGGAACACCAGCCAAGCATTCCTACCTGGATATAATCTGAGATTCTGGAACACCAGCCAAGCATTCCTACCTGGATATAATCTGAGATTCTGGAACACCAGCTGAGCATTCCTACCCGGATAGAATCTGGAGATTCTGGAACACCAGCACGGCTTCTGCACTGGATTCCCCAGAGGAACAGCAGCTGCCTCTGCCACTGGATCTTCAGAGGAAGATGCACCTTTCTCCAGGACCCCTGCTCCAGCAGAGCCACCCCTGACACTGCAGGAGGGCTGAGCCACAATTCCAATGGGGCTGTGCCAGCACCCTGACCCACAGGGTGTCAGGCTGGGTTCTGACTCTGGCAATGTTGGTTTAGTTCACTGCATTGTTTATTTTATCCTTTTATTTTCTTCCCTATTAAAGAACTGTTATTCCTGCTCCCATATTTTTGCCTGAGAGCCCCTTAATTTAAAATTTACAGCAATTCAGAGGGGTGGGGAGGGTTCACATTCTCCATTTCAGGGGAGGCTCCTGCTTTCCTTTGCAGACTCCTATCTTTCTAAACCATGACAACTGCATTGTTTATTGTATCCTTTTATATTTTCTTCCCTATTAAAGAACTGTTATTTCCTGCTCCCATATTTTTGCCTGAGAGCCCCTCAATTTAAAATTTACAGCAATTAGGAGGGAGGGGGGGTTTACATTTTCCATTTCAGGGGAGGCTCCTGCCTTCCTTGGCAAACACCTGTCTGTTCAAACCTGCATAAACTGCTGTGCCTGGGTGTTTCCAGGAGCTGTTTCCCAGGGGTTAAACCACCTCAGCAGTTTCCAAAGAACCAGAGTTTGCTCCTGTGAGTGAACCTTGTCCCCTGTCACCCTGCTTGAAGCACAGGGAAGAGATAAACCGGTTTTATTTTCAGGGAACCATCCATCTCTCCCACTGAGTCACTGCCAAACTTCCCCTTCCCGGTCAGGCCACGAGGTGAGCTGGAGCTGAACGCTCCAGGGAAGGCCTGAGGGAGCACACCCAGGGCTCTGAGCTGCTCCCAACAGGCGCTGAGGCCAAAGTCCTGCAGGGAAACGTGCCTGAGCAAACCCAGCAGATCTTTCTCCCTGCTAGGGCACGCCAAACACACCAGCAAAGGGCCTTGGTGCTTTCCTGCTGCCACAAACTGGGAATCCCTGCTTGGACTGGGACCAGCAGCACCCAGGGGTTGAGAACAGAATGTCACCCTGGTTTTTTAAGACTTTCTAAGCCTTCTGATGTTGACATTCTTGTAGTGAACTTTCTCGCACACTTTCTGTAAATAACTCATTGTTTTGCGTTCCTTTGTGGAAGAAGAGAAATTTGATGGACTGTTGGTTTGAGCAGCGTCATTAGAGAGGTGGCACTGTCACCCTCCAATCCACTGTCACTCTTAGAAAACTATAAATGTTAGAATCAGAAAATAAACTTCCCTTTTCCTTCACCTTGAGAGCAGTGGTGTGACCAGCGTCATTGGAGAGGTGACACTGTCACCATGGTTTGACCAGTGTCATTGGAGAGGTGGCACTGTCACCCTCCAATCCACTGTCACTCTTAGAAAACTATAAATGTTAGAATCAGAAAATAAACTTCCCTTTTCCTTCACCTTGAGAGCAGTGGTGTGAGCTTGTGTTCTTTCATGTCCTACAGCGACATCAGAGCACAAATTGGGGATTTCCAGCCCAAAGCAGCAAACCCGGTTAGCAGGAGGCAATGCTGTGGTGGAGGTGGAGGTTAATTGGGATTTTCTGAGCTTCTGGCCACAAGGATTCTTTTCCTTCATCTGCATTACATTTGATCACATCTTCTTTCCAGACAGTTTGTAAGTCCTTCTTTTCTCTTTCTGGGATTTTCATGGATCCATTTTGGCAAGCTTTGTTCCAAGACCCTGCACTTGGTGGCATGCCATGCCTTTTGATGGCTTTCACTTTGGCCAAGATTGATTTTTGATTTATTTTTTTTTCTTTTTAAGCTCCCATGCAATCTCCCTCATATCTTCTCCTCACAGTTGTGTCTTACTCCTTGATTTTTTTCCCCTGTCAGGTTAGTTTTGGCATATTTTGGTCCTTCTCACTGCACTTCATTTTCTCCCAGACCACTTTCTTTTAGTCACTAAAACTCCGAATTTTACTTTCTTGTAGTCACCAAAACTCCCAAATTTTATGTTCTTGTAGTCACTAGAACTCCCAATTTTACTTTCTTGTAGTCATTAAAACTCCCAATTTTCTTTCTTTTTTTTTTTTTTTTAATTGCATTTCATTTGATCATATCTTCTTTCCAGAGTGTTTGTAAATCTTTCTTCTCAGGGTTGCAAGATTTGGTTTCCCTTCCCGAAAGGAAATACCATTCCAGAGGTGGATGGAGCAGGAGGAGCTGCGGCAGAGGATGGCACAGCACAGCAGGAACAGCTCGGGTGGCACCAGGAAGGGACTCCCTGGCACAGCCTCGGGATGCTCAGCCAGAATTTGCAGTTTGACTCACAGCCTGCTCAGCTATTTTCAGCCCAAACCAGGAATCCAGCCCAGCTCTGGCTTCCCAAAACATCGGTGCAGGCATTAGAGGGATGATGGATGTGAGAGTGTTTCCAAAAAAGAGAGCCAAGGACGGGCTGGGGCAGCAGGGCTGGACGTGGGAATGGAGGAGCAGCGAGGAGAAATCCCTGGAGGGCAGGGATGGATTTGGGAATGACTCTGGGGCGAGCTGGGAGCAGGGTGGGCACTGTGCCACCCTCACTCTGTGCCAGCCCAGCTGTGGTGTCTGCAACGTTTGGGATTTTAGGAGGCAGAAGGACACGGGACACGGGGACAGAAGGACACGGGGACAGAAGGACACAGGGGCATGGGACATGTCCCAAACCCGTTCCAAACTCAGTCCAAACTCAGTCCTCCCAGTCCAAACTCAGTCCTCAGTCCAAACCCAGTCCAAACCCAGTCCAAACCCAGTCCAAACTCAGTCCTCAGTCCAAACCCAGTCCATGGGTTTGGACTGAGTTTGGCATGGGACATGGGACAGAGGAACCCAGGGACATGAGACACAGGGACATGGGACGAAAGGACACATGGACATGGGGACACGGGGACATGGGACACAGGGACTCAGGACACAGGGACATGGGACACGGGCACAGGGACACAAGGACACAGGGACAGAGGGACACAAGGACAGGACATGGGACAGAGGAACACAGGGACACATGGACATGGGGACATGGGGACATGGGGACACAGGACATGGAACACAGGGACACAGGACACGGGGACACGGGAACACAGGGACAAGGGACATAGGGACACAAGGACAGGACACAGGAACAGAGGAACACAAGACACATGGACATGGGGACACGGGGACAAAGGGACATGGGAACACAGGACACAAGGACACAGGGACACAGGGACATGGGACACAGGGACACAGGGACACAGGGACTCATGGACATGAGGACACGGGGACAAAGGGACATGGGAACACAGGACACAAGGACACAGGGACATGGGACACAGGGACACATGGACACAGGGACACAGGGACATGGGACACAGGGACACATGGACACAGGGACGGAGGACAAAGGACACAGGACATTTTTCCCTGGATCCCGGGCCGTTCCCCTCAGCAGAGTCGCAGCAGCCTTTCCCTGGAGCAGGAACCTTTTCCCCGCGCCCCTCCCTGATCCCTCCCAGGCTCCTTTCCCCACCCTCGGCCTCCTCTCCTGCCCGGTCCGGCTCCAGCCCCGTCCCAGCCCCGCGGGGATGGCGGCGTTCGTGGGAAATGCTCCCACCTCGCGGCCCTGCGGAGAAACGGCGGCGGGGACAGCCCGGGGGCGCCGGGAAAGCCCGGCCGGGCACAAACGCGGCTGTGCCACCCTCTGTGCTCCAAACCCAGTCCAAACCCAGTGCAAACCCAGTCCAAACCCAGTCCTCTCAGTGCTCCCAGTCCAAACCCAGTCCAAACCCAGTCCAAACCCAGTCCACCCACTCCAAATCCAGTCCAAACCCAGTCCTCCCAGTCCAAACCCAGTCCTCTCAGTCCAAACCCAGTCCAAACACAGTCCAAACTCAGTCCAAACTCAGTCCAAACTCAGTCTATCCAGTCCAAACTCAGTCGAAACCCAGTCCAAACTCAGTCCAAACTCAGTCCAAACCCAGTCCTCTCAGTCCAAACCCAGTCCAAACTCAGTCAAACCCCAGTCCTCCCAGTCCAAACCCAGTCCAAACTCAGTCCATCCAGTCCAAACCCAGTCCTCCCAGTCCAAATGCAGTCCTCCCAGTCCAAACCCAGTCCAAAGTCAGTCCAAACCCAGTCCAAACCCAGTCCACCCAGTCCAAACCCAGTCCAAACCCAGTCCAAACCCAGTCCAAACCCAGTCCTCCCAGTCCAAACCCAGTCCAAACCCAGTCCTCTCAGTGTTCCCAGTACTCCCAGCACACGAGGGCTGCCAGGGGACAGCGCTGCCTCTCCTGCAGCCCCTCCAAATTCTTCCTTAACTCAAAGATGCACCTTTCACCTAAATCAAAATGGATTTCTGCTCCGGGGGATTTTTACTCTGTCTCACGAGGAGGGGCTGCTCCCCACCACCCCCCCGGGGGCTCTCCCGTGAGGATCCCGCGCTGAGGTGACATCCCCGGCTGTCACAGCCGCATCGGAATCCTGCCAGGGGACGCCACCGGGCTGCTGTGAAGGGAATTCCCGAGAGGAATCGGGAATTGATGAGCAGCCCTGCAGCTCGGTTTGTGTTGTTGGGAAAGGTGGTGCCTTGGAATCATTTAGGGAACTGTCAGAGGGGTGCACTAATTAAAAAAAATCTTAAAACAGCCTGGATGTGGCACTGGGTGCCAGGGTTTAGTTGAGGTGTTGGGGCCGGGTTGGACTCGATGAACTTTAAGATCTCTTCCAACCCGGTGATTCTGTGAATTCTGTGATTTCCCGTGGAATAAAGGACCTCAAGTTTCGCAGGAAAAGCGGGTTCGGCTGCAGCGGAAGCTTTCCCAGTGAAACTCCACTTGTGTTTGCAGGGATCCTGGGAGAGAAAGCCGGGATTCTCCCGTGGCTGCTGCTTGAATCATTCCACATGGCAAATCCCGACAGGTAACACACCGGCAGGGCTTGAAAAGAGGCACGGCCGGGCTCCTCTTCGTGCCACAACGCGGGGAGAGGCGGCTTTAAAGGCAGCCAGGACTCAGCTCCCGCTCTGCTGGCCGGGGCTCAAGCGGAGCGCTCCCCGTTAATGAGCAGGAAATGGGGAGCGGAGGGATGGGAAGCGCTTTGTCCAGCCCATCCGGACACTTGGCACGGCACCACCTGCCGGGGGTTCATCAGAGGCCTGTGAGGAACCTGCCAGTCGCCACACGAGCCGAGGAAATTAAAACTCAGGCACCATATGTTGTGCATCCCCGGGAGGGAGCGGAGCGTCGGGAGCGGCGTCCGCATCTGCCCCGGGCAGGTGCGAACTGCGGGGGGGGTCAGACCCGGATAAAGGGAGAGATTCCCGTGAGTTACCCCACCGGGATAAAGGGAGAGATTCCCGTGAGTTATCCCACCTGGGATAAAGGGAGAGATTCCCGTGAGTTATCCCACCGGGATAAAGGAGAGCTTCCCCTGAGTTATCCCAGTGGGATAAAGGGAGAGATTCCCCTGGTTTATCCCAGTGGGATAAAGGGAGAGATTCCCCTGAGTTATCCCAGTGGGATAAAGGGAGAGATTCCCCTGAGTTATCCCAGTGGGATAAAGGGAGAGATTCCCCTGAGTTATCCCAGCAGGATAAAGGGAGAGATTCCCCTGAGTTATCCCACCGGGATAAAGGGAGAGATTCCCGTGAGTTATCCCAGGGGGATAAAGGGAGAGATTCCCATGAGTTATCCCAGCAGGATAAAGGGAGAGATTCCCGTGAGTTATCCCAGTGGGATAAAGGGAGAGATTCCCCTGAGTTATCCCAGTGGGATAAAGGGAGAGATTCCCGTGAGTTATCCCAGGGGGATAAAGGGAGAGATTTCCATGAATTATCCCACCGGGATAAAGGGAGAGATTCCCATGAGTTATCCCACCGGGATAAAGGGAGAGATTCCCCTGAGTTATCCCACCGGGATAAAGGGAGAGATTCCCCTGAGTTATCCCTCCGGGATAAAGGGAGTCAGCCCTGTGAGTTATCCCACCGGGATAAAGGAGAGCTTCCCCTGAGTTACCTCAGTGGGATAAAGGGAGAGCTTCCCGTGAGTTACCTCAGTGGGATAAAGGGAGAGCTTCTTATGAGTTATCCTCCCGGGATAAACAGAGTCCTTCCCGTGAGTTATCCCAGCAGGATAAAGGGAGAGCTTCTCATGAATTACCCCGGCGGGATAAACGGAGAGCAGCCTGTCAGTTATCCCACCGGGATAAAGGGGCTCCTTCCCGTAAGTTATCCCAGCAGGAGAAAGGGAGAGCTTTTTATGAGTTATCCTCCCGGGATAAACAGAGTCCTTCCCGTGGGTTATCCCAGTGGGAGAAAGGGGCTCCTTCCCGTGGGTTATCCCAGCGGGATAATGAGAGTCCTTTCCCCGGAGTTCATCCCCTGAGGATGATGCGCTTCTTTTCCTTGGGGTTCATCCTCCCAGGATAACGCCCCTCCTTCCCAGGGTCATCCCCCCTCAATAACCTCAATAACGCCCCTCTTTTCCCAGGGCTGTTCCCCTCAATCCTGCCCTCCTTCCCAGGATTTATCCCCCTCAAGCCCGCGCCTTTCTCCCGGGTTAACCCTCTCAACCCTGCGCCTCTTTCTCTCGGGTTAACCCCCTCAACCCCGCTCCTCCTTTTCATGAATTAACCCTCTCAACCCCACTCCTCCTTCTCCCTGGTTAATCCCTCAACCCTGCGCCTCTTTCTCTCGGGTTAACCCCTCAACCTTGCCTCTCCTTCTCCCGGATTAACCCTCTCAACTCCATTCCTCCTTCTCCCGGGTTAACCCCCTCAATCCTGCCTCTCCTTCTCCCGAGTTAACCCTCTCAATCCTGCCCTCTTTCTCCCGGGTTAACCCTCTCAATCCTGCCCTCTTTCTCCCGGGTTAACCCCCTCAACCCTACTCCTCCTTCTCCCGGATTAACCCTCTCAATCCCGTCTCTCCTTCTCCCGGGCTAAGCCCCTCAACCCATCGCCTCCTTCTCCCGAGTTAACCCTCTCAATCCTGCCCTCTTTCTCCCGGATTAACCCTCTCAATCCTGCCTCTCCTTCTCCCGGGTTGACCCTCTCAACCCCGCGCCTCCTTCTCCCGGGTGAAGCCCCGTGCCGTGCCGTGCCGTGCCGTGCCGAGGGGAAGGATGACACACGTCCAGCCCAGCCCAGCGGCAGAGCAGCCGGGCGATGCAGAGCCAATGGCTGCTTTTCATGCTCAGCGAGCGCGTCCATCTCCCCGCACACCCTCCAGTCCTCAAGTTGCAGCTTCGAACTCCCTCGCTGAGCCGAGCCGAGCCGAGCCGAGCCGAGCCGAGCAGGGCAGAGATGCTGCTCAGCGGGAACAGAAGGCACAGCCTGCTGACAGGCAGCCAGCATGGACCCTGAGCCCGCCAGGGCCGGCTGCTGACACAGGTACGTGCCTGCCGAGGCGGGGAGCCGACAGCCATCACATTTGGGATGCAAACTTTAATTTTCCAGCAGGGGGAATATGGAAATCCGGCTCCTTCGGAAGGATTCCTCCTCCCCACACCCAGCGCAGCCGCCTCCCCTCCCCCTGCGTGCTCTCCCCGTCCCTCCCAGCGCCGACACTTGGCTGCAATCTCTCCATCGCTTCGTTTTTGGGGGGTTTGGTGCTCCCCGAGCCTGGCTAAAGCGGGAGAGAGGAGAGCAGCAGGACAGGGTGGTCCCCGCGGGCTGGGTGGGCTCCGACGCCAGGTACGGTCAGGGTGGCACATTCCAGGGATCCCGGCTGGCAAATCCATCCTTGGAGAGCAAAGGATGGCCATGTGTGCTCATTCCAGGGATCCCGGCTGGCAAATCCATCTCGGGGGATCTGGGTGGCTCATTCCAGGGATCCCGGCTGGTAAATCCATCCCCGGGGAGAAAAGTATGGCCACATGTGCTCATCCCAGAGATCTTGGCTGGTAAATCCATCCCTGGGGAGCAAAGGATGGCCATGTGTGCTCATTCCAGGGACCCTGGCTGGCAAATCCATCTCTGGGGACCGAGGTGGCTCATTCCAGGGATCCCAGATGGTAAATCCATCCCTTTAGGAGCCAGGTATGGCCAGGGTGGCTCATTCCAGAGGTCCTGGCTGGTAAATCCATTCCTGGAGAGCCAGGTATGGCCAGGTTGGTTCATTCCAGGGATCCTGGTGGGTAAATCCATCCATGGGGATCCAAGCACTTCCAGGCTGGTTCATTCCAAGGATTCCAGTTGGTAAATCCATCTCTGGGGAGCCAGGTATGGCCACGTGTGCTCATTCCAGGGATCGTGGATGGTGAATCCATCCCTAGGGATTTAGACATGGCCACGTGTGCTCATTCCAGGGATCGTGGACGGTAAATCCATCCCAGGAGAGCCAGGTATGGTCAGGTTGGTTCATTCCAGGGATCATGGATGGTAAATCCATCCCAGGAGAGCCAGGTATGGTCAGGTTGGTTCATTCCAGGGATCCTAGCTGGGAAACCCATCCCAGGAGATCCATGATGAGCTCACAGGAGGATCCAGGGGCTCTCCCAAGCTGGACCCTCTGCCCTGTCTGGCCCTGGCAGGATCCAGGGGCTCTCCCAGCCCGCAGCCTCTGCCCTGTCTGGTGCCCAGCGCTCCCCGGGCAGGGTCAGCAGTGAAATGGGGCCATGGCAGAGTTAAACTCCCCTCTCCACGGGTTTTACACTGGAGGAGGACCCTGCCCCAGCTCTGGCTGATGTCACCTGTGTCCCCTGCCTTTGGGGACAGGGGAGGTGCAGGCCTGGCTGTGTCCCTGGTTGTGCAAAGCCTGGTTGTGCTGCAGGACATCCTCCCTCTTGTCCTGCTCAGAGATCCCCTGACGGGCTGGGGGGCACCGGAGGGGGGGCAGAGGTGGCACTGGGGTGGCAGTGCCCTTGTCTGGTGGCTTTTCCCGCATTTCCCAGTGGGAGCTGTCCGGGGCTTGCTGCTCTCCGGGATTTTGGTGTTTTCTCAGGTCTGTCAAGGGGAATTGAATCCAGAGGTGTAGGGGCACCAGGGGGTGGGATGGTGGGGATGGACAGAGAAGAGAGATTTCTGCAGGCAGGTTGTGGAACTTGGGGTTTATTGCAAAGGGCCAAGTGCAGGGCCCTGCTGGGATTTGGGGTTTATTGCAAAGGGCCAAGTGCAGGGCCCTGCTGGAGCTGCCACAGCTGGAGCAGGACTGAGAGAAGAGGGGGGGAGAGAGGATGAGAGGGTGAGAGAGTAAAAGGGCAAGAGAGCAAAAGCATAAGAGAGTAAAAGGGGTAAGAGAGCGAGGTTCCCATTACAATACCATAAATCTTTTTCTGTGTTGAATATTCTAATTCTTATCAATCTAGTCCAAGATACAAATCCTATAGCATTTCCATACAGCCATACGAATCATTACATTACCATCCTGTGTTACATTTTAAACCCTAAAAACTCCTCTTTGGGCCCTTCTGCCAAGCTGGCAGGGTCTGCTCTGCTCCTTGGAGCTGTCTGCAAGCAGAGGGTGTTGTTCCATCCAAAGGGGATCACCTTCAGTGGCCACACCATTGTTTTCCAGTTGTTCAGTAACTGAGGTATCTCAAAGCTTGCTTTCATTTCAATCTCATTTATAGTTTCCATATTCTCAAACTCTTTTGCCAAACAATCATATTGATAAGGCTTTCCTGTTTCATCTTCCCCAACACAGGGAGCTGTGGGGATCCTCCAGGCAGGGATAGCAGGCTCTGCTCCCCCTGGGGAGCTGGGAAGGACCTTTGTGGTCCCGGGAAGAAGGGAGGAGCTGGATGTGCTCGGCGTGGGGCAGGGGCTGGGCCAGGGCTGCCCTCGGTGTCCCCGTTTCCCATTTCCAGCCTCGGAGCCGATTCCTGGCTCTGTGGCCGGGGAATGTCGTCCAAGGAATCCCTCCCGGAGCTGGGGCCATCAGGTGGCGCCTGGGGATGGAACAGGCAGCGCCGCCCGGGAGCTGGGAGAGGGAGCTGTGAGCAGCACATGGCACTGGGACGGGGACAGGGACACCCTGAGAGCCTGTGACACAGGGGGATGTGGCACCCAGACATCCTGTGACACAGGGAATGGGTACAGGGGACACCCAGAGACACTGTGACACTGGGAATGGGGACAGGGGACACCCTGAGACACTGTGACACAGGGGGATGTGACACCCAGAGACACTGTGACACAGGAGAAGTGGCACCCAGACATCCTGTGACACAGAGAATGGGGACAGGGGACACCCAGAGACACTGTGACACAGGGGGATGTGGCACCCAGACATCCTGTGACACAGGGAATGGGGACACCCAGAGATCCTGTCACACAAGGAGATGTGGCACCCAGAGTCCCTGCCACGCAGGGAGATGTGGCACCCTGAGACCCTGTGACACAGGGAATGGGGACAGGGGACACCCAGAGACACTGTGACACAGAGAATGGGGACACCCAGAGTCCCTGTGACACAGGGAATGAGGACGGGGGACACTCAGAGTCCCTGCCACACAGGGAGATGTGGCACCCTGAGACCCTGTGACACAGGGAATGGGGACAGGACACCCAGAGACACTGTGACACAGAGAATGGGGACACCCAGACATCCTGTGACACAGGGAATGGGGACAGGGACACCCAGAGCCGCTGTGACACAAGGAATGGGGGACACCCAGAGTCCCTGTGACACATAGAACAGGGACAGGGGGACACCCAGAGACCCCATGACACAAGGAATGGGGACAGGGGACACTCAGAGCCCCTGTGACACAGGGAATGAGGACAGGGGACACTCAGAGCCCCTGTGACACAAGGAATGGGGACACCCAGAGTCCCTGTGACACAAGGAATGGGGACAGGGGACACTCAGAGCCCCTGTGACACAGGGAATGGGGACAGGGGACACTCAGAGCCCCTGTGACACAGGGATCAGGAAGATGGGACACTCAGAGCCCCTGCGGCTGAGTGGGGATGGGGACAGGGACACCCAGAGCCCCTGGTCACCCCATCTCACCCCTCCGAAGGTGGCACAGAGAGGCTTTGGTGGCACTGGGAGGGACGTGTGGCACAGGCAGAGGGCGGGCATGGCAGGATGAGCGTGGAAAGCGTGGCCACAGAACGGGGGTCCCGACCACAAGTGCTCACGGGGTCTGTCACTTGGATCAGGTCTGCTCCATTTGCATATGGGAATTAATTGTCCAATTCCATCTCCAGCCCATGCAGTCCCATCCTTTTTTTGTTTTCCTCTCTCCAGCCCACGCTGTTTGTGCTCCTGGGCCTGAGGTTTGGATCATTTGTCCTTGGTCCCCAGCTGGAGCAGGAATTGTTTTGTCTCTGTGATCAGAGCTCACCATCCCCTGATGTGAACCCAGACCCACACACTAAACCTGAAAAAACAGAAAACCCAAACCCTGAGGCATCACTGGGCTGCCCAGAGCCCATGCCAGGGGTGGCAGAGCCGGGATTTGCAGCAGCAGCGGCAGCCCCGGCCCAGGGGAGCACGTCCCCTGTTAATCAGCATTTAATTAAAGGACATGCTGACATTTGGAAATCAGAAACAAGTCTCCTGTGTGGCTGCCTCTCTCTGCCGCTCGCCTCTTCTCTGAATCACTCCCTGACATTTTGCCAGATTAGGATGCGACTCCCTCTCTCCCTCTCTCTCCTTTTTTCTGCTTCCTTATAAAAATAAATGGAAAAGGAGACGCCGAGGCACCGCCGCTCCTCGGGGAGACGCCGGAGGGGTCGGGGGAGATCTGCCGTGATTCCCGGGGCTGCCGCGCGTCCCACAGAGCCCCGATGTGGGGCACAGACGTGGGTGCAACCCCTTCTGCCCCTCCGAGAGCACCCAGAGAGCCGGGGGGCACCTCGGGGCTCGCCCCAGCCCGGGACGGGTGGGATGCCGGCAGGGAGATGGAGATGACCCTCAGAGTGTCACCCCAGGCTGGGGACAGGAGGGCTGAGCCCTGGCTGGACTCATGGAGGGGGGACACGACACCCCCGAGCCCTTTTCCCTTCGCCTTTAGGCTCATCAGGCACCCTCGTGCCCTCCAACACCCTGTGCAGCCCCCTGTGTCTTCTCTGTGTCCCCCCCATGTCCCCTCCATGTCCCCCACATGTCCCTCCGTGTCTTCCACGCCCCTCTGTGTCCCCCCGTGGTCCCTGGGTGTATGTCCCCCATGTTCCTGAGTGTCACCCCCATGTCCCTGGGTGTCCCTTTGTGTCCCCTGTGTCTTCTCTGTGTCCCCCCCCTTGTCCCCTCCATGTTCCCCTCATGTCCCTCCGTGTCTCCCATGTTCCTGTGTCCCCCCCCCGTGTGTCCCGCCATGTTCCCGTGTGTGTCCCGTGTCCTCTCCATGTTCCCCCGTGTGTCCCTCCCCGTGTCCCTGGGTGTCCCCCCGTGTCCCTGGGTGTGTGCCCTGTGTCCCCTCCAGGTCTGTTCCATGTCCCCCTCATGTCCCTCCGTGTCTACCATGTTCCTGTGTCCCCTTGTGTCCCCCCGTGTCCCCTCACGTGTGTCCCCCCTGTGTTCCTGTGTCCCCCCCGTGTCCTGGGTGTCCCCTCCATGTTCCTGTGTGTCCCCCTCGTGTCCCCCCCGTGTCCCTGGGTGTGTGCCCTGTGTCCCCTCTGGGTCTGTTCCATGTCCCCCTCATGTCCCTCCGTGTCTACCATGTTCCTGTGTCCCCTTGTGTCCCCCCGTGTCCCCTCACGTATGTCCTCCCTGTGTTCCTGTGTCCCCCCCGTGCCCCTGGGTTTCCCCTCCGTGTCCCTGCCATGTCCCCCCGTGTCCCCCCCCGTGTCCCTGGATGTCCCCCTCCTGTCCCCAACGCGTCCTTGGGTGTCCCTGCGTGTCCCCCTCGTGTTCCTGTGCGTCCCCTCCGTGTTCCTGTGTGTCCTCTTCGTGTCCCTGGATGTCCCCCACATGTCCCCCTATGTCCCCACGGTGTCCCCCCGTGTCCCCCCCATGTCCCCCCCGTGCCCCCTTTCCTCCGGTGTCGCTGAGCGGGGCCGGGCACTGCGGGCCCGGGGGTCCCTTCCCCGTCCATTCCGGGCTCCGGGGGTCCCCCGGCTCATCCCCGCTCCCATCCCCGCACCGCCCCCCGCGTCCCTGGAACGGGGCCAGCGAGCGCGCTCGGCTGCCGGCCCATCCCCGGCTGGGAAATGCCGACGGCAGCCACGCCGGGGGAGTGCGGG
>JBBFKN010000012.1:14959696-15160584 GCA_039654755.1 Calcarius lapponicus | reverse complement strand
AGGAAAAGAACCTGGAAATGGGTTAGGAAAACAGCCTGGACATCCCTGGGGAGATGAGACAGGAAAAGAACCTCAGGAGAAAAACCTGGGCATCCCTGGCGGGATGGGACAGGAAAAAAACAGCCTCAGGAACACAACCTGGACAGCCCTGGGGAGATGGGACAGGAAAAGAACCTGGAGATCAGGAAAACAGCCTGGACATCCCTGGAGGGATGGGGCAGGAGAACCTGGGCATCCCTGGAGGGATGGGTCAGGAAAAGAACCTCAGGAGAACAAGCTGGATATCCTTGGGGAGATGGGACAGGAAAACAGCCTCAGGAACACAAGCTGGACAGCCCTGGGGAGATGGGACAGGAAAAGAACCTGGAGATGGGTCAGGAGAACAAGCTGGACATCCCTGGAGATGGGACAGGAAAAGAACCTGGAGATGGGTCAGGAGAACAAGCTGGACATCCCTGGAGGAATGGGTCAGGAAAAGAACCTGGGCATTCCTGGAAGGATGGGAGCCAGAACAAGCTGGACAACCCTGGAGGGATGGGAGCCAGAACATCCCTTGACAGCCCTGGAGAGATGGGTCAGGAACACAACCTGGTATCCCTGGAGAGATGTGACAGGAAAAGAACCTCAGGAGAACACCCTGGGCATTCCTGGAGAGATGGGAGCCAGAAGAGCCTGGGCATCCCTGGAGGGACCTTTGGGCCCTGGGTCAGGGCAGCAGAGGAGCTTTGCCTCACTCTGACAGAGCTTTGCTCTGCCTCAGCGAGATCAGGGGCTCCTGACAGGGAATTAAATAAATTTTATAAAGCCCAAGCAGGCACGGGCAGTGAGCAGCTCCAGGTGTGAGTTTCACTCATCAGGAGAGCTCCTCCTGCTCTGCCTCACTGAGAGCAGGGCTGGGAACCCCTCTGGGGCTGATTTCCCTGGAATGTGGCAGCTCCTTTTAGGGGCCACACGTGGAACAGGCACAGGAGCCTGGATCCATGAGGGGAGAGAGCAAATGCAGGCACTGGGGGTGAGAGAGGCCGAGAACTGTGGGAAGAAAGGTAAAAACAAGCATTCAAAAAAATTAAAAAAATAAAATGTTCTCTCTATCTGATGCATGCCAGTACATAGGTAAAGGTTAAGTCACCTTTTGGAACTGGTCCTAATGGGACGTTCCTTGTTTTTCCCAAAACAAGGCACAGGAACTTTTCTCCTGGATGATTTTGGATGGAGGTGGGGAGGGGCAGGAATGTGTGGGTGCACCCGGGCACCCCCACAGACAAACCTTGGCCTCCCCACTGCTTTTTTCCCCCCCAGGAAATCTCCCCCAGTGCCCCGTTGCTCAAGAAATGGGGTAAAACTACAACAAATGAGGAGAGGAAAAAGAAGAAGAAAAGAAAAAAAAAGGAAGAGGAAAGGAAAAAGGAAAAGGAAGGGAGAGGAGAAGAGAAAAGGGGAGGAGAAGAGAAAAGGGGAGGAGAAGAGGGAAGGGAAGGGAAGGGAAGGAAAGGAAAGGAAAGGAAAAGGAAAGGAAAGGAAAGGGAAAGGAAAGGGAAAGGAAAGGAAAGGAAAGGAAAGGAAAGGAAAGGAAAGGAAAGGAAAGGAAAGGAAAGGAAAAGGAAAGGAAAGGAAAGGAAAGGAAAGGAAAGGAAAGGAAAGGAAAAGGAAGGAAAGGAAAGGAAAGGAAAGGAAAGGAAAGGAAAGGAAAGGAAAGGAAAGGGAAAGGAAAGGGAAAGGAAAGGAAAGGAAAGGAAAGGAAAGGAAAAGGAAAGGAAAAAGAAAAGAAAAAAGAAAAGAAAAAAAGAAAAGAAAAAAAGAAAAGAAAAAAAGAAAAGAAAAAAGAAAAGAAAAAAGAAAAGAAAAGAAGGCAGTGGTTGATCCCCTCCCTGTGCTGCTCCTGCTCAGGAACACGACCCGTTATCCCCAGAGGGAAACCCCAATTCCCTTTCCCCCCTTCAGGACCCCTTTGGTGCTGCTGTGCCGTGCTTCCCCTCTGCTAAAGGCACCTTTGGAAAGCCCTTCAGGCCCTGAGCACAACGCCCCAAAGCCTCTTATTTACACCTGAGATTAACCCCAGAGCCACCCCCCGGGGACAGCCTGGGGCCAGCCGGTGGCACACGAGCGGCCCTGCGGGCACACCCAGTGTCCTGTCACCCCCGGGACACACACACAGGGCCGGCTGTGCCACCCTGCTGCCGTCACACGGGGTGCTTGGCCATGTCACCCTTGTCAAAGACAACTTTGGTGGCGAAGTAGATGGCGACCAGGCCGAGGGCGGCCGCCGACACCATGTAGGCCGTGACGGACTGGGTGAGCTGCACGATGGAGCCCATGAAGAGCGAGGGCACCACCTGGGACAGCAGGAAGGCGCTGTCCAGGATGGCCAGGTCCAGGCAGATCCCTCGGCCCGGAGCCCCCAGCTCCGGCTCCCCCACCATGATCCGCAGGGAGACGTCGCAGGAGGAGCTGACACACAGAGCAGAGCTGGGCACGGCCTGAGGGGAGGCTGGCGAGGAGGAGGAGGATGAGGAGGAAGAGGAGAAGAGGCTCCCAGCGTGGCCATTCTGGTAAGACAGCTTCTGGCTGGAGAGCAGCCCCCTTGGAGAAGGAGGATTTCTTGTCCAGCAGAGCGGAGTCTTCCTCCTCTTTCCTCTTGTATTTATGGAGAAAAACCTGTGGGAGGCAGGGAGTGAGTGAGGAGGGGAGCTGGGAGTCTGAGGTGAGTGAGGAAGGAGTTGGGACTGTGGGAGGTGAGTGAGGAGGGAGCTGGGAGTCTGAGGTGAGTGAGGAGGGAACTGAGATGAGTGAGGAAGGAGCTGGACTGTGAGAGGTGAGTGAGGAAGGAGTTGGGACTGTGGGAGGTGAGTTAGGAAGGAGCTAGGAATCTGGGAAGTGACTGAGGAAGGATTTGGGACTCTGGGAGATGAGTGAGGAGGGAGCTGGGACTCAAAGCTGAGTGAGGAAGGAGTTGGGAGTCTGGGAGGTGAGTGAAAAAGGAGTTGGGACTCTTGGGACTCTGAGAGTTGAGTGAGGAAGGAGTTTGGACTCTGGGAGGTGAGTGAGGAAGGAGTTTGGACTCTCAGAGGTGAGTGAGGAAGGAGTTTGGACTCTCAGAGGTGAGTGAGGAAGGATTTGGGACTCAGAGATCCGTGAGGAAGGAGCTGTGAGTCTGAGAGGTGAGTGAGGAGGGAGCTGGGACTCAAAGCTGAGTGAGGAAGGAGTTGGGAGTCTGGGAGGTGAGTGAAAAAGGAGTTGGGACTCTTGGGACTCTGAGAGTTGAGTGAGGAAGGAGTTTGGACTCTCAGAGGTGAGTGAGGAAGAGCTGAACTCTCAGACGAGAGTGAGGAAGGAGTTGGGACTCAGAGGTGAGTGAGGAAGGAGCTGGGAGTCAAAGCTGAGTGAAAAAGGAGTTGGGACTCTTGGGACTCTGTGAGGTGAGTAGGGAAGGGGCTGGGACTCTGGGGGGTGAGGAAGGAGCTGTGAGTCTGAGAAGGGAGTGGGGAAGGATCTGGGACTCAGAGGTGAGTGAGGAAGAGGTTGGAACCTGAGAGATCAGTGAGGAAGGAGCTGGCACTCAAAGCTGAGCGAAGAAGGAGTTTGGACTCTCAGAGGTGAGCGAGGAAGGAGCTGGCACTCCAAGGGGACCCTGTTTTTGTGCAGGAGAGCAAACCCAGAGCTCTGTGTGTGCCCAGGGCAGTGCCAGCCTGAGCCTGGCCCACGTGAGAAGGGCTCTGGGAGCCCCAGGCTGGCTCTGCCCCGCTGGCACAGCACCCAAAGCAGCCCTGACTCACAGGCCTGGGCTGTGCTCAGCCTCTGGGGCTCGGCAGCCAGCCTGGGGACATTTTGTGCTTTTGTCACCTCCTCACTGGGTGCCACAGGATGTTTCTGGGGTTTGTGCTGAGCCCACCCTGAGATCAGCTGGGGCAGGGCAGGAGGGAAGGGCCAGGCTGTTGCAGACATCGTTTATGGAAAATCCTTTCCTTAGGATTTTTCCTCCTGAGAAGCTGAGAGGCCTCAGGAACAAAATGCAAACAATGGTTATCTGCTGCTGTGGGATGCAACAGGTGCATCTGGGATTGGTCTCATGTGGTTGTTTCTAATTAATGGCCAATCACAGTCCGGCTGGCTCGGACAGAGAGCCCAAGCCACAAACCTTTGTTATCATTCCTTCCTATTCTGTTCTTAGCTAGCCTTCTGTTGAAACCTTTCTTCTATTCTTTTAGTATAGTTTTAATGTAATATATATCATAAAATAATAAATCAAGCCTTCTGAAACAACGAGTCAGATCCTCATCTCTTCCCTCATCCTAAGATCCCTCTGAACACAGTCACACCGGGCCCTGCTGGGGGATATCAGACACCCAGGGCAGTGCAAACAGGAATAAACCAGGAATAAACCAGGAATAAACCAGGAATAAACCAGGAATAAACCAGGAATGTTTGGGGTCTGTGGGGTGGGTGACTGGGAACCCAAACCCAGAGCCCAGCACGAGCAGCCACTTCTCATCTGGGATGCTTCAAAGTGCCGCCAGCTGGGACACAGCAGCCCTGGGAACTCAGGGAAGGGCTCTTTTCTCAGCTCTGCACCAAACCTCAACCAAGCTGCTCCATCTGCCTGCCCAGACCCTCCTCACTCCAGCCAGGAAAAAAAAAAAGGGGGGCAGATGGAACCAAAATCTTCTCCTTCTCACCCTTCTTTTGCTCGCTCTGCTCAAGCTGTGAGGTCTCTGCAGTGTTCCCACAGAGCATCTGTTCACACCAAGGGCAGCAGGGAGCAGAGCCAGCTGTGCCCTCCCTGCCTTTCCCTGCCAAGCCTTGGGGAATGTGGCCCTTCCCCTCCCCCAGCCCGTGGAGTTTGGGTTTCATTCCATTGATAAAACATCCACGGGAGATCCCAGCCAAGCTGCAGCTCCTGCCAAGCTGAGCGTTCCCTCACCCGCTCCGTCCTGACAGGGCTCCTGGTGCCAGTTGGGATGGGTTTGTTCAATGGGAACATCTGGATGCCTGTGGTAACAACTCCTACTCCTCCTGCCACAGCCAGCCACTGCCCCTGGGATGAAAGAGCTGCTCTCAAACCACAAATTAATTCTGCATTTGCAGCACAAGAGGAACTCCCATTAATCCAGTGAGCAGCTCAGGAGCCTCCTAGGACTTCTCCACAAGGATAACATCTGTGGGACGGGGTTGTGTGTCACAAGTTTCACGAGGTTTCTTTTTCTTGGAGCTTAGGGAATAGGGAAGAGCTTGGGTTTTCATTTTACTGATCCTGGTGCTGTGGATGAAAACTGGAAAGCTCTTGGGGTTTGTAGCCCCTCAGGATGGCAGAGCTGCAGAATTCACACGGGGATAACTAAACCAGACCAATTCCCCTAAAACACAAGGAAAAAATAGAAAAAAATAGAAAAAAATAGAAAAATCTACAGGGCCAGGCTGCCCTGGAGCAGATCCCCACCTGTTTGTCGTGGTGATAGAGGGATGCCAGCGTGTAGGGCAGGATCTGGAGGGCAGAGAAGGTGAACCCGGTCAGGGCAGCGGAGATGGTGACCACGGTGACACTGTGGGACAGGCACATGACACAGGCTGCCCCGGGGAAGAACACCACGCTGGCCAGGTACACCGCCCGCGTGCCAAAGCGCTTCACCAGCCTGTCCATGATTGTCGAGAAGAAGATGGAGGTGATGCACTGCAGGAAGAGCCCCAGGCTGCCCATCCGGACACCTGAGGGGAGAGGGGACGGACACTGCCCTGGCTGCCCCCGATTCACACAGCCAGGCACGCTTGCCCTCAGCCCCAAACCCCAAAAACACCCTTCCCTCGGTGCCAGACCCCAAAAAACATCCTTATCTCAATACCAAACCCCAAAAACATCCTTCTCTCAGCCCCAAATCCCAAAAACATCATTCTCTTGGTCTCAAATCCCAAAATATTTTTCCTTCTCTGTCAGTCCTTAACCCCCAAAATATTCTTTCCTGTTAGTCACGAACTCCAAAAACGTCCTTTCCTCTTCATCAGTCCTTAACCCCCAAAACATCCCTGCCTCTCCATCAGTCCCAAACTCCAGAAACATCCTTCCCTCTGTTCCAAACCCCAAAACCATGCTTCTATTGGTCCCAAATCTTTCTCTGTCAGTCCTTAACCCCAAAAAATATCCTTCCATCGGTCCCAAACCTCAAAACATTCTTTCCTCTCCATCAGTCCCAAACCCCAAAAGCATCATTCCCTCTCCATCAGTCCTTAACCCCAAAAACATCTTTCCCTGTCAGTCCCAAACTCCAGAAACGTCCTTCCCTCTGTCCCAAACTCCAAAACATTCATCCCTCTCCATCAGTCCTTAACCCCTAAAACTTCCCTCCCTCTCTGTCCCTCCCTCTCCATCAGTCCTTAACTCCAAAAACATCTTTCCCTGTCAGTCCCAAACTCCAGAAACATCCTTCCCTTGATCCCAAACCCCAAAAACATCCTCCTCTCGGTCCCAAATCCCAAAACATTCTTTCTTCTCTATCAGTCCTTAACCCCAAAACTATTCTTGCCTTGTCAGTCTTAAACTCCAGAAACATCCTTCCCACTCCATCAGTCCCAAACTCCAAAAACGTCATTCCCTTGGTCCCAAACCTCAAAACATCCTTTACTCTCCATCAATCCCCAAACTCCAAAAACATCCGTCTCTCTCCATCAGTCCCAAACCCCAAAACGTCCTTCCCTGTCAGTCTCAAACTCCAGAAACATCCTTCCCTTGGTCCCAAACATCAAAACTTTTGGCACCCCCTGTTTGTCCCTTCCTCCCGCTCTGGCCCCAGGAGCTGCCACCTGCAGCTGACCCAGGATCCGTTGTTATCTGATGCCAGAGGCAGCAGAACAAAGGGAAGGAGGAATTGTGCCCGAGCCAAGGTAAAGTACAGAACGTGCCCCAAACTGCGGCATCCGGTGGCAATCCCGGACCTTACCCCCTCGACAAAGATCGCTCAGATTGCAGGGAATTAAAGCCATTAACCCTTTGGAGCAGGGATCATTACTCAACACATGTTTCTCTGACGGCCAGCACAATGGAGGGCTGACCCGCTGGCAGCTCAACAGTGCAAGTGTTAAATAATAATTAAGCTGCCTCGAAGTTAAACAGACACCCAGCACAAAGGGGCACTGTGCTGCAGGGCCCTCCGAGCGCAAAACTGCAGGAAGGTGCCTCCAGAATAAAAAAAATTGGATTAAGGAGACCTAAGGAGTGGTTAGGAAGTGATTGAAGGCTCTGGCACAAAGCAGCAGGGAAAATGGGACAGCAGGGACAGCAGGTGACACCTGTGGGCAGGTGAGGGCTGCTGGAGCAGGGTCCCAGCCTGGGATGTGTCAGTCACAAGATTTTATTATCATTCCTTTCCTTTCCTTGCAAGCCCTCTGATGAAATCCTTTCTTCTATTCTTTTAGTATATATATACTAAAAATATATAAAATATATATACTTTTGTATTAATTTAAATATATATTAATATAAATTTACACATATAAAAATATATAAATATATATATATTTTTAAATTTTAAATATATATTCATATATATTTTTAGTATATATATAACATATATACTAAAATATATATATGATATATTCTTTTAGTTTTAATATATCATTTTCTTTTCATATAATATAGATCAATATATACTAAAATAGATATATGATATATTCTTTAGTTTTACTATATCATTTTCTTTACATAAAATATAGATCATAAAATAATAAATCAGCCTTCTGAACCACGGAGTCAAGATTCTCGTCTCTTCCCTCGCCCTGTGAGCAGCAGCACAGAGGGCAGTGCCAGGGGCTCTCCAGCAGAGCCTGCAGACAGAGCCAGCCCCATCCTGCCAGACCCAGCAACCCAGCCCCCAGGCCAGGGCTGCCCTGCCAGATCCGTGCTGGGAAGAACCAGGAGGTGTTTCCCAACCTTGTGCCACGCTCTGGGAGCCATGGGAAAATGTTCTTTCCTGACCTAGCTGCAGAAAGCCAAGTTTGCTGTAGGTTGTTGGTTTTATTTTTTTTTTTTTTAATTACCAACAGAGCTGAGCCCATCCCCAGCTCCCAGGAAACTTTTTTACCCCAGGGAATGTGGCAGCAGCTCTCTGGCCACAGAGAGAGGCACAACTTTCCCAGATTGTCCTGGGGAGGGCTGTGAGAAGATCAGGAAAAGAATGAGAAACAATTCTTATCTTCTCTTGCTGCACCTGTTATTGTGAACAGGTAAAATGTGCTATGGAGAGTTGTTTATCAAAGGGTGGTTTCTTAATTAGCCAACGGAGATGGTGTTTGGATTGGAGGACCAATTATATCCAGCTGTGTCTATAAAAGCAATGAGTTTCTTAATAAGAATAGAATAATACAATAAGAATAATAAAGTAATGGATCAGCTTTCTGTGGATCGTAGAGTCAATGCTGATTATTCCCTGGCTGGGGGTCTGTGGTAATCACATATCCTCTGAACAGAGAGAGACCCAGCTCTCCCAGGAAAATCCTGGGAAGGTGTGGGAAACTTAGAGGGAAGAATTAAAACAATTATTATCTCTCTTTCTGTAACTGCTGTTTATAGGTATGGCTCTCCAGAGTGTGCTGTTCACGGCTCACCAATGGGGTGAGAGGTTTTCACTTTGAGACTAACCAGGTCTCAACTTGGCAAGCCAGGCTATAAAAGTTGCACCTTTTCCTAATAAACAGTTGTCCTGGATTGCCAAGGGAATTGGATTCTGTTTGCCATCTGTATGGCAGCTGTCTTCTGCCCAGTGGGCAGCTTTCCTCAGCTCTTCCACACGCACTCCTCCCTCCGGGAGGGATAATAATATTATATTATAATAATAATTATCTGCTGATAACAGCTATTGAATGTCCCTGCATGGCTGATAAGAACTACAGCATCCCACTGGGAGATGTGAGCCCAGAGGGAGGAGCCAAGCATTCCTACCCGGATAGAATCTGGAGATTCTGGAACACCAGCACGGCTTCTGCACTGGATTCCCCAAGGAACAGCAGCTGCCTCTGCCACTGGATCTTCAGAGGCAGATGCACCTTTCTCCAGGATCCCTGCTCCAGCAGAGCCACCCCTGACACTGCAGGAGGGCTGAGCCACAATTCCAATGGGGCTGTGCCAGCACCCTGACCCACAGGGTGTCAGGCTGTGCTCTGACTCTGCCAGTGTTGGTTTAGTTCACTGCATTGTTTATTTTATCTTTTTATTTTCTTCCCTAGTAAAGAACCTCTTTCTCCAGAGAAAGCTTGGCCTCGTTCAGATCCATAACACCCCCACAGCTCCTCACCTTCATCGTAGTGCCGCCTGGCCTCCGTGCCCGGCTTGGCCCCTGGGCACGCCGTGGTACAGCCCCTCGCCGACAAAATCCGTGTAGAACAGCATGAAGGTCATCAGGGCCATCCAGCTGCAGAGCTCGGCCACGAAGAGCCTGCGGATGACCCTGGGGATGCGGCAGTAGAGGCCGTGCAGCCGCGGGCAGCAGCAGGCACAGCTTCCTGCCCGCCTGCAGCACCCGCCGGCCCTGCAGCAGGCACGGCCCCCGCGCCGCCCCGCCAGCAGCAGCAGCACCACACGGATGGCTTTGGTGCCTTTGGTGGCTTTGGGGACGCGTCCCTGAGCGCTGGCCCATCCAGGAGATCCCCCGGCATGGCCGCCTCCTCCGTCACAAACAGCGTGGCCAGCACACAGCCCAGGAAGATGAGGGCCAGCAGGGCGAAGAGGCAGCTCTGCTGGCTGCCCAGGTAGGGCGCCAGGAAGGCCCAGTCGATGGCGGGCAGCAGGTAGCCGATGCAGCCCCCCAGGCTGACCATGAAGGCGTACATGGAGAAGGCCTGGCGGCAGTTGTCCGGCTCCTGGAAGAGGTCGGAGAGCAGGGCCTCCAGCGGGGTGAAGCACACCTGGCCACAGAAATCCAGCAGGCCGATGCCCACGATGAGGAAGGCGATCTCCAGGGGCCGGGGGTTGAGGGCACACAGGCTGGCCAGGCTGCTGGCGTGGGGGATGACAAAAAGGCTGAGCAGCACGCCCAGGCACAGGGCCCAGATGAAAGGTCTCCTGCGGCCGTAGCTGCTGTGCCAGTGGTCGCTGGCCGAGCCGATGAGAGGCACAAAAACCAGCCCGAGCACGGGGCCTATCCCTGGGAAAGAGACAGGGGTGTTACAGGGACACAGCTGCTCCTAAAAGGGATGTTTTGTCAGTTTGGGAGGCTGCAGTGGGTCACAGCCCCTCTGCCTGCTCTCGCACACCCCCACCCTCCAGACTGCAAGATTTAAAAAAAAAGAAAACAGAAACATCCTTCCCGGTAGCCATGATACTTTCTGGAAAATCCTTTCCTTAGGATTTTTCCCTCCTGGGAAGCTGAGAGGCCTCAGGAACAAAATGCAAGCAATGATTATCTGCTGCTGTGGGATGCAACAGGTGCATCTGGGATTTGCCATAATTTAGAAACAACTGCATGAGACCAATCCCAGATCCACCTGTTGCATCCCACAGCAGCAGATAACCATTGTTTGCATTTTGTTCCTCAGGCCTCTCAGCTTCCCAGGAGGGAAAAATCCTAAGGAAAGGATTTTCCAGAAAATATCATGGCTACACTTCCCTCTGTCCCAAACCTCAAAACATCCTTTCCTTTCCACCAGCCCTGAACCCCCCCAAACCATCCCTCCCTCAGAGAGGCGACAAAATCTCCCTCAGAGAGGTGACAAAAGCTGCCTACCCAAAACCATGGTCATGAACTTCTCCTCCATGCCCAAGAGAGGTGACAAAAGCTGCCTACCCAAAACCATGGTCATGAACTTCTCCTCCATGCCCAAGAGAGGTGACAAAAGCTGCCTACCCAAAACCACGGTCATGAACTTCTCCTCCATGCCCAAGAGAGTGACAAAAGCTGCCTACCCAAAACCATGGTCATGAACTTCTCCTCCACGCCCACCTCCAGCAGCAGCGGTGGCACGTAGGTGATGCCGGCGGCCAGGCACACCTCCAGCCCGAAGGTCAGCGAGTTGACCAGCAGCAGCTGGGTCCTGTGGCTCTGCAAGGACATGCTGTCCCCAGCCCGGCCCCTCAGTGGCACAGGGCTGTGTCCTGCCAGCTGCAGAGCTCCCAGGGATGCCCCCCAGGCAAGGATTGGAGCTTCCCGTCCCGGGCTGCTGGGGAGATGCTGCTTCCCATTTTATCAACGGCCAAGGAACCGTCTGTTCCTCTTCCTCTTCTTGTGAAGCGTGGAGAGCCCAGGCAGGGATCCCACTGCAGGCTGCCCCTCCTGCTCACAGTCTGTGGGGAGAGAGTTAAACACAGCAGGGAATGGGTTAAAACCAGGGGCCACAGGGGTGTGGCACCACTGAAAGGGACAGTCCCCATCCCAGAAGGCTGGGGAGGGGCTGGAAGAGGTAGAAGGATGAAAGATCCCTTCCAGGTTTATCTCCAAGGGTTTGTGGGGATGTGTCACCACTGAAAGGGACAGTCCTGATCCCAGCAGGCTGGGGAGGGGTTGGGAGAGGTGGAAGGATGAAAACTCCATCCCTGCCAGGTTTATTTCTGAGGCTTTGTGGGGTAAAACCACAATGCGTCACTGCTGAAAGGGACAGTCCCGATCCCAACAGGCTGGGGAAGGCCCAGGAGAGGGGCAGGTGGAAGGATGAAAGCTCTGTCCCTAATAGGTTTATCTCCAAGGGTTTATGGGGTAAAACCACAATGTGTCACTGCTGAAAGGGACAGTCCCCATCCCAGCAGGCTGGGGAGGAGCTGGGATAGGTAGAAGGATGAAAGCTCCATCTCAGGTTTATCTCCAAGGGTTTGTGGGGATGTGTCACCACTGAAAGGGACAGTCCTGATCCCAGCAGGCTGGGGAGGGCTCAGGAGAGGTGGAAAGATGAAAACTCCATCCCTGCCAGGTTTATTTCTGAGGGTTTGTGGGGTAAAACTACGATGTGTCACCACTGAAAGGGACAGTGCCCATCCACGCAGGATGGGGAAGGAATGGGAGAGGTGAAAGGATGAAAGCTCCATCTCAGGTTTATCTCCGAGGGTTTGTGGGGTAAAACCACAATGTGTCACTGCTCAAAGGGACAGTCCCGATCCCAGCAGGCTGGGGAGGGGTTGGAAGAGGTGGAAGGATGAAAACTCCATCTCTAACAGGTTTATTTCTGAGGCTTTGTGGGGTAAAACCACAATGTGTCACCACTGAAAGGGACAGTGCCCATCCCAGCAGGCTGGGGAGGAGCTGGGATAGGTGGAAGGATGAAAGCTCCATTCCAGGTTTATCTCCAAGGGTTTGTGGGGATGTGTCACCACTAAAAGGGACAGTCCTGATCCCAGCAGGCTGGGGAGGGCTCAGGAGAGGTGGAAAGATGAAAACTCCATCCCTGCCAGGTTTATTTCTGAGGGTTTGTGGGGTAAAAACCACGATGTGTCACCACTGAAAGGGACAGTGCCCATCCCAGCAGGATGGGGAAGGAATGGGAGAGGTGAAAGGATGAACACTCCATCCCTGGAGGATGGAAAGCTCCATCTCAGGTTTATCTCCAAGGGTTTGTGGGGTAAAACCACAATGTGTCACCACTGAAAGGGACAGTCCCGATCCCAGCAGGCTGGGGAGGGAATGGGAGAGGTGGAAGGATGAAAGCTCCATCCCTGCCGGGTTTGTCCCCAAGGGTTTGTGACAGGTGAGACAGAGCTTGGGAAAACCCAATCCTGACCTGTTCTGTCTGGGCACCTCTTGCAGGCGGCAGAGACAAAAAGGATTTGGGGTCTCCTCTCACAGGGAAATCACTCAAACTAACCCTAACCCTCCAAGGATCAGGGAGTGCCTGCAGCCACACAGGGTCATCCCCAGAGGCCACCACAGCCCTGCCTGGTGACCAGGACACCCCTGTGCAGGTTCCAGGCTCTGGGGGAAGAAATTTCACCCAAATCCCATCCCTGCCTTGACCAGGACACTCCTGTGCAGGTTCCAGGCTCTGGAGGAGGTGATTTCACCCAAATTCCATCCAGGACACCCCAGCACTGCTCTCAGGCTCTGGGGGAGGTGATTTCACCCAAACCCCACCCCTGCCTTGACCAGGACACTCCTGTGCAGGTTCCAGGCTCTGGGGGAAGCAATTTCACCAAACCCCATCCCTGCCGGTGACCAGGACACCCCTGTGCTGCTCCCAGGCTCCCATCTCCAAATCCACGGCTTTATTTTAAAAAACCCCAAACCATCTCCAAAGCCATGGCTCTCTGGTTTGCTTTTAAAGCTTCCAAACCCAATTTTCCCTGCAGAGATCAGCAGATCAGCTCTCAGAGGCTGCCTCACCTGGCAGCCAGGTAGGAGGGTGGGTCCAGGGCAGGAGCAAAGCTTTGCTGGACAAAGGAAGCAGAGGAGAGGGTGAAGCCAGGGAGAAAAACCAACTCCAAATCCCATCTCCAGCCTGGTGACCAGGACACCCCAGTGCTGCTCCCAGGCTCTGGGAGAGGTGATTTCACCCAAATCCCATCCAGGACACTCCTGTGCAGGTTCCAGACTATGGGAGAAGTGATTTCACCCAAATCCCATCCCTGCCTGGTGACCAGGACACCCCAGCACTGCTCTCAGGCTCTGGGGGAGGTGATTTCACCCAAATTCCACCCCTGCCTTGACCAGGACACTCCTGTGCAGGTTCCAGGGTCTGGGGGAAGCAATTTCACCAAATCCCATCCCTTTCTGGTGACCAGGACACCCCATTGCTGCTCCCAGGCTCTGGGGGAAGCAATTTCACCCAAATCCCATCCAGGACACCCCAGTGCTGCTCCCAGGCTCTGGGGGAGGTGATTTCACCCAAACCCCATCTCCAGCCCCAGGATGGGGCACAGAGAACAGGCAGTGCCTCCGTGGAGTTTCACAAACAAACCTGACCCACTTTAGCCTCATCTACCAGCAAATGGCAATTATCTTACTCATTAGACTGAGTCATTTATTTGCCCCGTAACTGCTCCCTTCTCTCCAGAGGGGAGAGGCCACGGGATGGGGACAGGACAGGGGGGAGCAGATGCCTCTCAGTCCCAAAGGACAGAAACCCCCCCAAGCTCCTCAAAATTTGCTAAAAACACCTCGAGGAGGAGAGATCAGAGCTCCCTGAGCCCTCCAAAACCACCCAGGGGGTGTGCAGGCAGGTACAGCAGGCAGAGCTTTGTCACTTTTCTCTCCCTCCTTGCTGCTGGGGGAGGCTGGCAGGGTGGGGATGAGGCTCAGCCATCACTCCATCGCTTTCTCTCTGTGGAGAAATGCCAATCCTGAGCTCAGGAGCTGCCAGTGCCACTCAATAAATACCAATTATTGTCCTTTGGGGACGTTCACTCCCCTCAGCTGTCAGAGATCCCTCCTTTCAACATTTAAACGCCTTGCCCGAGGTCAAGCAGCAAACAGAGGGGGGAAAAACAGAGGGGGAACGTTTTGCTGAGCATCCCTCCAGCCCACCTTGCCCAGATGTGGCTCCACACAGGATGTGCCAGGGGGGTGCCCAGCTGGAGCCCAGCCCCAGGATGAGGAATTTCAGCTCCAGCAGCTCCCAGAGTGGCAAGGAAAAGCTAACCAAGACCCTCAGACCTAAAGGGGGATGTGATGCCCACTGCCTGCCGTGCTCTGGGGTGTGGAGAGATTAGAGAGGGGGAGTTATCCCAAAAGAAACCCCAAAGATTGAGTGAGAGATGCCTCACACCGATTAAAAGTTGGTTTTGTCCCCTTTTGCTGCTGTGACAGAGCTCTGGGGAGGCAGCAGGGATCTGTGCACCTGCCTGGGAATGAATTCCAGCGTGGAGGCAGAGCTGGATTTCTTATCTGCAGGTGGGAACAGAGCTCTCCTCCCCCTCCACACCCTTCAAGGGGAAAACAAATCCCTGAAGCAATAATCACCAACAGCCAGGGGGGAGAAATCCCAACGGCAACAAAGCCGCAGGTAAAACTGCAGCAGATGACGGATTTCATCCCAGTACCGTTCATTCCTCTTTGAACTTTTCAATTTTCCACAGAACAGAGACGGGGAAATGTGCTGGGTGGGGAAATCACCCGAACTGCAGATTTGGGGGGACAGGGGCTGGGAAAGGGAGGTTTGGGAGCCAGGATTCATCTTCAGGGGGCTGATTTGGGAGGACAAGGACTGGGAAAAGGAGATTTAGGAGCCAGGACTCACCTGCAGGTGGCTGATTTGAGAGGACAAGGGCTGGGAAAAGGAGATTTGGGAGGCTCAGGGAGGTTTGGGAGGCTCAGGGAGCCAGGACTCACCTATAGGTGGCTGATTTGGGAAGACAAGGACTGGGAAAAGGAGATTTAGGAGCCAGGGCTCACCTATAGGTGGCTGATTTGGGAGGACAGAGGCTGGGAAAGGGAGATTTGGGAGCCAGGGCTCACCTGCAGGTGGCTGATTTCTGAGGACAAGAACTGGAAAAAGGAGATTTGGGAGCCAGGACTCATCTTCAGGGGGCTGATTTGGGAGGACAGGGACTGGGAAAAGGAGATTTGGGAGGCTCAGGCAGGTTTGGGAGGCTCAGGGAACCAGGACTCACCTGCAGGGGGCTGATTTGGGAGGACAGGGGCTGGGAAAAGGAGATTTGGGAGCCAGGACTCACCTGCAGGTGCTCCCTGCAGCCCAGCCCAGGCTCTCAGCAGGAGCTGCCGCAGCGTTTGCAGGGCAGCAGAGGTGGAACCCAGCGCAGCTTTGGTTCCAGGGCCCTCCCTCTGTGCTGATAACGGCGGTGTTATTGTCACCGTGCCACTCCTGAGGCTGAGCAAACGCTGCTGGCAACCCCTCAAAGGTGCTGCCCTGAGGAAAACCCAGCTCTGGGCTCGCACCTGAATTTTGCCATTAAACAAACCCTTGAAATTCACATTTATCACCCTCCTTTGCTGATCTCCAGCAGAGATTCAGCACATGGGGTTGGGGTTTGGTTTTTAAGGGCAGTAAGATGTCCCTGCAGTGACAGCCCCAGCAGCAGCAAGACCAAACAGCCTCCCCTCAAACCCCATATCCAACCTTTCCCAGGGGGATTTATGGACTTTGCAGCTCTGCCATGGAAGGAGTCAGGAAAATCCATCCCCAGCTGGGAGACCCTGGTGGAGCAGCAGCATTGGCAGCACCTGCCCATCCCAGAGGGGATCTGGGGACCTTCCCCAGCCCCATGGGGACAGCTGGTGCAGTGACAGTGGCACTTCTCACCCTGCAGCCTCATTTTCCCCAAATCCCCACAACAGGAGCAGGGTTTGTCCTTTCCTCCTCAAGGAGCACCATGAGCAGTCCCCAAAAAGGGATTTTTTGAGGTTTCCAGCACTTGGGAGCAGAAGGGAGCCACATGTGGGGCTGTCCCACAGCTGCTCCCAGAGCTGGCGTGCCATGGGACAGAATCAGCTGCTGCTGCTGCTGCTCCTCCCTCCCCAGGGACAGCCAGACATCTCCAAACCATGGCTTTCTTCTGAAAAACCCAAACCATCTCAAACCCATGGCTCTCTTTTAAAAAACCCAAAACATTTAAAACCCATGGCTTTCTTCTGAAAAACCCAAACCATCTCAAACCCATGGCTCTCTTTTAAAAAACCCAAACCATCTCAAACCCACAGCTTTCTTCTAAAACACACAAACATCTCCAAAGCCATGTCTCACTGGTTCTCTTTTAAAAGACGCAAACCATCTCAAATCCATGGCTTTCTTTTAAAAAACCTCAAAATCTCCAAAGCCATGGCTCTCTTTTAAAAAACCCAAACTATCTCAAAGCCATGGCTCTCTTTTAAAAAAAACAAACCATTTCAAGCCTACGACTTTCTTTAAAAAAACCCAAACCACCTCCAAACCCATGGCTCTCTTTTAAAAAACCCAAACCATTTCCAGACCTACAGCTCTCTTTTAAAAAACCTCAAAATCTCCAAACCCATGGCTTTCTTTTAAAAGCTCAAACCATCTCAAATCCACAGCTTTCTTTTAAAAAACCCAAACAACCTCCAAAGCCATGACTCTCTTTTAAAACACCCAAACCATCTCTAAACCCATGGCTTTCTTTAAAAAAACCCAAAAATCTCCAAACCCATAACTCTCTTTTAAAAAACCCAAACCATCTCCAGACCTACAGCTCTCTTTTAAAAACCCCAAAATCTCCAAACCCATGGCTCTCTGGTTTGCTTTTAAAAAACCCAAACCCATGTCTTTCTTTTAAAAAACCCAAACCATCTCAAACCCACAGCTTTCTTTTAAAAAAAAACCCAAACCATCTCCAAACCCATGGCTTTCTTTAAAAACACCAAAAATCTCCAAACCCATAACTCTCTTTTAAAAGACCTAAACCATCTCCAGACCTACAGTTCTCTTTTAAAAAAACCCAAACCATCTCAAACCCACGGCTTTCTTTTAAAAAACCCAAACCATCTCCAAAGCCATGGCTCTCTGGTTTGCTTTTAAAGCTTCCAAACCCAATTTTTCCTTCCCTTTCCCTGCAGAGATCAGCAGATCAGCTCCCAGAGGCTGCCTCACCTGGCAGCCAGGTAGGAGGGCGGGTCCAGGGCAGGAGCAAAGCTTTGCTGGAAAAAGGCAGAGGAGAGGGTGAAGCCAGGGAAGATTTTAGGAAAAAAAAACCAACCCCAAACACCTGGAAAAGGAGGATTGGCTGGGCATTGATGGACACACACAAAGGAACCTCTCCTCCTCCTAAACCTTCCCAACACAGGGAAATCACATCTCAGCAGAGCTTAGAGTGAAGAGGGAGGGCTGGTTGTTTTAAAAATAAAATTAATACAATGTGGGTGTACTCACCTGGCAGAGAAAAACTCATTTATTCCTGGAAGGATCCATGTCCTGCTACTCCATCATCTCTGCTGCTGCTGCAGAGGGACCAAGGGAAGATGGTGAATGTGGCTTTGTAGGCTTTGATTTGCAGTGGTTGTGCAGCTCAACAGACAGCAGTGACCAGGCACAGAGAATTTGGCTCAGGGTGAGGATGCTGAGGCACTGGAACAGCTTTCCCAGAGAAAATGTGGCTGCCCCATCCCTGGAAGTGTCCAAGCCCAGCTTGCAGCAGCCAGGGATAGTGGAAGGTGTCCCTGCATGTGGAACAAAATGAGATTTAAGATCCCTCCCAACCCCCAAACCATTTGATAATTTTATTATTGTTGAAGATTGCAATGAAAGATGTTTTCAATTACCATCTGTATGGCAGATTACCTTTGTCAAGTGGGCAGTTTGCCTTATCCCTCTCTCTGAGTGACCACAATCACTGGGAGGGGACATTGCTGATAACAGCTATTGAATGTCACTGCACAGCTGATAAGAGCTACAGCATCCCACTGGGAGATGTGAGCCCAGAGGGAGGAGCCAAGCATTCCTACCCGGATAGAATCTGGAGATTCTGTAACACCAGCACGGCTTCTGCACTGGATTCCCCAGAGGAACAGCAGCTGCCTCTGCCCCTGGATCTTCAGAGCAAGATGCACCTTTCTCCAGGATCCCTGCTCCAGCAGAGCCACCCCTGACACTGCAGGAGGGCTGAGCCACAATTCCAATGGGGCTGTGCCAGCACCCTGACCCACAGGGTGTCAGGCTGTGCTCTGACTCTGGCAGTGTTGTTCTAGTGTACTGCATTGTTTATTTTATCTTTTTATTTTTCTTCCCTATTAAAGAACTGTTATTTCCTGCTCCCATATTTTTGCCTGAGAGCCCCTTAATTTAAAATTTACAGCAATTCAGAGGGGTGGGGAGGGTTCACATTCTCCATTTCAGGGGAGGCTCCTGCTTTCCTTTGCAGACTCCTGGCTTTCTAAACCAAGACAATTATTAATTATTTCTGCTTTATTCCCTTAGGAAAGGAAATCCCTTGGCTGGGGTGGGGCTGCTCCAGCCCAGGTAATTCCCTCCTCACCCTCCCTGCCCAGGTTTGGCACCCAGAGACAGGGGCAGGCAAACAGCTCCCACCCACAGCCCCACCATCACACTTCCAACCTTCTGAGGGGCTCTTTATGAATTCCCTGAAGCCCTTTGGAAGAAGAAAGGGTGGCAGAGAGCTCCAGGGGGAGAGAGCTCAGGAGCAGCCAGGGCCTTTCACAGCTATCAGTGTCCATTCAGCGCTGCTGAATGGGAAATGCACCATGGAGAATAGCTCTGGCAGGCTCCTGGCATGGAATGGAACACTCACCTGACCTCTCCTGACCCCCTCCCCGGCCCTCCTCCCCTCCCAAATCTCCTTGACCCCATTCACAGCCCGGGGAGGGGATGGATTCGGGCTCTGGGAATTAACCCCGCGTTTCCTTTGAGCCCCGGGGCTCCATTCTTGGGGAGAGAGCAGCAGCAGCCTGGAAATCCCCTCCAGAGCAGGGTTTGAGATGCCTCCCTCATCTCCCAGGGCAGGGTCCGGCTTCCCCAGCACCCCCAGGCTATGGGGGGTCACAAAGGGCCACTCCTGGTGGCAGCTCCGGCTTCCCCAGGGACACCCCTGGATCTGGGGGATGGCTCTCTCTGCCCTGCACCCCCCTACAAGGGGACCCTGCTGCCTCCAGGGCTAAAATCCTGAGTCCTTCAGGGCACTGCAGGATCCCTGGCACAGGCACAGAGCTGGGGGCGCCTCTATTTGGGAATGCACAGCCCATGGGGAAGGCTGGCGGGCTGGAGGAAGCTCTGTCCTGCCCTTCACCCTCACGCCTCACACTCCAGGGATGCCCTCACCCCATCCCAGAGCCTCTGCCCCACACCCTGCACCCTCCTGTGGCAGCTGCCCCTGCCAGGAGCCTTCCTCCCAGCAAAGAGTGGCCAGCTCCAGCCAGGCCTCCTCCTCCTCCTCCTCCTCCTCCTCCTTCTCCTTCTCCTTCTCCTTCTCCTTCTCCTTCTCCTTCTCCTTCTCCTTCTCCTTCTCCTTCTCCTTCTCCTTCTCCTTCTCCTTCTCCTTCTCCTTCTCCTTCTCCTTCTCCAAACAGAGCCCCCTGTGCCTGAGGGGGTCACTGGCTCAGCAGAGGCCACGCTGGCACTGCTGGAGCTCTCTGGGGCACAGATCCGAGCCCAGGGCCACGGCAGGGCTGTGCCAGGGCCAGCAGCTCCCTGATATTGGCTGGGCTTCAGGGCATCCATGCCAGGGGCAGGGGCAGGAGATGGGCACAGCTGGAGTGGGAACAGCTGGAGGTGGGCACAGCTGGAACTGGGTACTGCTGGGAACAGCTGGAGCTGGGAACAACTGGAGCTGGGAACAACTGGAGCTGGGCACACACAACTGGAGTTGGGCACAGATGAAGCTGAGCACTGCTGGAGAAGGGCACAGCTGGAGATGGGCACTGCTGGGAACAGCTGCAGCTGAGCACAGCTGGAGCTGGGAACAACTGGAGTGAGCACAACTGGAGCTGGGCACTGCTGGAGCTGGGAACAACTGGAGCTGAGCTCAACTGGAGCTGGGCACAGCTGGAGCTGGGCACCCCAACTCCTGCAGCCAGCAGGGGCCAGGGCTGCTGGGATGACCCTCAGCCTCATCCTCACCCTCAGCCTCATCCTCACCCTCAGCCTCATCCTCACCCTCAGCCTCATCCTCACCTCACCAGGAGCTCCCCAAAGCTGAGTTCAGGTCAGGGTGCTGGCCTGAAAAGCCCCAGTAAAGCCCAGCTCAGCTGCACAGGGATCTCCAGCCCGGGCTGGGGTTTGTGCTGGTGCTCAGCAGGGTCTGTACCCACTCAGGACTGGCGTCTCCTCACCAAACCCATCAAGCAAAACCTCCCAGACTCCTCAGCACCCCCAAAATCAGCAGCGTTTCAGCCCTGAGAGGCTCAGCCCTCGTGGTCACGCTCCCCTGGGCCGGTGTCAGGGCTGCTGCAGCATTTCCAGCCCTCAGACAAGCTTGACTGGCTGCTCAGCACAGCCCCAGCTTTGTTTTGCTGCTGCACGACCCAAGCTCTCGCTTTTATTCATGAGAGGAGCCCCCGTTCCGGAGCAGGAGGGGAAATGAGATGATCTGCTTCTGCTTTTCACTCATTTCTGCTGCTTAAAGACTGTGCCCATCACCCCTGGCACTTGATCCAAATCAACCTCTCCCCCCCAGGGCCTTTCTTCTCTGCTTATTATTTTTCTTTTTTTTTCAAGCAGAAGAATCAAAATGTAAATTAAACTAGGGAGGGGGGGGGGGGGGGGGGAAATCAGCCCCTTCCAGGTGCCCCCTTCTCCTCAGAGTGGGGACAGGCACAGATTATATCCAGCAGCACATGACCAGGGCCTGTATTTATGTGTCAGAGTGTAAAACCCACCCTGCTGAGCTGCCTTTTCTCTGCCTGGGGCTGGGGGCTTCTGCTCTGCGTCTCCTCCAGCAGCCCCACAAAGGGGATTAAGGAGAGCCCCTCAGCCCTGCAGAGTAATCCATCAAATTATCCCTTGTTGGCGTTGCTGTCCTCTTCAGGGGAAAGAGAGGAAAAAAAAAAGAAAAAAGAAAAAGAAAAAAGCCCTCCAAAAAGCTTTTAAAAGCACTGAAATTACACTTGAGCCTGAAACACTCCACCCAGCTGCTGGAGCCCCCAGCACAATGGGCTGGTTGTGAAGGGGATCCCGGCAAGTGAGGGGCAAGGAGAAAGAGATGGACACTTAAAAAGGGCAGCGGCCTCCCCAGGGCTGCCACCCCAACAGGTGCCTCAGACCCCCCTGCCCCAGAGCCTGCAGCTAAAGATGAAATTCTTCATCGAAATAATTCTAAATAATTCTAAACTGGGAGCTGCTCTGAGGTCTCCTTGTCCCCCCAGCCACCTGCAGCAGATCTGACCCTGCAAGGGGTCACAAACCGGGATCACAAACTGGGATCACCCCAAAACTGAGATCACAAACCAGGATCACAAACTGGGATCACCCCAAAACCGGGATCACAAACTGGGGTCACAAACTGGGATCACCCCAAAACTGAGATCACAAACTGGGATCACAAACAGGGATCACCCCAAAACTGAGATCACAAACTGGGATCACAAACTGGGATCACAAACAGGGATCACAAACTGGAATCACCCCAAAACTGAGATCACAAACTGGGATCACAAACTGAGATCACAAACAGGGAACACAAACTGGGGTCACCCCAAAACTGAGATCACAAACTGGGATCACCCCAAAACTGAGATCACAAACTGGGATCACAAACTGGGAACACAAATTGGGATCACAAACAGGGATCACCCCAAAACTGAGATCACAAACTGGGATCACCAACTGGGATCACCCCAAAACTGAGATCACAAACTGAGATCACAAACTGGGGTCACAAACTGGGGTCACCCCAAAACTGAGATCACAAACTGAGATCACAAACTGAGATCACCCCAAAACTGAGATCACAAACTGAGATCACAAACTGGGATTGCCCCAAAACTGAGATCCCAAACTGGGAACACAAATTGGGATCACAAACAGGGATCACCCCAAAACTGAGATCCCAAACTGGAAACACAAACTGGGATCACAAACTGAGATCACCCCAAAACTGGGATCACCCCAAAACTGGGATCACAAACTGGGATCACAGAGAGCTAACCCCCACAAACTGTGGATCACAAACTGGGATCACCCCAACAAACCTGAGCTGGGATCACAAACTGGGATAACAGACAGGGATCACAAAACCAGATCACAAACTGGGATCACAAACAGGGCTCACCAAGAGCTTCTTACCCCAACAAGCTGGAGCTGGGCAAAGAGAAGAGCAGAGCTGGGGGCGCTCAGAGCAGCCACGCGGCCCCAGGGGCCAGCTCAGCACTGAGCACCCCGACACAAAACCCCCGAGTTCAAAACCACCAGTGCTGAGTGAGACAGAAGCGTTTCCCCACCCGCCACAGGCAGCAGCCAGCAGCCCTCAGTGCTCTGCTCTTGTGAGCCCCCCTGTCTGCTCACAGGGCTGGGAAAATGGGAAGTGAAACTGGAACTGGTTGTTTGCAGCTGGAGCAGAAACGCTGTGCGAGGGGACAGCTGACCCCTCTGCAGGTCAGACAGCTCCAGGAGTCCTTCCTCATCATTGCTGGCTTCATCTGGAAAATGAGTCACAGGAGTGGCTTTGGGGTGGGAAGGACAGTCCTGGTGTCTGAGCAAAACCCAGGGGCCAGAGCAAAGCCAGGGCTGGACACGAGGCTGCAAATCCAACCCCGGGGCTGTGGAGCAGCTCAGGAACAAATGGGGGAGTTTGAGGAGGGATGAGGGGTGTCCCTGAGCCCAAGCTGTGCCCACACAGGGCTCAGACAAATTTCACCCCAGCAGGAGCCACCAGCACCCAAAACTGAACTCCAACATCCCTGCTTTAGCCAGGAGCCTTTTCCTCAGGAGAAAATGGGAACAATCCAAACTCCACATGCTCCAGGCACCATTGCCATGAGCCACCAACACCCAAAACTGAACTCCAACATCCCTGCTTTAGCCAGGAGCCTTTTCCTCAGGAAAAAAAAGGGAATAGCCCAAACTCCACATGCTCCAGGCACCATTTCCAGGGGCAACCAGCACCCAAAATTGAACTCCAGCCATCCCTGCTTTTGCCAGGAGCCTGTTCTTCAGGAGAAAATGGGAACAACCCAAACTCCACACATGCTCCAGGCACACACTTCAAAAGCCACCAGCACCCAAAACTGAATTCCAGCCATCCCTGCACCTGAACTCTCTCCATGCCATCCCTGCTTTTGCCAGGAGCTTTTTCCTCAGGAGAAAAAAGGAACAACCCAAACTCCACATCATCCAGGCACCATTTCCAGGAGCCACCAGCACCCAAAACTGAACTCCAACATCCCTGCTTTAGCCAGGAGCCTTTTCCTCAGGAAAAAAAAGGGAATAGCCCAAACTCTACATCCTCCAGGCACCATTTCCAACACCCAAAACTGAGCTCCAGCCATCCCTGCACCTGAACTCTCTCCATCCCATCCTGCTTTTGCCAGGAGCCTTTTCCTCAGGAGAAAAAGGGAACAATCCAAACTCCAGACATCTTCCAGAGCCCCTCTGGCTGCAAATTTTGGGAGCCTGACCTCGTGCTCTTCCTCAAAGGAGGCACTTGGAGCCCCGGGCACAGCCAGGGCCCTTCAGCAGTCACAGGCTCATCTCCCCGTGGCAATTCTGTGCCCCACAGCCCCAGTTATTTGTGTCCCTGCTAACAGATCCCCCTGCAGCCCTCTGACCTCCCCTGGCAGGTTGTGGGGGGTTCCTCCCTCTCTGTTTTCTGTCTGTGAAATGAGGTCACGGCTTTGGAGCAGACAAAAGAGCCTTTGCAGGGTGAGGAGCAGCCCCAGGACAGCTGGGAGAGCTGAGCCCCAGCGCTCTGAACACCCTCCTGGTGCCCCTGGCATGGGAATGGGCAGAGGGAAAGAGGCAAAACTCTCTAAATATTTGTGCTAAATATTTGTGCCCCCACTCATTTTCACCCTCCCAGTCGCCCCCCTGGCCACGGAGTTTTCGTGCCAATGTTCCAAGGGATTTTCTGTCACATCCGAGGGTGTGCAGGGAATAATGGGAATTTTCTGGGGTGTTTTAAGGGCAAAATGCACATCTCAGAGCTGTAAAAATAAAGCAGTTTCACATGCCTGGCTCTGCCCAGGCTCTGCCTCCTGCCTGCAGCACATCATCAACCCCAGGGGTTTAATGAGGGGCCTCAGATCACTGGGAGACTTTTCCTTATCGCGACAGAGCAGCCACCAGGCCTGGGCCTGAAAACGGCAGATTCCACAATTTATTTTATTTTATTTTTTTCCCTGATAATTGCAAAGATAAGGAGCAATCAGATTTTTATTTCCTGAGGCAGATTAAGTTGCACTGGAAGGTCTCGATGGAGAACTTAAGAAGCTTTTTTGCTTTCCCCCCCTTCTCGCTATCAGTTCAATGTGCTATGAGTCCATAGCAGGGGTTTAACATTCACCAAAACAAACAGAGCAGTGAGGAATATCTGGAGGGGAAATTTTCCACTTTAAAAAGAAAAACACAACAAAAAAAAAACCAAGGCTCAAAGCTGCCATTTCTCCAGGAGGTGGATGGAGCGAGGCATTTTTACCACCCCCTCACTCCCCATCCAAACGGGAACCTCACTTCTATTTTGAGCCCTGGAAAGAACGTCAGCCCTAAATTAATGATTAGCTTTTTTACTAATTAGGCATGGGGTTCAAGTTCAAAGCTGCCTGGATTTTGCAGAGCCCTCTGAGCAGGGCTGCTGGGGGGTTTTGTGGCACAGGAGCTCTGAGAGCTGAAATTTCTCCCTGTTTGCTGTTAAAAGCAGGAATGGAAGTTTGTGCAGCGAGCGTTGAGCAGGAACAGGATTTTCCCTCCATGCCAGGCTGCCTCTCGCCGTTATTTGCTGGGGTAAAGTTCAGAGAGCCACAAATGAGGCCCAGAGATCTCTGATATTCCTGCAGAGTGCCCTGGGCACACGGCCAGGGCACCTGGGGCTGGCACCCAGCACCTTCCTGGGCCAGGCTGGCTGTGCAGTTAGGGAATGGCATCTACAGAGTGGTGGGGCAAAAAGCTGGCAGGCCAAGAAATGCCTGTAGGGTTTTGTGATTAGGAAATAGTTAATTTCTGATTGTGATGGTGTGAATTATATTATATAATAGATATAAAATAATTAGATATAATATAATTATATATATTATACATTCTATATAATATATAATATATTATATAGAATATATTATAATATAATATTTATTATATTATAATATATATTATATAGTATATAGTATAACATATATAATATAATATAACATATACTATACTATACATTATATTATATTATATATTATTTATATTTTACACTATATTACTTATATTTTACACTATATTACTTATATTTTACTAATTATATTATATTATATTATATTATATTATATTATATTATATTATATTATATTATATTATATGTAACACCTGTATGGTCTCATCCTTCTCACGAGACTGAAAATGGAATAAAACTTTTTAAAACAGCCCTCAGCTATCCCATCTCTGGGTCAGGAAAGGGTTTAATCCAACACTCATCCTCTGCTCCCAGCCCTGGGATGGATGGGAGGCTCTGGGGGCAGCCCAGCCCAGCCTGTTTGGAGAGCCACAGATGGAAGAGGCCCTGTGGGATCACCTTCCCAAGAGCACCCTCCAGCCTGAGAGGAGGCATCTCCAGCACCGAGGCTGCAGGAATTTCCCCTGAAACAATCTCCATGGGCTAGAAAGATTTAATAGCTGGGAAGCGTCCGTCTGTCCTTCCCTCCCTGCAGCCATGCCCGTGTCATTCCTTTGGATTTGCACACTCAGAGCCTCCCCAGCTCTGTCCTAGACCTGGCTCAGTCAGTCCCCACCAAAGCCACCCCTGCAGGCCCGTGAGCTGCTCACTCAGCCTTGGCCAGGGCACAGCAGCCTTTTGCCTTTTGTTCCGCTGCTCCAGCCGCCCCGGCGCACGAATAATCGTTTGTCACCGATGTTCCCAACAGGAACCGTTTGTCACCCACATTCCCAACAGGAACTGTTTGTCACCAACATTCCCAACAGGAATTGTTTGTCACCAACCCTCCCAAATGCACAGGAATTGTTTGTCACCCACATTCCCATCAGGAATTTTTTGTCACCAACATTCCCAACAGGAACTGTTTGTTACCAACCCTCCCAAATGCACAGGAATTGTTTGTCACCCACATTCCCAACAGGAATTTTTCGTCACCAACATTCTCGAACGCTCAGGAACCATTGATCACCCACAATCCCAACAGGAATTGTCACCAACACTCCCAACAGGAATTGTTTGTCACCGACATTCCCAACCAAAATCTTTTGTCACCCACATTCCCAAAGGCACAGGAATCGTTTGTCACCAAGACACGCACAGGAATCATTTGTCACCAACATTCCAACAGGAACCGTTTGTCACCAACACTTCCAACACGAACCACTTGTCACCAACACCCCCAAACACTCAGGAATCATTTGTCACCAACTCACACACAGAAATTGTCACTCACATTCCCATCAGGAATCATTTGTCACCAACGCTCCCAACGGGAATTGCTCGTTACCATTCCCAACAGGAATCATTTGTCACCAACACTCCCAAATACACAGGAATCACTCGTCACCTACATTCCTAACAGGAATTGTTTGTCACCAACACTCCCAAATACACAGGAATCACTCGTCACCTACATTCCTAACAGGAATTGTTTGTCACCAACCCTCCCAAATACACAGGAATCACTTGTCACCTACATTCCTAACAGGAATCGTTTGTCACCAACACTCCCAAATACACAGGAATCACTGGTCACCTACATTCCTAACAGGAATCGTTTGTCACCAACCCTCCCAAATGCACAGGAATCCTTTGTCACCCACACTCCCAAAGGCACCTCTGGATCCCAGCAGTGGCCACACAAAGCCCTCCCTGTCCCTTTTGCCGGTACCTGGCACCCCAGCCCGCTGTCCCTGTCCCCTCCCTGTCCCTTTGTGCTCCAGCTCGGGGTTTGTGGGCCCTGCTGACCCCCAGGGAAGAGCTCACCCCGTGACCACAACAATCCTTCATTGTCTGTGCACAGCTCCAAGGCAGAGCTCGGGAATTGCGCCAGAATCCAGGCAGCGATCACAGGGAGAGCTCTAACAGGACACCCTGTGGCAGTCCAGCTCCAAAAACCACTCTGGGTATCTCCTCGCCACACTGAGGTGACCCCACAGCCCTGGGAGAGGGGAAGGAACAGGAAAACACCCTGGAGCAGGGGTAGATCCAGCCCAACATTGCCCAGAAAAGGCACAAAATCACCATCAGGGATAAAATCACTCACAAGGTCCAGCTAAAGTGGAGGGGTTTGCTCACACTCACTTCAAATCCCACCCAAGAGCCAGCTCTGCTTATTAATCCTGAATTAAGAGCAGAGAATTGGGATGCAAAGGCACAAAATCACCATCAGGGATAAAATCACTCACAAGGTCCAGTTAAATTGGAGGGGTTTGGTCAGACCCATTTCAAATCCCACCCAGGAGCTCTGCTCATTAATCCTAAATTAAGAGCAGGGGATTGGGATGCAAAGGCACAAAATCCCTCACAAGGTCCGGTTAAATTGGAGGGGTTTGTTCACACCCACCTCCAATCTCACCCAAAAGCCACCTCTGCTCATTAATCCTAAATTAAGAGCAGGGGATTGGGATGCAAATCAGCAGCAGAGCTGAGGTCTGAGCCTCACCTCAGCCTCTCGGTGCAGCAAGGCAGATCCCAGCAGGATTCACTCCTGATGTTTGGGAAGCAAAGTGCGATCCAGGGATTTTCCTGCACGCCCCATTTCACCCAAAGTCTCCAGGCATAAATCTAAGGCAGGATTTCGGTGCTGCCCACAGCTCTGTGCACGTTATTCCTGGGGCTGGCTCCAGCCTGCCCTGTGAGAACATTAATGTCTCCTGAGTGCTGACAACCTGCACGGATTTGAGTCACTGCACTCATTATGTTTCTGTTTTTCCTGAAGCCCCAGCTCCTGCAGACAAACCACCACGGAGAACTTCAGCTCCCAGCAAAACAAAGGTGGGGAAAAAAAAAACCCAAACCCCAAAACAGCTCCTTTGATTGAAGGGAAAAAACTTTCACACCTCACAAACCAACCCCAGCACCCAGCATTGTTTTATTTTCAAATAAACCTCAAACTTTGCCAGAGGCCATCCTTAAACTGCCTGAGTATTCCAGCTCTGGGCAGGATGAGAATTCATCAGCAAGCCACCAAAAGCTGGCTCTGAAATCCCCAGAATTCATCTGCGAGCCACCAAAACCTGTCTCTGAAACCCCCAGATCAACACCCCACGAGGTTTCTGGCTGAAGGACAGCCCCAGTTCCTGGGATGTGGACTAAAAGTGATTTCTTTGAGCTCATGTGCAGCAGCAGAGAGGAAGAAAAAATGGTTCAGAGCAGCAAACCAGGCACCTGCTCCTTGCTGTGTGTGTTCCACCCCCGGACAAAGGAGCCTTTGGGACCACATTCCTCCTTCTTTTGCCAGACAATATTCACGGGGGTCTGCTTCTCCTCTTCTGCAGGCTGGCAAAATGTTAAGCAAATATTTGGGAAGGGCCAGAGGAACTGACATTTTAGGATATGAAAACAAGGAGAAAAGGCACAAATTGTTGGGGAGGGGGGGACCTCCAAGGAACACCAGGCAGCCAAACAGGAACGGAATGGTGGCCTCAGAGCGCCGCTCTCAGCTTTGTTTTCTCAACAAGCAAGAGAGTTGGGCACATCAGCAACTTCTGCAGCTCCATGAGGGCAGGATCAGCCCCTTCCAGCAGCGAGGAGCAGCAGCAGCATGAGGAACAGGACGAGTTTCACGCCGTCACTCTGAGAAAACCAAACACTGGGGGCGCGGAGCTGCCGAACAATCCTGCGCTTTTCTTTATCTCCCCGTTCTTTTCTTTCTGCTGAGCGCAAGATCCTCGCAGGGATGGGTTTCAAAACTTCCCCTCTGCTTCTTAAAAAGCCAAGGTTCCTCCCTGAGGGTCTCCATCCCCTTCCTCAGCCGAGCTGGGGGTCCCTGCTCTCACGGGGATGTCTGACATGGAACGACCAGAAACCAAGAAATCGGCTCTGGGAAGAGCTGACGGCTGCTCACGAGCTTCCCGTGACTCCCTCGCTGCACACTCAGCTTGAATCACGGCTAAAACAGGGCTGAGGGGTCACAAGACTCGCCAGGGTGGCTCTTTGGGCTGGGTTTTAGTTGTTTAGGCTGGGTTTTAGCTGCTTGGGATGGGTTTTTAGCAGTTTGGGATGGGTTTTTTAGCTCTTTCGGATGAGTTTTAGCAGTTTGGGATGAGTTTTTAGCTGCTTGGGGTGAGTTTATAGCTCTTTGGGATGGGTTTTTAGCCGTTTGGGGTGAATTTTTAGCAGTTTGGGATGGGTTTTTAGCTCTTTTGGATGAGTTTTAGCAGTCTGGGATGGGTTTTTAGCTCTTTTGGATGAGTTTTAGCAGTCTGGGATGGGTTTTTAGCTCTTTTGGATGAGTTTTAGCAGTCTGGGATGGGTTTTCAGCTGCTTGGGATGAGTCTTTAGCTGCTTGGGAGGAGTTTTAGCAGTTTAGGATGAGTTTTAGCCATTTGGGGTGAGTTTTTAGCTCTTTGGGATGGGTTTTTAGCAGTTTAGGATGGGTTTTTAGCTGCTTGGGATGGGTTTTAGCAGCTTGGGCTGGGTTTCTAGCTGTTTAGGCTGGATTTTAGCAGTTTGGGCTGAGTTTTTAGCAGTTTGGAATGGGTTTTTAGCCACTTGGGATGGGTTTTTATCTCTTTGGGATGGGTTTTTAGCCACCAGGAGCTGTCCTAGGCTGGCTGCCCACCCCAGGAGCCACAGGGCACCATCCCCTGATGGAGTGATTTCCAAACAGAGGAAACCCAGCCCGTTTGTGTTCCGCACCATCCCTTCTGCTCTCCCTGCTCCTGACAAGGCTCCGCACCTGCAATTCCGCTGGCCCCAAGCACCACCTCCCATCCCTCTGCTCCTTTCCCTCCTGGCCCTCTCAGAGCCTCAAATCCATCAAAAACCTCCCCAAATTTCACCCAGCCAGGCCAAAATCTGCTTTGATGTTGTGATGAGGAGACAGGAACTCATCAAAGGGCACCCAAAGCAGCCCCTCCTGGGGGATAAACACCAACTCAGAGCTCTGATTTTAGGGATTCCCACTCTCTGGAAGGCTCAGCCATCCCCACAGTGAGAAAAGCACTGAGGGGAGTAAATCACAGGAGGAGAACAGGCCCTGAGCACAGCACTGAAGGGATTTTTAAATTATTTTTAAGAGCCTGAACCCCCAATGGCATCAAGAAAGGCACAAGGGCCCAGCCGTCAGCCTGAGCTCTGTGCTGAGAGAAAAGAGATGAAACTCAGGGAGGAAAAGGCAAAATCACCCCTCCTCCCCTCCCCAAGCCCTGCCACTTGAGTGCTCCAGCGAAATAAACAGTTTGGGGGAAAAGGTTACCAAGAGTTTATGCTAAACATCATTTCCTAGGGACTCTGGCAAAGATAAAGTAGACCCAGGGCCGTGTTTTTTAACTCAGGGATCAGCCCAGTGATCCCAGCCTCTCCCAGCGCAGACATGGCCAAAAATCTGCTGGTGAAAATGGGATTTTGCTCCTTTCTTGCTGCTGGTGGGGTTTGTTTGGAGCACGTGGAGGTTCCACGAGTGCTCGCAGGGGATGGGGATGGAGCTGCAGCTTCCAGCAGCCTCCTGATGCTCACTGGGACCAGGAGGAGAGGACACAGAAATCACCACAAAGTCCCTGGGTGTAGGGGAACATCCCCAAGGCAGCTGCAGCAAGGAGAATTCCCTCCCTAAATCCCAAAATCCGGGGATTTACATCCCCTGCAGATCTCTCATTTAATTCGCTGTTAATTCTGGAGATTCTTGTTATCCATACCAAATTTCTAATCCTTTTTTTGCCTTTTTTTTTTTTTCCCACTCCCAAATCCTATCAGCCAAGTGCTCTTGGCTTCCACAAAGTTCTGTGGCAGAGTTTTACTTTTCTGTGGCAATGAAATCCAGAGTTTTACTTTTCTGTGGCAACAAAAATCCAGAGTTTTACTTTTCTGCGGCAAATAAAATCCAGAGTTTTAGGCACAGCCTGGAATCCCAGGGTTGGCAATCTGGCTCCAGTGCCACTCCCCACGAGGGGAAGCAGCTCTGGATGATGCCAGAAAGTTTCAGGCAGCATCAAATATTTAAAAACAAAACAAAACCAAAAAACCAAAAAAAAAAAAAAAGAAAGAAAGAAAGAAAGAAAATTGCAGGTGGGGTGAATAATAGAAAAGGTTTCAAGGCTGGTACATGTTTTTCAGGAGTGTCTGCATGACTTCAGTGCCCAGGTCATTTGGGTACTTTTGAAGTTCTTACTCATGTTCTATTTCTATAAATTCGGAGATATTCTCATGTTACACACGCAAAGGCTGCTCTCCTGAATCACACCTAGAACCACAACAGGGCAAAAATGGGATTTTGAGCCTGGCCACTTTCTCTGCGCAGCTTGTGAGTTTAACAGCTCCAGGGGAGCACCAGGAAAGCTCTTGCCCCTTCCAATTTTATGTTTGTTTGTAACATAAAAATGGAAATCGAGCATCTTGCCAGGTCTGGCCATCACCAGCATGAAATGAATAAATTTATTTTCGTGCTTCTCCCTTCCTCCTAAAGCTGTCATCCGTGGGAAGACAAACGAGCCGGGGAGTTTATGTTTATCATAAACAACTCCAGCGTTTTACCACCAAAACCTCGAGCCCTGCCAAAGCCAGGAATCCCTGGAATTATCCCCATTGTGGCATTTGGGGTCAGCTTGAGGCGGCAGAGCAGGAGGGGAGGCACCAAACCCGAACAGAACCGGGGGGAATGAAAATGAGTTTTGCATTACAGGGGGGATAATGAAAATGAGTTTTCATTACAGGGGGGGTAATGAAAATGAGTTTTCATTACAGGGGGGATAATGAAAATGAGTTTTTCATTACGGGGGTGATGAAACCTCCCCTTGCTCGGGTTCTGAGGATTCACTGACCTGTCCCGCGAGTCTTCAGGATTCCTGCGAGTCCATCCCGCTGCCCCAGCTCTCTGCCCGCTCAGGAGCCTTCAACCCTCGCGGTGTCCCTGCAGGAATGAGGAGTTTGGGAAGAGCTCGGCGAGGCTCAGGGAGGGCAGGACACCGTCCCCGCTCCCTCCTGCTCCGCTTTTTTTTGTTTGTTTTCCCGCAGCAGCTCCAGCGCAGGAGCATCAGCCCCGGAGCGCCTCCTCCTCCTCCTCTTCCTCCCGCGGGCAGCGCCGCCGTCCCGGAGCCGGCGGGCAGCGCTGGGTGCTGCAGGAGCGCAGGGAGCCCCGAGAGCCCCGGGGAAGGCAGCGGGAGCCGCATCCCGGTACCGGGAGCCGCATCCCGGGGCAGCCACAGCCGCATCCCCGCCCGCGCATCCCCCCGGCCCGGCCCGGCCCCGTGCCCAGCACACCCCCACACCGTGCCGTGCCCAGCTCCGTGCCCAGCTCCGTGCCCGGCCCCGTGCCCGGCCGTACCTCGGCGCTGCCGGGCTCAGCGCGGTGCCCGCGCCTCCGCCGCCGTTTAAAGCGCAGGTTGGGCGGGCACGGAGCATGCGCTGCCGCGGGCGGAGCCCCCCCCGCCACCGCACCGGGGCCGCCGGACGAGCATCCCCCGGCACCGGGAGAGAACGGCACCGGGGGAGAACGGCCCTGATCCCGCGGCACCGGGGGAAGAACGGCCCCGATCCCCGCAACACCGGGGCGAGAACGGCCCCGATCCCGCAACACCGGGGCGAGACGGCCCCGATCCCGCAGCCCTGAGGGGAGAACGGCCTCGAACCCGCGACACCGGGGCGAGAACGGCCCCGATCCCGCGACCCCCGGTGCCCGCAGCCCCGTGCCAACAGCCCCGAGGGGGGAACGGCCCCGATCCCCCGGCACCGGGGCGAGAACGGCCCCGAGGGGGAGAACGGCCCCGATCCCGCAGCCCCGGGGGGAGAACGGCCCCGATCCCGCAACACCGGGGGGAGAACGGCCCCGATCCCGCAACACCGGGGGGAGAACGGCCCCGGGGGGAGAAACGGCCCCATCCCCGCAGCCCCGGTGCCAACAGCCCCGAGGGGAGAGCGGCCCCGATCCCACAGCCCCGTCCCCGCAACCCCGGTCCCGCAATCCCGGTGCTCGCAGCCCCGAGGGGACAACGGCCCCTGTCCCGCAGCCCCCGCTGGAAGAACAGCCCCGATCCCGCAGCCCCGATCCCGCAGCTCCGAGGAGACAACAGCCCCATTCCCGCGGTCCCATTCCCGCGCCCTTCGCTGGGAGAACAGCCCCGTTCCCTCAGTCCCGATGCTGCTGCCCCGTTCCCGCAGTCCTGTTCCCGCAGCCTCGCGGGGACAACAGCTCCTGTCCCGCACCCTTGGCTGGGATACAGCCCCGATCCCGCAGCCCTGCAGGGACAAGAGCCCAATCCCCGCAGTCCCGTCCCCGCACCCTTGGCTGGGATAACAGCCCCGTTCCCGAATCCCCACAAGGACAAGAGCCCAATCCCCGCAGTCCTGTCCCCGCACCTTGGCTGGGATAACAGCCCCATTGCCGCAGTCGCGATCCCGCATCCCTGAGCCCAAACCCCTCCGGCAGAGCAGCCCCGTTCCCGCACCCCCCATCCCCGCACACCCATCCCTGCAGCCCCAAACTCCCGCAGCCCCCTCTGGTAGAACAGCCCCGTTCCCGCACCCCCATCCCCGCAGATCCATCTCTGCAGCCCCATTCCTGCATCCCCATCCCCACACACCCATCCCTGCAGCCCCGTTCCCGCACCCCCCATCCCCGCAGATCCATCCCTGCAGCCCTGAACTCCCCGCATCCCCATCCCCGCAGATCCATCCCTGCAGCCCCGTTCCCGCACCCCCATCCCCACAGATCCATCCCTGCAGCCCCGTTCCCGCACCCCCATCCCCGCAGATCCATCCCTGCAGCCCCGTTCCCGCATCCCCATCCCCACAGATCCATCCCTGCAGCCCCGTTCCCGCATCCCCATCCCCGCACACCCCATCCCTGCAGCCCCGAACTCCCGCAGCCCCCTCTGGTAGAGCAGCCCCATTCCCTCAGCCCCACTCCCGAACCCTCCCCGCTGCCAGCAGCCCCATCCCACAGCACCATCCACCCCAAATGCCCGACCTTTCTTTAAAATAAAAATCCCTTTTTCTCTTTCCCCCTTCCCGCCGGAGCATCGCCCGCAGCGGGAGCAGTTTCTGGGTTGGTTTGGGTTTCCTGAGCTCCTGGTTCCCTGCAATGGCCTGGAGTGGATGCAAACAGGGGCCCTGCTATGGGAAGTTTGTGAGCTGGCCCTGGACATTATTCATGGTGGGTGAGTGCTCAAACCCACATGGCGTGCGAGGGAGAGGGACACAAAATATATCCATTTACACAGAGAGAGATCCGGGCATTGGATCAGCACCTAGCTCAAAAAAACAGGGGCTAAACCGAACCCTAAACTGAGGAAAAATCAACGTTCTATTCATCCACACAGCCTTGGAGATGAGAGCAGAGCAGCCTCCCCTGAACATCTGCAGCAACAAATATCTGATTTTGCGTGTGTGTGTGCGTGAACAAAACGAGAGGAAAAATGAGACAAGAATGCAGTTGAGGAAACCAGCTGCTCCTAAATGAATGTTTGCAAATGCTGGGGCGAGTTCTTCAGCTGAGGACTTCAAAAAGTCATCAAAACCCTGGTGCTATTTAAAGCCTTGGCCCTTTGCTTCGGGATGAATTCACTCGGCTCCGTGAGCTGCAGAAGCGTCACAAAGATTCGTTATTTTTACTCTTCACAGGGTCCCTCCTTTGTAGCTCTCAAGGTCAAAAATCCCATTTCCACGTCACATTTCAGCTTGGGTCAGCGGGATGGCGGTTTGCTTTTTTGGTTTCTTTCCCTGGAAACAGCTGTTCCCTCCCCAAGTTTGCTGGAAGGACTCGCCCTGCGCAGAGAAAAGCAGAGGAGCACCTGCATTTGTTGTCACTTGAGCTGATGAGAGCTCCCTCCCTGGGGTGGCTGATGAGGAGAAGCCACGCTGCTGTTTCCTGGGGGGAAAAAAGGCATTTTTGGCAGTGCAGATGCTGATAGGAACTGGATAACAAAAAACCCCAAACCCAACAAAAAACCACGCTGGAGAGCTGGGCTGTGACTTCAGCTGGGAAAGAGCCAGAATCCAAATTTGGGTGGGGAGAGCTGCCCCTGTTTTTTTAGTCAGAGAAGTTCACAAGCAATTAAATAGCTATTAGTGCTGGGGTTTTTTCGAGTTTTTTTTTTCTATTTTTCTCCCTCTTTAGCACTGGAGCAAATGAGTCTCCCAAACTGTTGAGAGCTGCGGGGCTCGGTGGTCAGAGGAGCAGAGTGAATTTCAATTTCCACTCTTCTATTCCGGGCTCTGAGTCACTGGGTGATGTTGGCTGAGGCAGTTTGGGAGCAGAAATTACAGCCTGGGCTCTGCTGGATGTCCCTGAGAGGGTGGCACAGGCCAAGAGGGAGTGACAACCCCAGAGTCATTGCAGCAGCGCCAGGACGTGGGGAGAAAGCCTCATTTCCCTCCAAAATTAGAAATTAATATTTATTCATTCATACCAGTACAGAAAGCTGAAATTTCTTATAGAGGGTTTGCTGTGGGTCAGGAATTACTAGGTGGGAAAATCAGAATTATTTAGGTGTGAAAGTTAGAATTATTCAGTTGGAAAATCAGAATTATTTAGGTGGAATATTAGAATTATTCAGGTGGGAAAATCAGAATTAATTAGGTGGGAAACCAAACAGGGTTTCCAGAATTCTTTAGGTGGCAGAGCATCCCCACCCCGGATTTCATCAAACTGCTGACTCTGGGGGTGATAAAGGAATTTTATGGCAAAAATCCCTTGAAATCCCAGCCAGGCATCAGATCCCAGGGGGTTGGAGCTGCAGCTCTGTCCCCCCTCTCCAGAGAGGAATTTTCACTCTCAGACTTTTATTTCCCCATCTCCTGCTGCTCCGGGAGGAGCTCAGAGTGCAGGGAGCCTAAACCTGGGCACCCAAACAAGAGCCTGGCTTAATTTACACTGATGGTTCAACTAGACCCAGTCCTGGGCTTTAAAAGCTTAAAAAGGGATGAATTTTTTGTGAAGCAGGGCCAGAATAAGGCAGGATTGAGCCATCATGGGGATCTGCAGAGCAGAATTATTTATCAGAGAGAGGAAATGCAGAGTCACAGGCTGCCTCAGCTGCTGGAGCCTGATTAGATCCCAGCAGAGATCAGAGATCCCAGCTCTGACCTGGATCTGATGGACCCAGCCAGGCTGGGCTTCACTCTCAGACCTTTATTTCCTCATCTCCTGCTGCTCCAGGAGGAGGAGATGGGCACCCAAACAAGAGCCTGGCCTAATTTATGCTGATGGTTCAACTAGACCCAGTCCTGGGCTTAAAAAATTATCTTTTTTTTTTCTGAAATAGGGCCAGAATAAGGCAGGATTGAGCCATCATGGGGATCTGCAGAGCGGAATTATTTATCAGGCAGAGGAAATGCAGAGTCACAGGCTGCCTCAGCTGCTGGAGCCTGATTAGATCCCAGCAGAGATCAGAGATCCCTGCTCTGACCTGGATCTGGTGGACCCAGCCAGGCTGGGCTTGGCGTGGCCAGAACGCTGTCAGGGGTCAGGCAGCAGCACACACGGCAAAGAAAATGAGGATTTAGGGAGCAGCTTCCCCCTGGATGGGCTGTGACAGATTCTCCTGCTGCAGCTCCATGGGTAGAATCCCTCCTCCACGTTTTTGTGGATTTTTGGGGCTGCTCTGATTCGCTCTGGAAGCCCCAGCTGGGCCTGAGGTGTCCTCAAACCCATTCTGCGCCAACGTTACAGAAAGTGCAAGCCCTGAACTCGGCTGCTGACTCACAGCCCAAACCTCTCTGGAGGCAGAGAGCACAAACCCGACCTCAGCACCCCACCCAGCCAGGCCGGAGGGAATATTCACCAAACTTTCAGATCCTAAGGTGGAAAAGTGATAGAGAAATGCCAAAAAACCACACCTTGGGGGTGTCCAGTGCTGAAATGCCAATGAAACCACACTTTGGGGGTGCCAACATCACAGCAGAAGATGGAGGCCAAGAAGAAGAAGAAGGAGAAGAAGGACAGGACACTCCCAAATTCCTCCATCTTGCCTCCTGAACCCCCCATTCTGAATCCCCAAAATTCTACATTTTCACCCTGTGATAACTTCACGATCATTTTACTCAAACTCTTGTGGCTTGTAACTCCTCACACAAAGCTGGGAATTGTTTTCAGCCCTTGGGGTGGTGTTATGTCTTTATACTAAAAACTACGTGTACAATATTTACAATTACTTTCAATACCCATCACCTGTGTTAGACAGTGAGCTTCTACTCCAAACCAACCCCAAAGTGCCAACATCACAGCAGAAGATGGAGCACAAGAAGAAGAAGGAGAAAGGCTGGACACACCCAGATCCCTCCATCTTGCCCCCTGAACCCCCATGCTAAATCCCCAAAATCTGTCAGGATCTCTAGCTGGTCACAGTGACTCCAAGAAAATTTGGGAAGTCTCTTTTCCCAGCCCTGCGCTCAAAGAAGCAGTCAGAGCTCTTTATTTCTCGGTCTCAAGGTTGTTTATTGTGTGTTGTCTATAAAATTTTCTCCTGCCCTGCCGAGGTCCATCCAGCAGGACAGTTCCAGGCACTCTGCCTGCCCCCAGGGCAGTGTTATGTCTTTATACTAAAAATACATTGTTTACAATTACTTTCAACACCTATCACCTGTGTTGGACAGTGAGCTTCTACTCTAAACCAATCTAAAAGTGCCAACATCACAGCAGAAGATGGAGGCCAAGAAGAAGAAGGAGAAAGGCTGGACACACCCAGATTCCTCCATCCTGCCCCCTGAATCCCCATACCAAAATCCCCAAAATCTACTTTTCCACCCTGTGATAACTTCACTAATATTCTATCTAAACTGTTGTGGCTTGCAGATCTTCATCTAAGGTTGGTAATTTGCTCCATGGGTCACAATCAAACCCAGAGGTGTTCTGGGCTCTGCTCTGAGCCCCCTGGCAGGGTTTTGGCTGTTCTGGACAGCCAGAGGGATGTCCTGGGTTCTGACACCCTGGAGGGTCCCATGGAGCCCCTGCTGCTCTGGGCTCCCCCAGGCTCTGAGCTGGTGCTTTGTGGCACCCCAGGCCCTGAGCAGAGCAGCCTGGTGGCTTCTGACACAAAAACACATTTCCTGTCTGGAGAGAAAGAGCGAAGATCAGCCCTGAAGCGCTGGGGCACCTCGGCTACAAACTGCAGGAGATGCACGGATCAGCTGGCAGGGACCTCCAAAACATCCCAGGGACAACCAGGGCACGGCAAAGGGGTGACAGGAGCAGCTCCTGTGCAGCAAGAACTGCCCCAGTTAGGGATTCTGGGGCAGGAGTTGCATTTTCTGCGGCAGGAAGAGCTCGGAGCAGCCCTGAGCTCCCTGGGTTCTGCGTCCCCCGTGGAAATTTCTGTTCCTGAAGGCTCCAAGGGTGGTGGTGGTGCCCCTCCAAGAGCAAAGCAAAGCTGCAGCACCCCACAGCTTCATCATCTCCTTCCTCCTCATCCTCCCCGGGGGATTGGTGTTCCCTGGGCGAGGCTGCAGGGAGGACACGGCATCAGCACCGTGCTCATTCTACGTTGCATCATTCTTAACTCCCCCAGCTTTGCCTGAAGTTTCATAATATTTGAGTTCCAAGCACTTGGAGTCATGGGTTCAACGAGGGTTTTCTCATTTTTTAAATAAAAAATATTTTTCCTTTTTAAAAATATCCATGTTTTGGTTGTGGAGGAAAGCTTTGGAACCACGACTGGCCAAACCCAGGAAGCAATTTATTCATTTATTTCTTATCAAACAGGAGCCTCAAGACTTCAACAACTCCAGGATTTTGTGGTTTTGCAAAGCTTGTCTGGAGCAGGATCTGGTTCTGAGAGATTTTCTGCTTTGCTGGGGTCACTCCCTGGGCTCCAAGGCCTTTGCCAAGCCAACAAAGCTCCAAAATCCAAAATCCTCATTTGATCCTGGCCTGGCTCCGGGTGCTGCCAGCGCCTGCACGGAGCAGGGAGCTCCTGGATCCGGGAAATCCTGGAATCTGCATTTCTGCTCTGTGTACAGAGAGCAGCACAAACATTGCAGCGTCCCCCGGGCTGCATTCCTGACCCTGCCTGTCCCCAAAGCCACCTCCCCGCCTGTCCCCTGTCCCCAGGGCCAGCTCCTCACCTGGGCAGGTGTCCCCAAAGCTGTGACTGAGCCAGGGTTTGGAGAGGTGTCCCCAGAGCTTTGAGAATTGTCCCCAAAGCTGTGACTGAGCCAGGATTCTGAGAGATGTCCCCAAACTGTGGTTGTCACTTGTCCCAGCACAGCCTCGTGCTGTGCTCCCCATCAGGAGGACCCAGAACTTCGAGGTGTCCCCAAAGCTGTGGCTGACCCAGAGCTCTGAAAGGTGTCCCCAGGGTTCTGGGAGGTGTCCCCAAAGCTGTGACTGAGCCAGGGTTCGGAGAGGTGTCCCCAGAGCTTTGAGAATTGTCCCCAAAGCTGTGACTGTCCCAGAGCTCTGAAAGGTGTCCCCAGGGTTCTGGGAGGTGTCCCCAAAGCTGTGACTGAGCCAGGGTTCGGAGAGGTGTCCCCAGAGCTCTGAGAGATGTCCCCAAACTGTGGTTGTCACTTGTCCCAGCACAGCCTCATGTGCTCTGCCCCCCATCAGGGGGACCCAGAGTTTTGAGGTGTCCCCGATGTTGTGGCTGTCCCTGAGCTCTGAGAGGTGTCCCCAAGGTTCTGAGAGGTGTCCCCAGAGCTCTGAGAATTGTCCCCAAAGTTGTGGCTGCCCCAGAGCTCTGAGAGGTCCCAAAGCTGTGACTAACCCAGGGTTCTGGCAGGTGTCCCCAAGGTTCTGAAAGTTGTCCCCAGAGTTCTGGGAGGTGTTCCCAAAACTCTGAAAAGTGTCCCCAAAGCTGTGGCTGGCCCAGAGCTCTGAGAAGTGTCCCCAAAGCTGTGGCTGTCACTTGTCCCAGCACAGTCTCACGTGCTTCTGTCCCCATCAGGGGCACCCAGAGTTTTGAAATGTCCCCAAAGCTGTGGCTGTCCCAGAGCTCTGAAAGGTGTCCCCAGAGTTCTGGGAGGTGTCCCCAAAGCTGTGAGTGTCCCAGGGTTGGAAGAGGTGTCCCCAGAGCTCTGAAAGGTGTCCCAGGGTTTCGAGAGGTGTCCCCAGAGCTCTGAAATTTGTCCCCAGAGTTCTGGGAGGGTGTCCCTAAAGCTGTGTCTGCCCTAGGGCTTGAAGAGGTGTCCCTAGAGCTCTGAGAGGTGTCCCCAGGGTTCTGGCAGGTGTCCCCAGGGTTCTGAAAGGTGTCCCCAGGGTTCTGGGAGGTGTCCCCAGAGCTGTGACTAACACAGGGTTCTGGCAGGTGTCCCCAGGGTTCTGAGAGGTGTCCCCAGAGTTCTGAGAGGTGTCCCCAGAGCTCTGGGAGGTGTCCCCAAAGCTGGGACTGAAGCCCTCAGGGAGGGGTGGCCTCGCCGCGTCTGCACGAGCAGGAACTGAACAACCACAAACGGCAAAGGAACCCAAAGGGCCCCAGCCAGGGGAGGCTCAGAGCTCAGCCCTGTCCCCTCCCCTCCTTGCTGTTGTTGTCACTGTCACCTCTGCTGTGCCCCCAGCTCCGGGGCTGGAAGGGGAGCCCAGCAGGGCAGGGCAGGGCAGGGCAGGGCAGGGCAGGGCAGGGCAGGGGGGCTGCAGCTCTCTGAACCCCCAGTGCCCCCCCAGCCTGAACCCTCTGCACCCCAAGGACAGCCCGGGGACACGCAGGGGACAGGCAGGGGACACACAGGGGACACTGGCACCATGCACAGAATCCACAGAATCACAGAATGACCAGCTTGGAAGAGACCTCAAAGATCATCGAGCCCAAGGCAGCCCCAGCAGCTCAACTGAACCCTGGCACCCAGTGCCACATCCAGGCTTGGTTAAACACCCCCAGGGATGGGGACTGCACCACCTCCCCTGGCAGCCCATTCCAGAACTTTATTGTCAGATTATGCTCTTTTCTGACCCAGAGATGGGGCAACTGAGAGCCATTTTCAAAACTTTTATTCCGTTTTCAGTCTCGTGTGAAGGGTGAGACAACACAGATGTTCTAATTCACACCATCACAATCAGAGATTAACTATTTCCTAATTACAACACATTATAAGCGTTTCTTGGCCTATCAGCTTTTGCCACACCGTGCTGTAAATGCCTGATTCTCTACAATTAATTTCCCACAGTTTATCACTCTTTCTGTAAAACACTTTTCCCTGCTATCCAACCTGTGTTTCCCTTGGTGCAGCTGGAGGCTGTGTGCTCTGGTTGTGTCAGCTCCTGCAGAAAGAGCCCAGCCCCAGCTGAGCACAGGCACCTTTCAGGAGCTGCAGAGTGATGGGGGCACCCCTGAGTCTCCTTTTCTCCAGGCTGAGCACCCCCAGCTCCCTCAGGGCTTCCTCACAGGGTTTGTGTTCCAAAGCCATCTCCAGCCTGCTTTGGATGCACTCGAGCATCTCAAGGTCTTTCCCAAACTGGACACAGCACTCGAGGTGCTGAGCAGAGGGGCACAGTGACCTCCCTGCTCTGCTGGCCGCTCCATTCCTGACACAGACCGGGAGCCCTTGGCCTCCTTGGCCACCAGGGCACTCTGCTGGCTCCTGTCCAGCTGTGTCCGTCCGTCCTGCAGGTCCCTTTGTGCCTGGGCTCTGTCCAGCCCCTCTGTCCCCAGCCCAGAGCACTGCAGGGGCTGTTGTGCCCCTGGGGTTGTTGTGCCCATGGGGTTAATTGTGCCCATGGGGTTATTGTGCCCCTGGGGTTATTGTGCCTATGGGGTTGTTATGCCCATGGGGGTTTTGTGCCCATGGGGTTTTTGTGCCCCTGGGGTTATTTTGGCCCATGGGGTTATTTTGCCCCACGGGGTTGTTGTGCCCAGGTTGGTAGGTTGCTCCCATTCAGCCACTCACCAGTGATGCTCCCCAGGAGCCATTGGGCCATTAAATATATAAATATCTATTGTATTTTATATATTTATATAGAAATATTTATTTTATTTTTACCTTGCCTTCCCTTTTCCCCTTTCCCATTCCCCCTTTTTTTCTTTTCCCTTTCCCCTTTCCCCCCTTTCTCCTTTCCCCTTTCCCCTTTTCCCCTTCCCTTCCCTTTCCCCTTTCTCCTTTCCCCTTTTTCCCCCTTTCTCCTTTCTCCTTTCCCCTTTTCCCCTTTTTACCTTTCCCCTTTTCCCCTTCCCTTCCCTTCCCTTCCCTTCCCTTCCCTTCCCTTCCCTTCCCTTCCCTTCCCTTCCCTTCCCTTCCCTTCCCTTCCCTTCCCTTCCCTTCCCTTCCCTTCCCTTCCCTTCCCTTCCCTCTTTCTCCCTTTCCCCTTTTCCCCCCTTTCTCCTTTCCTCCTTTTTCCCTTTCCCCCTTTTCCCTCCTTTTCCCTCTTTTCCTTTCCCCTTTCCCCTTTTTCCCCCCTTTCCCCTCTTCCCTCCCCACACCCCCCCAGTCCCCACCCTGACCCCCACCCCTCTCCCTTTCCCCTTTCTGTGCAGAATTTGGGGCCAATTTGACCAAACAGCCCCAAATCCCCACTCCTGGGCCAGGCAGAAAAGAACAAATAAAATATTGACAGAAAGCACCGCAGCCCCACGGGCAGGAAAAGGCATTTCTGGTCAAACCAGTCGATCAGGAACGATTCTCTGTGAAACCTCAGAGGATTCAAATGTTGCTTTTCCTTGGCTCTTTTATTCTGGTGTTTGCTGCAGGTAAACAGCACAGCCCTGTTTATGGGCCACAGTGCAAACATTGCCCTGCTGTTTATTCTGCAGGCAGGAAGTGATTGCAGAACAAGGACAGCCCAGCCCTGCTCCTTGCCAGTGAGCTAAAAATGGGGTAAAAATGAGCTAAAAATGGGGTAAAATCCCTCATGGCAGAGGGTCCCAGGCAGGGTTTCCATGTTTTCCTTTGGAAACGTCCCCAGGAGCAGCTCCAGCCCAATCCCAGAGAATTCAGCACTTCCAGGTGCTCATCCCAGAGCCACAACCCCGATTTGTACCCGAACACAGAACAGGAATTCCCTCCAGGATGTGGCACAGGGAGTGCCCAGTGCCATTTTGGGGTGGAATTCCAGAGGTTTTCAGCCCATTCCAGAAATGTTTTATCCCATTCCAGAGATTTTGATCCCATCCAGAGGTTTTTAAATTCCATTTCTGAGACTTTTTATCCCATTCCCGAGGTCTTTATCCCATTCCAGAGAGATTTTATCCCATTCCAGTGAGGTTTTTACCCCATTCCAGATGTTCTTATCCCATTCCAGATGTTCTTATCCCATCCCGAGTTTATTTTCGCCCCTTCCAGAGGTTTTCATCCCATTCCAGAGGTTTTTTCATCTCATTCCAGAGATTTTGATCCCATCCCGAGGTTTTTTAATCCCATTTCTGACACTTTTTATCCCATTCCCGAGGTCTTTATCCCATTCCAGAGGTTTTTTATCCCATTCCAAAGATTTTTATATTTTTCCAGAAGGTTTTTTCCTCCCATTCCAGAGGTTCCACCTCGCCCTTCCAGCGCCCCCTGCTGGCACAGACCAGGCACGGCCGCGCATCAAAATGAGCCAAAATCGGGAAAATTCCAAAATCCGGAAAATCCAAAATCCGGAAAATCCAAAATCCACCCCGAGAGCCGCAGGAACGGCGCTGGATTTTGCTCCAAGGGATTTTGTAAAAGGAGAAATTCCCTGAGCACAGAGGCCGGGCCAAGCTCTGCCCGTGGTTGCTATTTCAACAGATAAAAATGGATTTATCCCAAATTCCAGATGAAATTTTCCATTCCAAAGTTTCCCATCCACAGGGACACAGCGGGGGAAGCTCCTGGAGGGGAAGGTGACGCTCCAAGGGCTTTGTCCCTCCTCTCATCTCAGTTTTGGAGCTTAAAATCTCAATTTACAACTCCAGAAGAGCCTGGGGAAAGCAAGGATTATTGAATTCTCCCATTTTCTTTAATTATTTAATTAATTAATTCTGGATTATTTAATTCTCCCCTTTCAGTTCTCAAGTAATGATGGCAAAGTCACACCTGGCCCAAAGCAGCTTCACCTCCTCAGGGAATTCCCAGGAATTCATCCCAAAACTCTCAGAAATGCTGGAAAATCCCATTCCAAGGGCTTTGTCCTTCCTCTCATCTTAGTTTTGGAGTTTAAAATCTCAATTTACAACTCCAGAAGAGCCTGGGGAAAGCAGAATTTTCTGGATTGTTTCTCCAAAGTCACACCTGGCCCAAAGCAGCTTCACCTCCTCAGAGAATTCCCAGGAATTCACCCCCCAAAACTCTCAGAAATGCTGGGAAATCACATTCCAAGGGCTTTGTCCTTCCTCTCATCTCAGTTTTGGACCTTATAAATTGAGATTTTAACTCCAGAAGAGCCTGGGGAAAACAGAATTTTCTGGATTATTTCTCCAAAGTCACACCTGGCCCAAAGCAGCTTCATCTCCTCAGAGAATTCCAAGGAATTCCCCCCAAAAGTCTCAGAAATGCTGGAAAATTACATTCCAAGGGCTTTGTCCTTCCTCTCATCTCAGTTTTGGACCTTAAAATCTCAATTTAACAACTCCAGAAGAGCCTGGGGGAAAGCAGAATTTTCTGGATTATTTCTCCAAAGTCACACCTGGCCCAAAGCAGCTTCACCTCCTCAGAGAATTCCCAGGAATTCCCCCCAAAACTCTGAAATGCTGGAAGAGAAACAACTTTTACCTCTCACAGGATGTTTCCCCCTCCCTTGAGACAAATGACAAATGACAGCAGTCGTGTTCATGGGTTATAAAAGCCCTTTTATAAAGCCATTTTTAAACAAAACCAAAAAGTTTACAAAAGAAAATAAAAGATACAGAAGAATGAGTTGCTTAATATATTCCAAAAAGGAGAAAAAATAAAAGAGGGGGGACACAATTCCAACATGCTGAACAATAAAGGGTTCATTATTTTTTTTTTTTCCTCGTGGTTCTCTTTTTTAATACAAAATACAAGCGAAGGATACACATACTTAAAACAGAGCTCAGGAGCAGGTATGCAGTCCCCATGAACCCTTTTTCAATCAAAGCAAAGCAGGGGTTTTTGTTATTTTTTATATTTTTTTTGTGGTTTTTTTGTTTTTCTTTCTTTGCAGGTACATAACAGAGACTGGGAATATGTCAAATTAATTAGCACAAAAAGACCATCACACGATTCTACCAATGAATGTTTTTTGCATCTAGAAATCCACGAACATGGTCAACAGGTCATGTTCACTTCAACCCCTTTTTTTTTAAAAAACAAAAAAAAAAATTAAAAAAAATAAAAAGGTGGTTTTGTTTTGTTTCTGAATTTAAATAAAGCATTAATGTTACATTCAGACTGAACTCCTAGTACCATGCTAGATCTCAGTGTTGTCAAGAGTTCCCAACCCCACAGACTTGGTTGCAGCTGCCCCTTTTTTCCTGCTTTTCAAATGAAACCAAAAAATTAATAATAAAAAATAAAAAAGGACAAGGAGGGGAACTGCAAAGAGCCTGATTTTTATTTTTTAATACTTTTTTTCTAAAAGCTCACCAGGGGATTGCAGATTCTCAAGACAAAATATTCCTTTGCATACCAGAAAACGCTGCCAGTCTCCTCCTCCACCTTCACTCAGGGTTTGCTGTGACACGATGGGCAAACAACAACAAAAAACATTATGTAGCTCTTATTACAATTTTTTTTTTCCTAACTGCAGGAAGGGGAGAGGAGGGGAAAAAAAACAGAAGAAAAAAGAAAATAAAACCTCACAAATGCTGAGAACACAAAGGGAATGGGATGGCAGACACTCCCGCTCGCGCACTCACACACCGAAGATTTGGGGGAATTTTTTTGTTTGTTTTTTTTGCTTTTTTTTTTTTTTTTTACACACATTTAAGTCTGGCTTAAGCTGATTTTAGGATCTCCACCCTCCCTCCTCCCTCCCCTTTAATCCCAAAATATATATATAAAAAACCCTGGCCCCACTGTACAGAGCGTTTGCACACGGGTGCTTTGCAGTCACACTGAGCATGCTGGGGCTGGGCTGGGCTGGACCCCCAAAAATCCACAACTGACAGCAAGAGCTCCATGAAAAACCATTCAGCTATCGAGGGGGAAGGCTGGGATTGAACTCAGAGCTTGGGGAGCTCTCTGAAAGGCTCAAAAAAGCCCAAAATTCCTCCTGGAGAGCTTCTGTTCCATCAGCGCTGGAGTGCAAGCTCCCAGCTCTGATTTTGGTCAGAATTGTTCATTTTTAGGTGACATTTGTGACAGCAATCCCCCTTCCCAAACTCACACAGCAAGAGTTCCATGAAAAACCATTCAGCTACTCGAGGGGGAAGGCTGGGATTGAACTCAGAGCTAAGCTGGGCCTTGAGGAGGTCTCTAAAAGGCTCAAAAAAGCCCAAAATTTCTTCCTGGAGAGCTTCTATGGCACCAGCACTGGAGTGCAGCTCCCAGCTCTGATTTTGGTCAGATAAAACCAGAATTGATCATTTTTAGGTGACAGATAAGACAGCAATCCCCCTCCCCAAACTCACACAGCAAGAATTCCATGAAAAACCATTCAGCTACTCGAGTGGCAAGGGTGGGATTGAACTCAGAGCTTGGGGAAGTCTCTGAAAGGCTCAAAAAAGCCCCAAAATTCCTCCTGGAGAGCTTCTGTTGCACCAGTGCTCGAGTGCAGCTCCCAGCTCTAATTCTGGTCAGAATTGATCTTTTTTAGGTGACATTTGTGACAGCAATCCCTCCTCCCCAAACTCACACAGCAAGAATTCCATGAAAACCATTCAGCTACTCGAGTGGGAAGGATGGGATTGAACTCAGAAGCCAGGCTGGCCTTGGGGAGGTCTCTAAAAGGCTCAAAAAGCCCAAAATTTCTCCTGGAGTGCTTCTGTTCCATCAGCGCTGGAGTGCAGCTCCCAGCTCTAATTTTGGTCAGAATTGATCATTTTTAGGTGACATTTGTGACAGCAATCTCCCTCCCCAAACTCACACAGCAAGAATTCCATGAGAAACCATTCAGCTATCGAGGGGGAAGGCTGGATTGAACTCAGAGCTTGGGGAGCTCTCTGAAAGGCTCAAAAAAGCCCAAAATTCCTCCTGGAGAGCTTCTATGGCACCAGCACTGGAGTGCAGCTCCCAGCTCTGATTTTGGTCAGGTAAAACCAGAATTGATCATTTTTAGGTGACATTTGTGACAGCAATCCCCCTTCCCCAAACTCACACAGCAAGAGTTCCATGAAAAACCATTCAGCTACTCGAGTGGAAGGGTAGGATTGAACTCAGAGCTTGGGGAGGTCTCTGAAAGGCTCAAAAAAGCCCCAAAAATTCCTTCTGTTGCACCAGCACTGGGATTTCCCTCCTGAAACTGCAGCTCCCAGCTCGATTTTGGTCAGATAAACCCAGAATTGATCATTTTTTAGGTGACAGATGTGACAGCAACCCCCTCCCCAAATCCACCCATCCCAAAATGCCACTGAGCACTCTGTGAGCTTCCATCCAAATCTGCTCCAGTTCTCCCCCCCCTCTCCAAGAGATGAATGAATTCCCCATCAAATCTCAATAATCAAAAACTCCTGGGTCAATTTCAGCTTTTAGGAACCGTGTGTTCAACGCTAGGATCTGTTAGAAAAATAAACACTTCACCAACAAAAAGGACAGAAAAAGCAAAAGCACCAGTTTTTTGTGGTTTTTTTAGGTTTGTTTTTGTTTTTTCTCTACAGCTCCAGAAGCTTCCAGCATGGTACAGATTCCTTCCCTCCCTCACCTCAGGGGCTCCTTGTACCTTTGTGAGCATCAGTGGAGGGAATATTTAAAATTAAAAAAAAGGGAAAAAGGAAAAAACCTACCCAGGAATTTCAGATTTTTGCACTGTGCCTCTCTCTGCCTTAGAGGAAATGAAAATTGATTCAAAGCTCCTCAGCTGCCCCATTGTTAAGCCCTTCCTGACCCCTCCTTTAACTCCGTTGTCATTTTCCTGCTGACCCCCCCTGGAACTGAACCAAACCATTCTCAGCACAAAATTCCAGCTGAAATTGCAGATTTTGACTGATTTGTGACAAATCCAAGGCAGAAACAAGAGCTGGAGGTGGCTGCTGCGGATTCAGGATGGAAGTTCTGAGATTTTCTGAAATTTTCAAAGCAAGAGCAGGGCAGGGCTGGAGACTGAGTGGATTTTGGATTAAATCCATTTTAGCTCTCTGCAAAGGCTCCAGAACTACAGAGAATCTTTTCAAAGGTTCCTCCTGTGAATGAGACTTTCTGCTCCATAAAAATCTCTTGGTAATCCTAAAGAAATGCATGTTTTCCCAATTTCCTTCCAGAATGTTTAATACAAATTAAATTGGCAATAAAAGGTGAAGTCTGCTGCTGCTGCAAATGATCTATATTAGAATTAAAATATTCAAAATAATAGAAATATTCACCTTGATAATTTGCTCCTGTCTGTAAAAATGGGAAATTTCTAACAGAGACTGAAGTGTTTGTACCAATCAGCAAAACAGGATTGGAAAAGTGACAAAAATTTGGGATTTTTATGGGGTTTGGGTGGTGAGACGGAAAAAAGCATCAGGGGAGCCTCCAACCCATCAGAAATGAAGGTGGGAGAAGCAGAACAGTTCTGTGAAATAAAGGGGAAAGGATAAAACAACACAAAAACTGAACTGAACTAACAGAAAATGGATATTTACAGCCTTAACTTCTCTTAACCGTGTTAGGAAAAAATAAATGAAGCAATCTGAGGTGAAAAATCACAAAATAAACTGGAGAAATTCAAAATTCACTTCAGAAAACATCAGGTGTGGCAGGTGAAGAACCAGATCTCCTGAAATTCTCCCTGCACACCTGAATTTATGCAGAAGAGCAGCTTGAAATATTCTGGGGAACAGCTCTGGGAACCAGAGATTTATTTGCACAAATGTTTGCTACCCCCAAAATGGTTTTTTATTTTTTAAATGTGGCCAGAATTTCCCCAGAATTACCCAAAAAGTTGAGGGAATTTCTGCTCTCCCAGCAATCCAGCAGAGCTGTGGGAAAAGAGGGAATTCTAATTTCTTTTTCAAGAAGCCTGATGCTGTTCTGGGAAAAAAAAAATCAAACTATTGTAAAAAATAAAAATAGATTTACAATGAAACAACATCATCTTTATTGTAAAGGCAACAGGATTTCCATGAGAGTCAAGGATGTTAGAGAAATTTAAGTTTTCTAAGAAAAAGGAATTGACCAACCTCAATAAAAGCCAGGGAATCCCACAGGACAATCACTGAGCTGCTGCAGGAAGATTCCATTCCCCACCTGAACTGGATTCAGGGGCCTTCCTGATCATTTTTAGTGAATCACCTTTAGGAAATCCCCAAAATCCCCAAGAGGATTCAGAATCTGCTGCCACCAGAAATCCCAAATTCATGAATTAGCTGCCTTATGTCACCTTCCAGAGGCTGGTTAATAATGGGGAGTTCTGGGACAGAAAAAATAAAAAGCAAAAAAAACCCAAGAAAGGTGCAAAGCTGGAAGAGAAGGTGAGCAACAGACAGAAGCACAGAGGGTTTAAGGGAAAAAATCAAAATAAAAATGGCAGGTCCAGTTTTTAATGTTTCCACCAGCAAATGTGGCAGGAAACTGTCAGAGGGTGTGAAACTTGAGGTTTGTGGAGTTTCATGAAGTTCAGAAAATAAAAATAAAATTAAGGAAAGGATTTGGCTGCTTGGATAAAAGCAGATGAAAATGGCAGCACACAATGAATGAATGTCCTGCTCTGCCAGGGACAGCCCCACTGCAAAATATCCCTGCAAAATAATAACCCTGCAAAATAACCCTGCAAAAATAACCCTGCAAAATAACCCTGCAAAAATAACCCTGCAGCTGCTGCAGCCCCGGCCTCAGACCCCACAGATCCTACAGGGACGGGGAGCTGATCCTACAGACCCCACAGATCCCTCAGACAGGGGGAGCTGATCCAACAGGAACCTGGGGAGCTGATCCCACAGATCCCTCAGACCCCACAAGAAGGATGAGGAGCTGTTCCTACAGGCAGAAGGGGAGCAGATCCCATAGGAAGGGTGGGAAGCTGATCCCACAGATCCCACAGGAACAGTGAGGAGCTGATCCCACAGATCCCACAGGAACCGTGAGGAGCTGATCCCTCAGATCCCACAGGAACAGTGAAGAGCTGATCCCACAGATCCCACAGGAACAGTGAGGAGCAGATCCCACAGATCCCACAGGAACAGTGAGAAGATGATCCCTCAGATCCCATAGGAAGGGTGGGAAGCTGATCCCACAGATCCCAGAAGCAGGGTGGGAGCAGATCCCATAGACAGGGGTGAGGAGAAAATCCCATAGGCAAGAGGGGACCAAATCCCACAGGCAGGAGGGGAACAGATCCCTCAGACCCCACAGGAGGGGTGGGGAGCTGATCCCACAGCAGGGTCGGGGAGCTGATCCTACAGATCCCACAGGAACAGTGAGGAGCTGATCCCACAGATCCCACAGGAACAGTGAGGAGCTGATCCCACAGATCCCACAGGAACAGTGAGGAGCTGATCCCACAGATCCCTCAGAGCCCACAGGAAGGGTGAGGAGCTGATCCCATAGGAGGAGGAGCAGATCCTACAGGCAGAAGGGGAGCTGATCCCACAGACCCTACAGGTATAAGGGGAGCTGACCCCACAGGAAGGCTGAGGAGCTGATCCCATAGGAGGAGGAGCAGATCCTACAGGCAGAAGGGGAGCTGATCCCACAGACTCCACAGGAGGGACGAGGAGCTGATCCTAGAGGCAGAAGGGGAGCAGATCCCACAGGAAAGGAGGGAAGCTGACCCCAAAGATCCCACAGGAGGGGTGGAGAGAAGGGGAGCTGACCCCACAGACCCTACAGGCAGGGAGAGGAGCAGATCCTACATATCCTACAGGCAGGGTGAGGAGCTGACCCCACAGATCCCACAGGAGGGGTGGAGAGCTGATCCCACAGGCAGAAGGGGATCTGACCCCACAGATCCCACAGGTATAAGGGGAGCTGACCCCACAGGAAAGGTGGGGAGCTGATCCCACAGATCCCACAGGAAGGACAGTGAGCTGATCCCACAGGCAGAAAGGGAGCAGATTCCACAAGAGGGGTGAGGAGCAGATCCTACAGGCAGAAGGGGACCTGACCCCACAGATCCTACAGGCAGGGTGAGGAGCTGATCCCACAGGCACAAGGGGACCTGACCCCACAGAGCCCATGGGGAATAAGGGGAGCTGACCCCACAGATCCCACAGGAGGGGTAGGGAGCTGATCCTACAGGCAGAAGGGGAGCTGACCCCACAGAGCCCACAGAAGCAGGGGAGCTGATCCTACAGAGCCCACAGGAGATGGGGAACTGAACCCACAGAGCCCACAGGAGCAGGGGAGCTGACCCCACAGATCCCACAGGAGCAGGGGAGCTGACCCCACAGATCCCACAGGATCCTACAGAGCCCACAGGAGCAGAGGAACTGACCCCAGAGATCCCACAGGAGGGGTAGGGAGCTGATCCTACAGGCAGAAGGGGAGCTGACCCCACAGATCCCACAGGAGCAGGGGAGCTGATCCTACAGAGCCCACAGGAGGGGTAGGGAGCTGATCCTACAGGCAGAAGGGGAGCTGACCCCACAGATCCCACAGGATCCTACAGAGCCCACAGGAGCAGGGGAGCTGACCCCACAGATCCCACAGGAGCAGGGTGGGCACAGGGAGGTGCCCAGTGCCCGCTGTGCCCGCTGTGCCAGGGATCCCTGGGGCTCTGTGAGGGCACAGCAGGGAAAGGAACAGCCAGGGCTGGCTCAGGGCATCTCAGAGCAATCCTCTGCTCACAGCCACAAAAGGACATCACCCCTCACCCCAACAGCTGAAGAATTTCATTTTACATTATCTGTTAATTTGTTTTTTCCTTGGAAAAATCTACAATAAAAACATTTCCCACGATACTCAATGGAAAGCAGGTTTAAAAATGATTTTGTGATTTCTCTTCCCTGTTCTGCCCCTCTACAGAAGGAATAAAAGGAAGGTGAGTGGACATGGGAAGGCTGTAGGTTGAAAATCTGAATTTCTCTGGAATGGGCTGCAATCTACAGCAGAAGAGTTTTCTATCCAGCAGAGACAAAAGATCTCCCATCCTGACTGAAGGGTCTTTTTCTAAATCAAAGCCACTGGAGCATCTCAGAGTTTCTTGATTGCTTTCCATGAAAAACGTGCCTGAATCCAAGAAACACAGGATTCCTCCCTGTGCTCCATCCTCCTCCACTGGAATTAGCTCAACTACATTTTTGCTGAGACTAAACTCATCTCAAAATCTGTTAAAGCAAAGCTTCATTATTGGTTTTTTCCATATATTCCAAATACAGAAGAATAGTTTTAAACAGCTCTTACCAGCACTGGGAAAAATCTATTCTACTTAAGGATTTGTAAGTATGGTTTCCACAGATCAGTCTCAAACCTTATTGCTTCACAACTGCAGTATCCCTTGGAAAAAAAAAATAAATCAAATATTGAATGGTTTGTTAATTTGTCTCAAATGGCTTTTCAGATTTGGCAGGGGAGGGAGAACGGAATGGCCAACAGAGAACATTGACTTCAAAATCTTACTGTAGAAGGGTTTCCTCTTATTAAAAAAGAATTACACTGTATTAAACAGCTGAAAGTAAAGACAGCATTCAAAGCCCATGAGTCAAGCCACAGCCAAAACCGTGTTCTACCCCTAAGTATTGTTTTCTTTTCCTTTTTCTTTTTTTTTTCCTCTTTTTTTTTTTTAAACAAAGATTTTTTTTTCCTCAACTGCCATTTTAATCTTCACCAGAGGGTGCTTCATCTTCAGATCCCTCATCCCCTGACTTTTCTGGTGGAGGGCTGGCTGATTTTTTCTTTTCTGGGGGACTTTCAGGCTCTTCATCCTCTTCTTTTGGGGATGGGGTTTTTTCTTTTGTTGCCTTGGAAGCTGTGGGGCGACCTGCCTTCCCTTTGCCTTTCACTGGGCTGGGGGTCACTGGAAAAAGAAAAACCTTGTAAAACTCAGCAGCAGCAGCAAAGGCAGAAAAATTCCCCAGTAAATGGGATTTTGAAGTCATTCAGCAGCAGTTTGGCCATACAAACAGTGGTTTTAGCCTTCCCAATTAGCAAAGCTGAAGTGAAGAGCGATTTAATGAGATTTAAAAGGTGTTTAATTGCAGGGCCTGGTTAATTGCTGGATGTGACATCATCAATGGACAAGGCTCTTGTCAAAGCAGAGCACACGTTGCTGTTATCAGCTGAATTTCCTGCAGAAATGCATCCAGTTCTCCTCTGGTTCACATTTCCCCACCCTGACAACATCACAAAGTCCCAAAGAAAGCCACAAATTGTTGTTATTTGCCTGTGAGACACAAAGTCAGAATGCAGCCCCTCAGCAGGGAAAGTTTTCAGGAGTTTTTACCATCAAAACACAGATACCAAATCAACCCCTAAAGGAAGAATTAATGCCAGGCTCATTATTCCATCCTGCTGATTTCAATCATGGCATTTTGGCCTTTCCAACATTTTTGTGAATGTCTGGGACCCCAAGATTTCAACCAGCAAAAAGAAAATCTGGATTTTAAACTGAGAAACTTTCCTTGCACAGACTCACCTGTAGCCTTTAGCCTGGGCTTGGGCATTTTCTTTTCTTTCCTCTCTGGCTTGGATTTCTTGGAGACCTTCTTATTTTTCTTTTTTGAACTGCCATAGTCACTGTCATCATCATCTTCCATGAGGAAGTCTTCATCACTTCCTGAATCTGCTGGAAGCAGAAGGAAATTTCAGTTTTTTGTGGAGGGAAAAAACCCAAAAAGGAAGAAAAAGACACAACTGAGATCTGCCAGTGAAACTGTGGACACAGACTCTGAGACTTTGTGGGCTTCCATTTATCTGCTGTGCTAAAATCTGAGTGGGTTTTCACATCAGCAATGCCACAGAGACAACAAAAAGCAGCAAAAATCATTGAGAAGTTTAATTGTAAACTTTAGGGCTGCTTACAAAGAAACAGATCTCTGGAAAACACATCCTGGAAAAAAAAATATCTGCAAGGAAAAGGCACCAAGATGAAGTTTCTTGTCTCACAGATTCTTCCAGATCCACTGAGTGAACTCTTCAGTTATTTAAGGATTTCCTACTTAAAAACTTCTGACTGCAAAAATTCCAAAGCAGTTCTGAAGCACTGGTTTATCTCCCACTGTACATCACCAACCAAGCTTGCAGGAACAAGAAATGGTGCAAACTCCTGACAGATTCCAACTTTCAACTTACAGAAAGTTGCCACAGTCACGTTTCTAGAAGTATTTGATGCTTTAAATCTCATTCTGGACAAAAAAGCAGGGATGGAATTAACAGATTTCCCCACTTGTGAAGATAAATTTTGTGGGACACACACACAAACCTTTGCTGCAAACTTAGAGCACAAATTCCAGCTGTGAAAACCCAACTTGGACAGAGACAGAATAAAAATGAGGAGCACAACTCCCACCCTCAGTGTCCCAGCAAAAATCAAACTGGGTCTCCTTTGCTGTCCATTTCTCCAATCCCATTTACTCACTCTCCTGGAACTGTGCCTCATCATCCTCTTGCTCCTCCTCCTCACTGCCCACATCATCCATGAGCATCTCCCTCTGTTTGGAGGCTGCTTTGTCTCACAGATTCTCCCAGATTCACTGAGTGAACTCTTCAGTTACTTCAATTTTCAGTTTATATCCTAAAATCTGTCATTGAACTTTAAAAACTTTTGACTGCAAAAATTCCAAAGCAGTTCTGAAGCACTGGTTTAGCTCCCACTGTACATCACCAACCAAGCTTGCAGGAACAAGAAATGGTGCAAATTCCTGACAGATTCCAACTTTCAACTTCTAGAAATGTGACTGTGGCAACTTTCTGTAAGTATTAGATGATTTAAATCTCATTCTGGACAAAAAAGCAGGGATGGGATTGACAGATTTACCCACTGGTGAAGATAAATTCTGTGGGACACACACACAAACCTTTGCTGCAAACTTAGAGCACAAATTCCAGCTGTGAAAACCCAACCTGGACAGATACACAACAAAAATCAAACTGGGTCTCCTTTGCTGTCCATTTCTCCAATCCCATTTACTCACTCTCCTGGAACTGTGCCTCATCATCCTCTTGCTCCTCCTCCTCACTGCCCACATCATCCATGAGCATCTCCCTCTGTTTGGAGGCTGCTTTGGACGCCGCCTGCCGCTGCTGACGAACATTTTTGTGATCTTCCTTCTCATCCTCGCTGTCCTCTGCAGAAAAAGGCCCCAAATTGGGGTGAGTAAAGAGCAGAGAGCTCCTGCCATGAGGTAGCAAAATATTTTTAGGCCATTTATCAAGAGGTTAAAACATTCACTTGGTCGCTGTGGGGACAATTCAACCTCATCAATACCCACCCAACAAAGATCCTCAGCAAAATAATTGGGTTTTTTTCCTTTTTTTCCTCTTTTTTTTCCTCTTTACCTGCAGGCCTTTTCCTGGATTTGGAGGCTGCTCTCTTGTTCTTGTCTGGTTTAGCTTTCTTTCCTTTTTTGCTTTTTTGGGAGCTCTCGTAGTCGCTGTCGGCTTTGCCGTCGTCGGCTCCTACGTCATCGTCCTCACTGCCAAAATCTTCATCTGCAAGGAAAAGGCACCAAGGTGAAGTTTTTTGGATCATTCTGCATAAAAGCTGCAGAGAAGGGATCAATCTATCCAAATTTTATAGGATCATCACATAACACCAAAAAAAAAACAACATTCCAAAGCAGGGTGGGAAGCAACAGCAGCAGAGGCAACATATGACTTAAAATAAATCAGAATAATTTAATTTCTGTCTCAAATTCTACTCCTGCAACTCTCCCAGGTGTGAAGAGACAGGATTTAAAGACACACAATCAGGACAATGCTGTCAGTTACCTGCTGAGTGTGAATCATCTTTCTTAGTCTTCACATCTTTGTCTTCTGAATCCTCACTGCAAATGACAGAAGGAAAAAGTCTGAGTGTTTGTCTCAGCTTTGATTTCAGCCACTCTTGTGAGGAAAATAACAACTTTGAAAGAGCAAATGATGGCCAAGCTGAGAATTTTCACTTTTCCTGGCCATACTTCAGGATTACTCAGCTGTCTGTGGAGTTATCATGGTTGGGAAGATAAATTTCAAACTCTGAATCACAGAAAAACTTACACCAGGCAGGAAATCATCAGATTGAGGTGAACCATGCACTTCACTCTCAAACCAACCCACAACCCACATGGCTTCCATTTTAGTTACAATTCTGATGGTTTCTATGCAGTCTATAAATGAAATAAAGGTTTATCCTGAATAGATTTTAAGTCAGCATTTGTCTTTAGCTCATTGTTTAAATTCCATTCTGTGCATGCTGCTCTTAACTGGCACAAGTCTGGCCTTTTGATCATTTCATTCATTTAGAAAATAAAAGACATCTTGGGGTGCTAGAACGAGAATCAGCTGGCAGAACCTCAAGGACCTTCAGAACCAGCATCCCTGAAGCTGAAATTTGTCATAAAAACCAAAAAAAATTATTTCAAAGGTCTCGTGGCACTGCAAAATGGAAAATTCCACAGGAAAATTTCACTTTCAGCTCCCCAAAGCAAGTTCTGGGTTTATGGATTACCCAAAATGAGGAACAAAGAGCCACAAAACTTACAGATGTCCCCTGCCCTCAGTGCCACCCATCCCTGGCACCACAGGGAAGCCCTGAGAGGCTGCAGGAGCTGCACCTTGCCCTGACCCACCTGAGGATGAGGTGCTGCCAACCCTGGTGCCTAAATCCCATTTCCACTCTGCCTCTGGAGCTGCTGCAGTGATGGAGCACTGCTGACAAGGGTTTCACACATTTCTATCTCACCTCAGTGTCTCAACCTTCAATTTCACTGGAATTCCACTCCCCACACACAGGACAAGCTCTGAGAAATGTTGCCAAGAAATAAAAGCTGTTTTTTTACCTGTCCCCCTGAGAATTCTTCCCAGATCTCCTCTTGTTTTTAGCCTCTGAGGGAGATGAGCACCACAGGGATGCTCTGAGAGGCTGCAGGAGCTGCACCTTGCCCTGACCCACCTCAGGGTGCCAACCCTGGTACCTAAATCCCTTTCCCTGCCACTCCAGCTGCCTCTGGAGCTGCTGGAGTGATGGACAAGACTTTCACACACATTTCTGTCTCACCTCAATTTCTCAGCCCCCAATCTCACTGCAATCCCACTCCCCACACACAGGAAATGTTGCCAAGAAATAAAAGCTGTGTTTTTACCTGTCCCCCTGAGAATTCTTCCCAGATCTCCTCTTGTTTTTAGCTCTGAGGGAGATGAGCACCTCAGGGAAGCCCTGAGAGGCTGCAGGAGCTGCATCTTGCCCTGACCCACCTGAGGATGCCAACCCTGGTGCCTAAATCCCATTTCCACTCTGCCTCTGGAGCTGCTGCAGTGATGGAGCACTGCTGACAAGAGTTTCACACTTTTCTGTCTCACCTCAATGTCTCAACCCTCAATTCCACTGGGATTCCATTCCCCACACACAGGAAATGTTGCCAAGAAATAAAAGTTGCTTTTTTTACCTGTCCTCCTGAGAATTCTTCCCAGATCTCCTCTTGTTTTTAGCCTCTGAGGGAGATGAGCACCACAGAGATGCCCTGAGAGGCTGCAGGGGCTGCTCCTTGCCCTGACCCACCTCAGGGTGCCAACCCTGGTGCCTAAATCCCTTTTCCCTGCCACTCCAGCTGCCTCTGGAGCTGCTGGAGTGATGGACAAGACTTTCACACCCGATTTCTGTCTCAGCCCCCAGTCTCACTGCAATCCCACTCCCCACACCCAGGAAACGTTGCCAAGAAATAAAAGCTGTTTTTTTACCTGTCCTCCTGAGAATTCTTCCCAGATCTCCTCTTGTTTTTCGCCTCCCGGGGAGATGAGCGGATTTTCTTGGATGGGGGACCTGAATCTCTTCCATAATCATCATCTGGACAGGACAAACAGCACAAAATGTTGGGTTTGGCTCCAACTCACCCCCAGCAAACTCAGCTGTGCTCAGATACAGCTCAAACTGAGCATTTCGTGCACAGCAAAAGGAAAAACATCCCAAAGCTTCAAAAAGTCTTTGGTGGAAGCAAAGTCCTGGATGGAATCACTGATTTGAGCTTTGCTTCTGCCACAGCACCATGGAAATGTTCTGTACAGCCAAGTGGCACAAAAAACCCTCACAAGAGGATTCATTTTGCATTTAGTTGCTTTATAAAGGCATTAAAAATGAACATCCATGGGTATTTCTGCACTGTTTGCTGGGCTGGGATAAGGGATGCCATGAAAGAGGAGATTTCAGCAGAACTCCTCCCAGCTCTTACACAATCCCTGATTTCATGAATAAAACCACTGGAATTAACAATTATGCATATTTGTGTCATTTTAATTCTCACTGCAACCTCAGCATTGAGTTTATCTTCCAAGAACTCAAAACATGCCAGAAAACTTCTGTTAACTCTCCCAGATTCTATTATTTGAGAAATGGGTTTCAGAATTTTCAGAGATTACATTTTTTCCAAATGTAATCCAGCAATATCTTATTAATTCACACAGATTCTATTATTTCACAAATGGGATCCAGAAATGTTAATTCACACAGATTATTTTACAAATGGGTTTCAGAATCTTAATTCAGAGATTACAGCTAATTCACACAGATTAGATTAGATTATTTTAAAATGGGACCCAGAACTTTAATTCCCATTTTTCCCAAATGTGATCCAACACTATTTAATTCACACAGATGATAACTTTTTCACTCAAATGCCTGATGCTGTGGGCTCAACTGGAACCATAAAATAAATAAAAAACATCTTTTTTTTGTGGAAAAAAGTGGCCCAGAACAGAACCCAGAGCAAGGAAAGCACTGCTGCCAACAGCCTCCAGGCACTACAACCAGCCCAGCATTAAATAAGATTTCTATCACCATTGTTTGTTTAACACAAAACATATGAGAATAATTATATTTTTAAATACTTATTAACAGTTCAGGCTGTGAAGAACAGAAACTCCTTGGAGCTGGAGTTGAAGATGGGATTAGAAACAGAACAATTAATATGCATGGTAATAATGAGGAGATTAAGGAAAAAAAAAAAAATTTACCAGCATCATCTGATTCCTGAAACTGGGAGTAATCCACCACCTTCCTGTTCCTGTAAAAAAGCAGAAAAAAATTAGGAATTCATCACTTTAGGGCTTCAAGTTTGAAGGAAAAAGAAATACATCCTTTCTTTGAGAGCTGCATTTGTAGCCCCAAAACAAACCCCAAAAATCCTTTGAGAATTCAGCCACCTCCACCTCTGCAGCCAGAGGTGAACACAAAGGATATTAAAGCACAAACAGCATTTTCCTGAGGAGATGTTTGAATAATTTGGGTTGCAGTCTCAGAATGTGAATGTTCTTTTTGATAAATACACAAAGATTATAAATCCAACATTTCTGAACTGTTCCTTTTGGAATTTCTGCTTCTCCTGCTGTCACACCTTCTCCTCCAATTCTTATTTTCCCATCTGATCCCCGTTTTTAAAGCATTTGAAATTTTCACTGGGGTGTTCAGGAGCTTTCTGAATGACTTACAACAAAATCAAATCTGCTTCTTGAACTTCCTGAGAGCTCCAAAATGGAATTGTTGGTGATTTTATCAGCACCTTGTCCATCAAATCCCAGCTGCTTTATTGACAAGGTATCAAACCCCAGATGTTTTACTGACAAAATATCAAATCCCAACTCTTTTTATTGACAATGTATAAAAATGACAACTCTTTTTACTGATAAAGTATCAAATCCCAACTCTTATTGACAAGGTATCAAATGCCAGTTGTTTAATTGACAAAGTATCAAATCCCAGCTGCTTTACTGACAAAATATCAAATCCCAGCTCTTTTATTGACAAAATATCAAATCCCAACTCTTTTTACTGATAAAGTATCAAATCCCAACTCTTCTTATTGATAAAGTACCAAATCCCAGCTGCTTTACTGACAAAATATCAAATCCCAATTCTTTTATTGACAAAATATCAAATCCCAACTCTTTTATTGACAATGCCCTATAAACCAGCAACCAAAGGAAACCAAGGCAGCCAATAAATAATTAAATTAAATTCCAGCTGTTAATTCAGACTCCAAACAGCTCCTGGAAGGCCTGGGAGGAGCTGGAAATACAGAAATTCCCAAAGTTCCTTTTTACTGCAAAGCCAAGGAAAAATGGGATTTTGTTCAGTTCTTCAGCTGGAAACTCCATCCAGCACAAGGATCCTTCCTCATCCTCCTCCTCCTCCTTCCCTTCTCCTGCTCTCAGCACAATCCACACTGAGCTGCATTCACTGGTAATTAATTAATCAGCATTAATTAATTGCTGATAAAGCCAATCAGTTCAGACACCCCCAAGTCAGCAGTGCTGATCCAGCTAAAATCAAGTTTAAGTTTTCCTCCTTTAACTCACGGCTTACAGAAGGATGAAGGAGCAAAACTGGTTTTATTTCAACCCAAAGCTCTTAAAGAAACTAAAAAACCAAAAAATGAAACCAATCCCTCAAAATAAATCCCAAAAATACCAAAAAGGGAAATGAAAGGAAGATTTGTACAGGTAAATCAAGTTTAAGTTGCCCTCCTTCAATTCCAGTGTTAATTTATGAATGGATTTACATCTATAGGCAGGGTTTTCTAGCTAGCAGAGCAATAGAATGTATTTATATCGAATATTTACTGAATATTTACTGAATATTTACCTGCTGCATCTATCCTGCCCCATGCCAGGAGGTTTTGTGCTCCTGCTGGACTTTGGTGCTTCATTTTCCTGCAGAGCAGAGCCTGAGAGCAGGCAGAGCTCTCCCAACACTCCAGGACTGGACAGAGGTGTTTTATTTGAATTATTTTTTGAAACTCTCGCAAAAATATTAATTCCAGCAAGTTCAGAGGCTCTGCTTTTAAAGACAGCAGCTTTTCCTTACCTGGAGGAAATCTCACCCATCCCTGAGCCACTCCCCCACTCAGCAAAGCACTCCTGGGTCCCATTTAGAGTTTAAATTATGAGAGATATTAAATAAATACAAATGCTGTCATCTCTAAATGTACAGACGTGGCATTGTCACAATTAATTTGTACTTTTTAGTTAAATTAAATTAGCCAAGACACCAAACAGCCACAGCCCAGCCCAGGTTCACTGGGAATAAAAGTCCAACTGGGAATAAAAATCCAACTGGGAATAAAACCCCAACTGGGAATAAAACCCCAACTGGGAATAAAACCCCAACCAGTCACTGGAGAAGGAGGAAATTCCAAAGCTTGAGAAGAACACCGTGGGAAACCTCACACTCTGCTATAAAGACAACTCAAATCACGAGCTCACTCTTGCCACCTCCTTGGTAAAGCTTTGAGGCACAAGGGAATCACAGAATATCCTGAGCTGGAAAAAAACTCAAAAGGATCATCCAGAGCAGCTCCTGGCGCTGCACAGAAACCCCAAAATCACATCCTGGGCATCCCTGACAGCAATGTCCAAACTCTGCTGGAGCTCTGTGGCTGTGCCCATTCCCTGGGCAGTGCCCAGCACCCTCTGAGGGAAGAAATATCCCAAATACTTCCCCAAATACCCACCCTGACACAGCTCCAGCCCTTCCCTTCCCCATGCTGCACATCCCCAAATCCACCACACTCCATCCAAGCCCAACCAGCAATGTCCGAACTCTCCAGGAGCTCTGTGGCTGTGCCCATTCCCGGGGCAGCCTGGACAGTGCCCAGCACCCTCTGAGGGCAGAAATATCCCAAATGTCCACCCTGACAGAGCTCCAGCCCTTCCCTTGGGCATCTCCTCCCCAAATCCACCCCGCTCCATCCCACCCAAACTCTCCTGGAGCTCTATGGTTGTGCCCATTCCCTGAGCAGTGCCCAGCACCCTCTGAGGGAAGAAATACCCCAAATACTGAGGGAATATACAGAGAGAATATTTCCTTCCTCTGAGGGAACAAATATTCCCCAAATACCCACCCTGACACAGCTCCAGCCCTTCCCTTCCCCATGCCACACATCCCCAAATCCACCACGATCCATCCAAGCCCACCCAGCACTGTCCAAACTCTCCTGGAGCTCTGTGGCTGTGCCCATTCCCTGGGGAGCCTGGACAGTGCCCAGCACCCTCTGAGGGAAGAAATATCCCAAACACTGAGGGAATATACAGAGGGAGTATTTCTTCCAAATATTCCCCAAATACCCACCCTGACAGAGCTCCAGCCCTTCCCTTCCCCGTGCCACACATCCCCAAAGCCACCACACTCCATCCGAGCCCAACGAGCAATGCCCAAACTCTCCAGGAGCTCTGTGGCTGTGCCCATTCCCTGGGCAGCCTGGGCAGTGCCAGCACCCTCTGGAGAAAAAAATATCCCAAATGTCCACCCTGACACAGCTCCAGCCCTTCCCTTCCCATTGCTGCACATCCCCAAAGCCAACACCCTCCATCTCACCCCACCGAGCCCAACCAGCAATGCCCAAACTCTGCTGGAGCTCTGTGGCTGTGCCCATTCCCTGGGCAGCCTGGGCAGTGCCCAGCACCCTCTGAGGGCAGAAATACCCCAAACACTGAGGGAATATACAGAGGGAATATTTCTTCCAAATATTCCCCAAATACCCACCCTGACACAGCTCCAGCCCTTCCCTTCCCCGTGCCGCACATCCCCAAAGTCACCACACTCAAATTGAGTGCACCCAAACTCTCCAGGAGCTCTGTGGCTGTACCCATTCCCTGGGGAGCCTGGGCAGTGCCCAGCACCCTCTGCGAGAAAAAATATCCCAAATACTTTTACAAATTCCCACCCTGACAGCTCCAGCCCTTCCCTCGGGCACCCCATCCCCAAAACCACCCTGCTCCATCCAACCCCACCATGCCCGTCCAGCAATGCCCAAACTCTCCAGGAGCTCTGTGGCTGTGCCCATTCCCTGGGTAGCTTGGGCAGTGCCCAGCACCCTCTGAGGGAAAAAATATCCCAAATACCCACCCTGACAGAGCTCCAGCCCTTCCCTTCCCTTCCCCGTGCCACACATCCCCACATCCACCACGATCCATCCCAGCCCACCCAGCACTGTCCAAACTCTCCTGGAGCTCTGTGGCTGTGCCCACTCCCTGGGGAGCCTGGGCAGTGCCCAGCACCCTCTGGGGGAAAAAATATCCCAAATATCCACCGTGACACAGCTCCAGCACCTCCCTTGGGCACCCCCTCCCCAAAGCCACCCTGCTCCATCCCACCCAAACTCTCCTGGAGCTCTGGGGCTGTGCCCATTCCCTGGGCAGTGCCCAGCACCCTCTGAGGGAAGAAATATCCCAGATACTGAGGGAATATACAGAGGGAGTATTTCTTTCCTCTGAGGGAAGAAATATTCCCCAAATATCCACCCTGACACAGCTCCAGCCCTTCCCTCGGGCACCCCCTGCCCGTGCCACACATCCCCAAATCCACCACAATCCATCCAAGCCCAACCAGCAATGTCCGAACTCTCCAGGAGCTCTGTGACTGTGCCCATTCCCTGGGCAGCCTGGACAGTGCCCAGTACCCTCTGGGGGAAAAAAATATCCCAAATACCCACCCTGACACAGCTCCAGCCCTTCCCTTCCCATCACTGCACATCCCCAAATCCACCACCCTCCATCTCACCCCACCGAGCCCACCCAGCACTGTCCAAACTCTGCTGGAGCTCTGTGGCTGTGCCCATTCCCTGGGGAGCCTGGGCAGTGCCCAGCACTCTCTGAGGGAAGAAATATCCTAAATACTGAGGGAATATACAGAGAGAATATTTCTTTCCTCTGAGGGAAGAAATATCCCAAATACCCACCCTGACACAGCTCCAGCCCTTCCCTTCTCCATGCCACACATCCCCACATCCACCACGATCCATCCAAGCCCAACCAGCAATGTCCGAACTCTCCTGGAGCTCTGTGGCTGTGCCCATTCCCTGGGCAGCCTGGACAGTGCCCAGCACCCTCTGGGGGAAAAAATATCCCAAATATCCACCCTGACACAGCTCCAGCCCTTCCCTCGGGCACCCCCTGCCCGTGCCACACATCCCCAAATCCACCACACTCCATCCAAGCCCAACCAGCAATGTCCGAACTCTGCAGGAGCTCTGTGGCTGTGCCCATTCCCTGGGGAGCCTGAGCAGTGCCCAGCACCCTCTGAGGGAGAAAATATCCCAAATACTGAGGGAATATACAGAGGAAGTATTTCTTTCCTCTGAGGGAAGAAATATTCCCCAAATGTCCACGGTGACACAGCTCCAGCCCTTCCCTTCCCTGTGCTGCACATCCCCAAAGCCACCACACTCCAACTGAGCCCACCCAAACTCTGCTGGAGCTCTGGGGCTGTGCCCATTCCCTGGGGAGCTTGGGCAGTGCCCAGCACCCTCTGAGGGAAGAAATACCCCAAACACTGAGGGAATATACAGAGGGAATATTTCTTCCAAATATTCCCCAAATATCCACCCTGACACAGCTCCAGCCCTTCCCTTCCCCGTGCCACACATCCCCAAAGTCACCACACTCCATCCGAGCCCAACGAGCAATGCCCAAACTCTCCTGGAGCTCTGTGGCTGTGCCCATTTCCTGGGGAGCCTGAGCAGTGCCCAGCACCCTCCGAGGGCAGAAATACCCCAAATACAGAGGGAATATTTCTTCCCTCCCCAAATACCCACCCTGACACAGCTCCAGCCCTTCCCTTCCCCGCGCCGCACATCCCCAAACCCACCCCGCTCCATCCCACCCCACCAACACCCCTCGACCCCGGCCGGCCACCAACCCCAGACCCACCTCGCCGAGCAGAGCCCGGCTGCCAAAAGCTCGGAAATGAAAATCAAAAGGAGGAGAAAACAGCGGCGGGAAGGCGATGGCGGAGCGCGCAGCCCGCGGCCGGCCGGGCGGGCGGAGCAGGGCGTGAGGCAGCGGCGCTCGCACCGAGGGGGCGGCTCCTGGCGGCTCCTCCCCTACGCGTGGTTCCCCATGCACAGCCCCCGTGCCCCGGACCCTCGCCGGATGGCACCGCGTCCCCTCCCCCGGCAGCGTGCTCGGCCCGGCCCCGCCGCCCGGAGGGGGCCGCGGATGGCGGCCGGAGCGGCGCCCGTCCCGCGCCAAGTGGGTCACGGCGGCGATCAAAAAAAAAAAAAAAAAAAATCGCTTTTCCCCCGTTACAAAATGTGGGACAGCGGCCGTGGGGCCGCCCCGGCGCGGCCCCCCCGGTGCGGGCGAGCGGCGCGGTGCGGGATGCGGCGGGGATGGCGGTAGCCGTGCCAAGTTAGCGGGGGGGAAACAAGGGGAAATAGAGGAGAAACCCGCACGGCCTGCCCCGAGCGAGGCCTGCCCGCCCTGCCCTGCCCTACGCGGGGCCGGCCCGCCGGCACTCACCTGACGGGCCGCGACATCCTCCCGGCGCTTCGGGCCGCGCGGGGCCGGGCGCGGAGCTAACGGGGACGCTGAGGCCGCCGGGGCCGCTGAGGCCGCCCGGAGCGAGCGGGAGCGCTGGGCCCAGCGCCTCAGGCCGCGCCTGCGGAGCCGCCGCTCCCCCGTCAGGCGCCGCCGCCGCCCCCGGTGCCGCTCCCCGATGCCGGCCCCGGCGCCGATCGTGGCGTCGCTCCCCGATCCCGCTGGCGGTCCCGGTGTCGGTGCCAGTCCCGCTCCCGCCGCTCCCCCCCGCAAAATGGTCGCGCTCGCCCCGCCGAGAGGATGCGAGCGGGGGGGCGGTGCCGCCGACCCCGCCGGCCACGCCCCCCTCCGCCGCTGATTGGTTATGAACGGCGAGAGCTCGCACCCCATTGGTTCGTTCGAACCATCACGGCGCGCAGGGCCCGCCCACTGTCCCCGCGGGGAGGGCGGGCAGCGCGGCCCCGCACGCGGCGGAGCCCCGGCGGCAGATTCGCCACGGACTCCCGGTGCCGCCGCGGCTCCTCCGCGCCCCGTCCCGCCCCTTCCGCCGCGCCCGCCGCGTCCCTCCGGCACCGGCGCCACGCCGGAATTTTTTCCCGTTTCTCCGGGAATTATTCGGGGCGCTGCGGCTCCTCAAGGCCCGATCCGCAGATTCGCCGCGCGGGCCCGGCGCGGTTTTGGAGGGAAAAAGCGGCCCCGGGCGCGGGTTCGGTGTCGTTAATTTTTCTCATAAAAAAATGTAAAAATTCGGTGTCAGCGGCAAATTCTGACACCGGCATTGTTATGAATAGGGCCAGGAGACCAGCTCCTTTAAAAAGGCCTTTATTAAACACAGCTCTGGGTGGGGAACCTGAGGGGTCGCACACACCACCACTGCTCCCACTGGACGACGCTGAGGAGGAGGAGGAGGAGTGCGGCTTTGTCTCTCGGCAGAGCTGAGGCTTCCATCCTCACATGAATCCTTAGGAAAACTAACGTTGGCTCGCAGTCCAGGGGTATCCTCCAAACTGGGTACCATCAAAATCGTGGCGACAGGACGGAATCCAGCCCTGGTCAAGAGTAGGTGACTCAGGGTGGTTCTGGTGGGTTAAAGCTGAAGTTTGTGGGCTCGTTTGTTGTTTTGAGAGGGTTCATATAGTTCCCAGAGCCCCTCATTTAAATTCAGTCCGGGTGCAAGTCCTCCTGGGAGCAGGGGAGCGGGGGAAGTGGTTCCTGAGGGGAAAGGGGCACAAACCCAGAGCGTGGCGGGGAGAGATACAAATACAAGGTAAAATAGTATCATCTAACAATGGCAAGTAAAGACAAGTATTTGAATTCTAACATTCAGTGTCTAACAATAGACTAACACAGGGTACAAATACAGAGTGTGACGGGGATAGATACAAATACAGGGTAGAATAGTCACATTTAACAACGGCAGCTAAAGGCGAGTCCCAGAACCCCAACATTCAATGCTCAACAACAGACCAACACTTCAAACCCCAATCAACTTCATTAACAACAACTACCAGGATTGCATTCCTCACATTTGGGTTTTCAATTTTGGATTTAAGTGTGTGGTTTGGATTTTTTGGGGTGAGTATTTGGAAATTTTGGGGTATGTACTTTGGGGTTTTTTGGGTGTGTATTTGGGTTTTTTATTTGGGTTTTTGGGTGTGCATTTGGGGTTTTTGGGATGTGTATTTGCGGGGTTTTGGGTGTGTATTTGGGAAATTTTTTCTTTTTTGTTTTGGTTTTTTTGGGGGGGGTTTGTTTGTTTTGGGGATTTTTTCCCCCCTTTGCTTTGTTTGTTTTGTCGCCTCCCTGTCGCGCCTATCGCGACTTAGGCAGCCCCGCTTAGGGCAGCGCCCGCCCGGGGCCGTTCCTGTCCCGCTGTCCCTTTGTCATGGAAGGGTCCCCACGGCCCCAATCCACACCCGGCACCTCCAACACCGAATTCCAGAGATTTCCCAATGATTTCCTCCTCCTGCACCCCAACCTTTTTGCTATTTTTTTCTTTTTTGCTTTGTTTTGGGCTGTTTTTTCAGGGTTTTTTTTGTTGTTGTTGTTGGTTTTTGTTTGATTGGTTTCTCTTTGTTTGGTTTTTTTTGGGGGGGATATTTCATAGGAATTTGTTTTTCTGGCAATTCAGGGCATTCCACACCACGCATTTTACACATTTTTATTGTTTTTATTCCTAATTTCATTTCTTAGCACTGTTGAGACAGCAAAACAACAACCAGCAATGCCCAAGTTTTGTTTCCAACCCTTGCAATGCTGGCTGTGGATTAAAATCCACTTTTTTTTCCTCTTTCATACAACCATAATACTGAATTCTACAATGCTCAGGAGACTGCCTTTAAAATACTTCAATGAAACAGCAAAAAAAATAGAAATAAAAGCTTTTAAGCTTTTTAAACTTAAAATAAAAGCAATTTTTAAAAAAGCTTTTTAAGCTTAAAAGAAAAAAAAGGCAATTTTTTTTAAATAAAACAAAATAAAAGCTGAATTTTGATATTTTTATGACTTTTTGAGGCTGCGGTAAAAATTCTCCAAATTTTACCATGAAGAAATCAAGTGCAGCCACCAAGGCACAAAATTTGGGAGGTTTTGGGCCAAAAACTCAAATTCCAGGAAGGAGAAAGGAGAAGGAAATGGGAAGAGTTGGCCCAGAGTGAAAAGGGAAAGGAAATTCCTTCATTTCCCAAAAAAATTCCCCAAATCCTCATTCCTGATGAGGCCAGGAGTGGAAATTCTGAAGCAGAATAAAGATAATTTCTGATTCCTTTTTGAAACATTCAGGTTTTTACCCACCTACACCAACAAAAGTTAAATTAAGCCATTTTTTGGCTTTTCCCTTCTAGGGGAAATAATAATTTTTTAAAAATTCTTTTCCAGCCCCACTAAAGCAGCAGGGGGGGGTTTTAGGGAGCTGTTTCCTCCCCAGATTCCCTCCTGGGATGCTGGGAAGGCAATTGAGCAGCACTTGCCAAAAGCACTTTGGGATGTCCCACAAAGGGCCCTGGTGGGGCCACAAAAAGGGGATTTTTACAGCCCAGAGAGGGGCAGGAGAAAACCCTGAACAAATCTTGAGGTTTCTGTTCCACAGAGAAAACCCAGGAGGAATTCCTGACCAAATTTTGGGGTCTCTTCTCCACAAGGAGAACCCCAATAACGAGGATTGTTCTGGTCCAGCAAGGGCAGGAGTCCCTGACCAAAGTTCCTGACCAAATTTTGGGGTTTCTGCTCACCAGGGAGAACCCAGCTGGTCCAGGAAGGGCAGGAGCAAATCTTGACCAAATTTTGGGGTCTCTTGCTCCACAGGGAGAACCCAAATAAGGATTGTTCCGGTCCAGGAAGGGCAGAGAAGTTCCTGACCAGATTTTGGGGTTTCTGTTCCACAGGGAAGCGAGGATTGTTCTGGTCCAGAAAGGGCAGGAGGAATTCCTGACCAAATTCTGGGGTCTCTTGCTCCACAGGGAGAACCCAAATAGTGAGGATTTTGCTGGTCCAGGAAGGGCAGAGAAGTTCCTGACCAAATTTTGGGGTTTCTGCTCTACAGGGACCCAGCAACTCCTGACCAAATTTTGGGGTCTCTGCTCCACAAGGAGAACCCCAATAACGAGGATTGTTCTGGTCCAGCAAGGGCAGGAGTCCCTGACCAAAGTTCCTGACCAAATTTTGGGGTTTCTGCTCCACAGGGAGGACCCAGCAACTCCTGACCAAATTTTGGGGTCTTTGCTCCACAGGGGACTGAGGGTTGTGCTGGTCCAAGAAGGGCACAGCAGTTCCTGACCAAATTTTGGGGTCTCTGCTCCACAGGGAGAACCCAAATAATGAGGACTGTTCTGTTCCAGGAAGGGCAGGAGTCCCTGACCAAAGTTCCTGACCAAATTTTGGGGTTTCTGCTCTACAAGGAGGACCCAGCAATTCCTGACCAAATTTTGGGGTCTCTGCTCACCAGGGGACTGAGGGTTGTGCTGGTCCAGGAAGGGCAGAGAAGTTCCTGACCAGATTTTGGGGTTTCTGTTCCACAGAGAGAACCCAGCTGGGCCAGGAAGGGCAGGAGCAAATCTTGACCAAATTTTGGGGTCTCTGCTCCACCAGGAGAACCCAAATAAGGATTGTTCTGGTCCAGGAAGGGCAGGAGGAATTCCTGACCAAATTCTGGGGTCTCTTGCTCCACAGGGAGAACCCAAATAGTGAGGATTCTGCTGGTCCAGCAAGGGCAGGAGCAGCTTCTGACCAAATTTTGGGGTTTCTGCTCCACAGGGAGGACCCAGCAATTCCTGACCAAATTTTGGGGTCTCTGCTCACCAGGGAGAACCCAGCTGGTCCAGGAAGGGCAGGAGCAAATCTTGACCAAATTTTGGGGTCTTTGCTCCACCGGGGACTGAGGGTTGTGCTGGTCCAAGAAGGGCAGAGAAGTTCCTGACCAGATTTTGGGGTTTCTGTTCCACAGTGAAGTGAGGATTTTGCTGGTCCAGGAAGGGCAGAGAAGTTCCTGACCAAATTTTGGGGTTTCTGTTCCACAGGGAGAACCCAAATAGTGAGGATTCTGCTGGTCCAGGAAGGGCAGGAGCAGTTCCTGATCAAATTTTGGGGTTTCTGCTCCACAGGGAGGACCCAGCAACTCCTGACCAAATTTTGGGGTCTCTGCTCACCAGGGAGAACCCAGCTGGTCCAGGATGGGCAGGAGCAAATCTTGACCAAATTTTGGGGTCTTTGCTCCACCAGGGACTGAGGGTTGTGCTGGTCCAAGAAGAGCAGAGCAGTTCCAGACCAAATTTTGGGGTTTCTGTTCCACAGAGAGAACCCAGCTGGGCCAGGAGCAACTCCTGACCAAATTTTGGGGTCTCTGCCCCACAGGGAGAACCCAGAGGAGTGAGAATCGTTGTAGTCCAGGAAGGGCAGAGCAGTTCCTGACCAAATTTTGGGGTCTCTGCTCCACAAGGAGAACCCCAATAACGAGGATTGTTCTGGTCCAGCAAGGGCAGAAGTTCCTGACCAAAGTTCCTGACCAAATTTTGGGGTTTCTGCTCTACAGGGAGGACCCAGCAACTCCTGACCAAATTTTGGGGTCTCTGCTCACCAGGAGAACCCAAATAAGAATTGTTCTGGTCCAGGAAGGGCAGAGAAGTTCCTGAGCAGATTTTGGGGTTTCTGTTCCACAGGGAAGCGAGGATTGTTCTGGTCCAGGGAGGTCAGGAGGAATTCCTGACCAAATTTTGGGGTCTTTGCTCCACAGGGGACTGAGGGTTGTGCTGGTCCAAGAAAGGCAGAGCAGTTCCTGACCAAATTTTGGGGTCTCTTCTCCACAAGGAGAAGCCAAATAATGAGGACTGTTCTGGTCCAGCAAGGGCAGGAGTCCCTGACCAAAGTTCCTGACCAAATTTTGGGGTTTCTGTTCCACAGAGAGAAGCCAGCTGGGCCAGGAGCAACTCCTGACCAAATTTTGGAGTCCCTGCTCCACAGGAGGGTGAGGATTGTGCCGGTCCAGGGAGGTCAGGAGCAGTTCCTGACCAAATTTTGGGGTTTCTGCTCCCCAGGGTTGTGCTGCTCCAGGTCCCAGGTCACCCCCAGAACTGCACAGAGCTGATGCACACCCAGCTCCTCATCCTCAGCAGCTCTGGGGCTCTGCTGGGATGTGCTGGTCCCTCCAGCACAGAGCAGGGAGGGAGGAAACTGCTGGAATGTCCCCAAAAGGGAGGGGTAAAGGTGCAGAAAGTTAAAAATCCCCCTGACAGCCCAGGGCAGCACTGCCAGAGGGGGAAGTGCTCAAAATTAAAAAAAAAAAAAAATCAATATAATCCAAGGCACTGCTTGGACATGGATTGTGCTCCTTAAGAGCAGAAAAAGAGGAATATTCCCAAATCAGGGATGTTCCCAGTGAGGAATATTCCCAAATCAGGGATACTCCCAAATCAGGGATGTTCCCAAATCAGGGATGTTCCCAAATCAGGGATGCTCCCAAATGAAAGATGTTCCCAAATCAGGGATGTTCCCAAATCAGGGATGTTCCCAAATCAGGGATGCTCCCAAATGAAGGAAGTTCCCAAATGAGGGATGTTCCCAAATCAGGACTATTCCCAATGAGGAATATTCCTAAATGAGGAATATTCCCAAAATAAGGAATATTCCCAAATGAGGAACATTCAAATTGAGGAATATTCCCAAATCAGGGATATTCCCAAATGAGGAACAATCCCAAATCAGGGATATTCCCAAATCAGGGATATATAATATTCCCAAATGAGGAACATTCCCAAATCAGGGATATTCCCAAGTGAGGAACAATCCCAAATCAGGGATGTTCCCACTCCTCTTCCCCCATCCCTCACTCCAAGGCACTGCAGCAGGGCTGTGCTGAGCAAACAGCCACTGAAAAGTTCAAAATCACAGGAAAAAAACCCCAAACCAGGGACAGTCCAGGGCAAGGCGACCATGACGATGAGGATGATGAGGATGATGAGGATGATGAGGAGATGAAGAGCTGGAGCCCAGGCAGGGACTGTCGGTGGCCTCAGCAGCAGGCCCAGCCCGGAGGGGAGGTCTCCTTGATGTTGATGTAATCCCCAGTGCCAGCAGAGCCCGAGCTGCCATCTCCTGAGGACGAGGACATCATCTTCTCAATCAGAACCCTGGGGAAAAACAGCTCAGTTTGATTTGAGGCTTTTTATTTTTTATTTTTGTTTTTTGTTTTGTTTGGGTTTTTTGGGGTTTTTTTTATTATTTCTTTGGTTGGCTTTTGTTTTTCGGGTTTTCACTATTCTTTTAGTGTAGTTTTAGTATATAATTTTCACATAATATAATATAATATGATATGATATAATATGATATAATTATAATATAATTATAATATAATAGTGCATTATAGTACCTTATACTATATTATATATAATTATATCATATCATATATAATTATATAATAAAATATAATATGATACAAAATATATAATATAATATAATATAATATAATATAATATAATATAATATAATATAATATAATATAATATAATATAATAATAAATCAGCCTTCTGAAACATGGAGTCAAGATTCTCATCTCTTCCCTCGTCCTGGGGACCCTCAAACACCAGCACGGGGCACAGCCCCAGGCTCTGCTCCTACCTCATGGCCTCGTTGATGTTTTTGTTTTCCTTCACAGAGGTCTCCACCCAGCCTGAAAATCCATTTTCTTTGCTGAAGCGGTCGATTTCCTCCCTGGTCACTGCCCACGGGGAAAGGTCACACTGCAAGGCAGAAATGGGGCATTTTAGGGGCACTCCATCCCCACAACAGCTTGGAGGAATTGTAATTTAATTTTAAATTTAATTTATAAATTTGATAAATTCCTCATTAAAACCATCTGTGGGCAGGGACATTTCCACTGTGCCTGCTCCAGCCTGGCCTGGGACACCCCCAGGGATGGGGCAGCCATGGATTTTTGGGATCAGCAGTGCCAGGGGGGAATTTCTGCCCAGTTTTGCAGCTGGGACGGCCCTGGGAGGCAGCTCAGCCCTGCCAGCTCCCAGGGCAAGGCTCTCCCTGCGGTGTTGCAAGCAGAAATTTCTTGATCTGATATCTCAGGCGCTGACACACCTCAGTCAGGCACACCTGGAATGGAGCTCCCAACCTCGTCCCATCCCAAATCTGCCTCCCCAACACAGACAGAAACACAGAGAAACACACAAAACCCATAGAAATCCATAGAGAAACAGAGAAACATACAAAAACCACACAAAAACCCACACAAAAACACGGAGAGAAGCACACAAAACCCACACAAATCCACACAGGAACACACAAAACGCACATAGAAACACACAAAAACCATACAAACCCATAGAGGAAAACACAAAAACCACACAAACCCACAGAAAACCACACAAAACCCCACAAAGAACACACAGAACACACAAAACCCCACAAAGAACACAGAGAAACACACAAAACACACACAAAAACCCGCACAAAAACCATACAAACCCACAGAGAAACGCAGAAAAAACGGGCAAATCCATAGAGAAACACAGAGAAACACACAAAAGCACACACAGAGACAAAAACACACGGAGAGGAAACACACGGAGAGGAAACACACGGAGAGGAAACACACGGAGAGGAAACACACGGAGAGGAAACACACACAGAGGAAACACACACAGAGGAAACACACACAGAGGAAACACACACAGAGGAAACACACACAGAGGAAACACACACAGAGGAAACACACACAGAGGAAACACACACAGAGGAAACACACACAGAGGAAACACACACAGAGGAAACACACACAGAGGAAACACACACAGAGGAAACACACACAGAGGAAACACACACAGAGGAAACACACACAGAGGAAACACACACAGAGGAAAACACACAGATCCACAAAGAACACAAAAAACACACACAGAAACACACAAAACCCATACAAACACACAGAGAAACACAAAAAACCCACACAGAGAAACACACAAAGACACAGAGAAACACACAAAACCCATACAAACCCACACAGAAACACACAAAGACACAGAGAAACACACAAAACCCATACAAACCCACACAGAAACACACAAGAACCCACATAGAAGCACACAAAGACCACACAAACCCACAGAAAACCACACAAAAACCCCCAAAAAAACCCCAAAAACCCCATCACCTTGTTGGCCAGCAGCAGGCAGGGCACAGGGCTCCCGTCTGGCAGCACCAGTTTGCTGTCCAGGTCCTGCTTCCACTTGTGGCTGTTGCTGAAGGTGCTGCTGTTGGTGACATCAAACATGATGACACAGGCTGAGGCCTCCCTGTAGTACAGGCGGGTCATGGAGGTGAAACGTTCCTGCCCTTGGGTCAGAAGCAGAGAAAAAGCCAGCCAGAGTTGGTATTCTGGGGGGTTGTGCAGGTGGATTGTGTGTTTGGGGGGTGGTATTTAGGTAGATTGTGTGTTTGTGGGGTGGATTTGCAGCTGAAAGTGAGAATTTCTGGTTAAAAAAGGTTAGTGGGGGGATTTGGGATGTGGGCTGGGCAGGGGTCAGGTCATGGAATCATGGAAAAGCCACAGAGAAACACACAAAAACCATACAAACCCACAGAGAAACACACAAAAACACACAAAAACCTCACATAGAAATGCACAAAAACCATACAAACCCATAAACACACAAAACCCATACTAACAAACAGAGAAACACACAAACCCACACAAAAACTATACAAACCTACAGAGAAACACACCAAAACACACAAAACCCCACACAGAAACACACAAACTCACAGAAACACACAAACCTATAGAGAAACACAGAGGAACACACAAAAACCATACAAACCCATAGTGAAACACACAAAAACACACATAGAAACACACAAACTCACAGAGAAAGACACAAAAACCATACAAACCCATGAAGAAACACACAAAAACCATACAAACCCACAGAGAAACACACAACATACACACAAAAACCCACACAGAAACACACAAACCCACTGAGAAACACAAAAACCATACAAACCTACAGAGAAACATACAAAACCCCATGCAGAAACACAGAGAAACACACAAAACCCCATACAGAAACACACAAACACACAGAGAAAAACACAAACACACACAAAACCCCACACAGAAACACAGAGAAACACACAAAACCCTACAAAGAAACACACAAAATGTACAAAACGCCTCACAGAGAAACACAGAAAATCATACAAAATCCCACATAGAAACCTCATGACCCTTTTGGGGTCAGAACCAGAGAAGAAGCCAGCCAGAGTTGGTATTCTGGGGGGTTGTGCAGGTGGATTGTGTGTTTGGGGGGTGTTATTTAGGTAGATTGTGTGTTTGTGGGGTGGTTTTGGTGTGGTTTTTTTGGGGGGATTTAGGATGTGGGCTGGCTGGGAATCTCTGGGCTGGGCAGGGGTCAGGTCAGGGAATCATGGAAAAGCCACAGAGAAACACAGAAACCCACAGAGAAAGACACAAACTGAGAAAGACAAAAAACCACACAAAACCCCTCAGAGAACCACACAAACCCAGAGAGAAAGATGCAAACCCACAGAGAAACACACAAAAGCCATACAAACCCATGAAGAAACACACAAAAACCATATAAACCCACAGAGAAACACACAACATACAGAAACCCCCACAGAAACACACAAACCCACAGAGAAACACAAAAACCATACAAACCCACAGAGAAACATACAAAACCACATGCAGAAACACAGAGAAACACACAAAACCCCATACAGAAACACACAAACACACAGAGAAAAACACAAACACACACAAAACCCCACATAGAAACACAGAGAAACACACAAAACCCATACAAAGAAACACACAAGCGCCATACAAACAAAGAAACGCACAAAATGCACACAAAACCCCACACAGAAACACACAAAAACCATACAAACCCACAGAGAAACACACAAAAACACACAAAACCCCACATAAAAATGCACAAAAACCATACAAACCCATAGAGAAGCACACAAAACACACAAAACCGATACTAACAAACAGAGAAACACACAAACCCACACAAAAACTATACAAACCTACAGAGAAACACACCAAAACACATAAAACCCCACACAGAAACACACAAACCCAGAGAGAAACACGCAAAAATCACACAACCCCACGGAGAAACACACAAAACACACACCAAGTTTGTCTGGGTGAAAAAGAACCAAAGATCACCCAATGGGCAGGGTGAGCTGGGACACCCCCAGGGATGGGGCACCCCAATATTTCCATTATTCCCATGGAACTCAGGGTGTCCCTGGGGATAGGACACCCCAATATTTCCATTATTTCCATCTAACCCAGTGTCCCAGGGCTGGGACACCCCAATATTTCCATTATTCCCATAGAACTCAGGGTGTCCCTGGGGATAGGACACCCCAATCTTTCCATTATTCCTCTTCTGAAACCCAGTACCCCAATTTTTGCATTATTCCCCTGTAACTGTATCCCTGTCCCCCAATATTTCCATTATTCCCCTGTATCCCAGTACCCCAATATTTCCACTATTCCCCTATAACCCAGACCCCAATATTTCCATTATTCCCCTATAACCCAGCACCCCAATATTTCCATTATTCCTTTCCTGTATTCCAGCACCCCAATATTTCCATTATTCCTCTGTATCCCTGTCCCCCAATATTTCCATTATTCCCCTATAACCCAGTGCCCCAATATTTCCATTATTCATTTCCTGTATCCCAGTGTCCCAATATTTCCATTATTCCTTTCCTGTATCCCAGTGCCCCAATATTTCCATTATTCCCCTGTATCCCAGAGCCCTGGGTGTCCCTGGGCACCACGGGGGCACAGTGCCAGCCCTGCTTCCCCCACCTCCGACTCCTTTTTGGGGCCAAAACCGAAAGTTTCTGGCTGCATTGCTGACTCTGCCAACTTCTCCTTCCTGATGCCATTTTAAGGATCCCAGGCAGCCCAGCCAGAGGAAACCACAGCCCTGCTTCCCTCCCTGCTCCACATCCACAGGGGCCATTTTAGAGATGCTGCTGCCCAGAGCTCTCCTGGTGCCAGGGAATTTGGGAAATTCATTCCTCTGCCCCTCTCCAGCTCCTTGTCCACTCCAGCTTTTATAATTCTGGTACTCAGAGTGTGTCTCGTGCCAGAAAATTTGGATTTTAACCCAAAATTTGGAGCTGAGCAGTCTCATGTCCAGCCAGTTCCACATTTCCTCTGCTCCAGCTCTGGCACAGAAGGGAAAGGCTCGGCAGGAATTACTGTGGGCATTCCTTGCAGGTGGATTTTAAATTAAATATTTAAATTAGTGCAGCAGGCTGGAGGCAGCAAAGCAGAGCAGCCCTGCCCCTGGAATCCACAGGCACATGGGATTTATTTTTGGAGGAGAAGGAAAAGGAAGAAAAAGGGAAGGGGAAAGGGAAGGGGAAAGGGAAGGAAAAAGGAAAGGGAAAAGGAAAGGGAAAAGGAAAGGGAAAAGGAAAGGGAAAAGGAAAGGGAAAAGGAAAGGGAAAAGGAAAGGGAAAAGGAAAGGGAAAAGGAAAGGGAAAAGGAAAGGGAAAAGGAAAGGGAAAAGGAAAGGGAAAAGGAAAGGGAAAAGGAAAGGGAAAAGGAAAGGGAAAAGGAAAGGGAAAAGGAAAGGGAAAAGGAAAGGGAAAAGGAAAGGGAAAAGGAAAGGGAAAAGGAAAGGGAAAAGGAAAGGGAAAAGGAAAGGGAAAAGGAAAGGGAAAAGGAAAGGGAAAAGGAAAGGGAAAAGGAAAGGGAAAAGGAAAGGGAAAAGGAAAGGGAAAAGGAAAGGGAAAAGGAAAGGGAAAAGGAAAGGGAAAAGGAAAGGGAAAAGGAAAGGGAAAAGGAAAGGGAAAAGGAAAGGGAAAAGGAAAGGAAAGAGGAAAGGAAAGAGGAAAGGAAAGAGGAAAGGAGGAAGAGGAAAAAGAAAAGGAAAAAGGAAATGAAAGGAGGAAGAGGAAAAAGAAGGCCAAAAAAGGCAAAACCATTGAGAACATGAAAAAAACCTTGCAAATACCTGCAATGTCCCAGAGCTGCAGCCGAACCGTCTCCGACTCCGACCACTGAACCACCTTCAGAGCAAAATCCACTGGAGAATTCCCAAAAAAAGCAGGAAGGAGAGGAAAGGGAAGCTGCTCAGGGCCATTCTGCACCACAGGGCTGCTCCTGCACAGCCTCTCCCCATCTCCCAGAGCCTCCCAAATCCTGCACCAGGGTCACCAGCCCAAGCACAGCTCCAGGCTGGATGGGGCTTGGAGCAAGCTGGGACAGGGCAAGGTGTCCCTGTTTATGGGGTCAGAGGAGCTGTGAGCTCCTTTCCAAGCTGAATCACCCCAAATTAACCTGGAGCAGAGAAAGGTGTCCCTGTTTATGGGGTCAGAGGTGCTGTGAGGTCCTTTCCAAGCTGAATCACCCCAAATTAACCTGGAGAAGGGAAAGGTGTCCCTGTTTATGGGGTCAGAGGTGCTGTGAGGTCCCTTTTGAGCTGAATCACCCCAAATTAACCTGGGACAGGGAAAGGTGTCCCTGTTTATGGGGTCAGAGGACCTGTGAGGTCCCTTTTGAGCTGAATCACCCCAAATTAACCTGGAGAAGGGAAAGGTGTCCCTGTTTATGGGGTCAGAGGACCTGTGAGGTCCTTTCCAAGCTGAACCACCCCATCTTTGCTGTCACCAGTGAGTCAGAAGGGGAAGCTCTGTGCTGCTCTCAGATCGTGATGCATCAGGGTTTCAACCTGGCAGCCAGACCTTAGCTGGGCTGGAACTGACCAAAACCAGGAAGAAAGCACAAAAAGAAAAGTCCCAGGAAGCAGCTGCAGCGTTTCCTGCTGGGAGAGAGCAGGTCCCACCCCAGCTCTGTGCCTCTCTGGAGTTTTCACCTCTAATCCATCCCCTTTCAGCTCAGGAATAAGAAGATTTAAACAGCTGTGCTCAATTGGGGGTCCTTGGGGAGATTTCCTGGGTAAACCCCTGGCAGCTCCTGCTCCTTCCAGGTTATTCATTCACACAAAGAACCCAAATCCTGCTCAGCCCCATTCCCTCATCCCAGAGCTTCCCAAGAGCTGCTGACCCCTCAGCAACCAGGCCAGGCTGTTGAACTAAAGCCAAACCAGTGCTGCTGCTGGTTTTACTGGGATAAGCTGAGCCCATAAACTCAGCCTATTCAGTTTATAGCTCCTGGGGTGGTTATCTCTGGGGCTGGGAGAAGGATGGGCCACCCCAAATGAGCCAGGCAGAAGCTTCTGGGAGCTCAGGGCTGTTCAATTAACACCAAACCAGCGCTGCTGATGGTTTTACTGGGATGAGCTGAGCCTGGAACCTCAGCCTATCCACCTCACAGCTCCTGGGGTGGTTATTCCAAGGGGTGGGAGAAGGATGGGTCACCCCAAATGAGCCAGGCAGAAGCTCCTGGGAGATCAGGGCTGTTCAATTAATGCCAAGCCAATATAGCTGCTGGTTTAACTGGGATGAGCTAAGCCTATAACCTCAGCCTATCCAGTTTATAGCTCCCAGGGGCTGGGAGAAGGATGGGGGACCCCAAACGAGCCAGGCAGAAGCTCCTGGGAGCTCAGGGCTGTTCAATTAACGCCAAACCAGCGCTGCTGATGGTTTTACTGGGATGAGCTGAGCCTGGAACCTCAGCCTATCCACCTTACAGCTCCTGGGGTGGTTATTCCGAGGGGCAGGGGCACCCCAAATGAAGCTGGCAGAGGGACAGAAGCTCCTGGGGGCTCAGGAAAGAGGCTCTGGGAGTTAATACCCAATAAACCACTGATGATCCACAGCTGTTCCCAGCCGAACTCCCAACCCCAGAGCCCGGCGAGGATGGGGAGAGGTGCGGGCTGGGGAGGCGCACTGGGACGTGAATGGTGCCGGACCCCCAAGGAACCCCCAAGAACCCACGGTAACCACTCGGTAAGCCCCGATAACCCACGGTAACCACTCGGTAAGCCCCGATAACCCACGGTAACCACTCGGTAAGCCCCCGGTAGTGCCCCGAGAACCCCCTGGTAACTCCAGGGATCTCCCAGGGTACCCCCGATAACCACTCGGAAACTTCCCGAGAACCCCCCAGGGCACCCCCGGTAAGCCCAGAGAATTCCCCGGTACACCGGAGAACCCCCCGTTAACCCCCAAGGACCCCCCGGTAACCTCCGAGAATCCCCCAAGAATCCCCCGGTACACCCAAGGACCCCCCGATAACCACCCGTAAACCCCCCAAGAACCCCCGGTAGCCCCGGGAACCGCTCGGTAACCCCCCTGAATACCCCGATAACCCCCAAGGACCCCCCGATAACCACCCGAGAACCCTCAAGAAACCCCGATAAGCACCCGGTAACCCCCAAGGACCCCTCGGTAACACCCGATAACCCCTGGTAACCCCCGAGAACCTCCCGGTAATCAGTCGGTAGCCCCAGAGAACCCCCGATAACCTCCCGGAAACCCCCCGAGAATCCCTGGTAATCCCTCGGTAACCACCAAGGACCCCCGATAACCCCAGGGAACCCCCCGGTAACCCCTCGGTAACCCCCCGAGAACCCCCAAGAACCCCCCGGTAATCCCCAAGGACCCTCCGGTTACCCCCGATAACCACCCGGTAACCCCCAAGGACCCCCGGGAACCCCAGGGAATCCCCGGTAACCCCTCGCTAATCACTCGATAACCCCCGGTAACCCCAGAGAACCCCCAAGAACCCCCCGATAACCCCAGAGAACCCCCGGTAACCCCCAAGGACCCTCCGGTTACCCCCGATAACGACCCGGAAACCCCCCGAGAACCCCCGGTAACCCCGGGAACCGCTCGTTAACCCCCCTGGAATCCCCGGTAACCACCAAGGACCCCCCGATAACCACCCGGTAACTCCTCGGTAACCCCAGAGAACCCCCGGTAACTCCCCGGTAACCCCCCGGTACCCCCGTTCCGCCGGCGGGCTCACCGCCCACGGTGGATTTGTAGTGCCGGTTGAAGCTGTCGTTGGCGTAGCGCTGCACCAGCGAGGTCTTGCCCACCGTGGCGTCCCCCACCACGAGCACCTTGAACATCCGATCGCGCTGCCCCATCCCGGCCCGGCCCGGCCCGGCCCGGCCCCGCTCGCTCATGTGAGGCTCGGCCGGGGCAGCGCCGCCGCCTCCCGGGGCTGCCGGGATCTGTAGTTCGGGGCCTTCCGCCGGGGCCAGCGCCGGATGCAGCGCGGAGCGTCCCCCGTGGCAGCGGGCCCTGCTGTGGGCACCCCACACCCTGCTGCGTGTACCCCAGACCCTGCTCTATGCACCCCCAGATGTGCTGTGTGCGCCCCCAGATGTGCTGTGTGCACCCCAGATCTGCTGTGTGCACCCCCAGACTCTGCTGTGTGCACCCCAGATCTGCTGTGTGCACCCCACACCCTGCTGTGTGCGCCCCCAGACCCTGCTGTGTGCACCCCCAGATCTGCTGTGTGCACCCCACACCCTGCTGTGTGCGCCCCCAGACCCTGCTGTGTGCACCCCCAGATCTGCTGTGTGCACCCCACACCCTGCTGTGTGTGCCCCAGATCTGCTGTGTGCACCCCAGATCCTGCTGTGTGCACCCCAGATCTGCTGTGTGCACCCCACACCCTGCTGTGTGCACCCCAGATCCTGCTGTGTGTGCCCCAGACCTTGCTGTGGGCACCCCCAGATCTGCTGTGTGCACCCCCAGACCCTGCTGTGTGTGCCCCCAGATCTGCTGTGGGCACCCCCAAATCCAGCCCTGCACATCCCCAGCTCTGTGCACCCCCAGACCCTGCTGTGTGCACCCCCAGATCTGCTGTGTGCACCCCCAGATCCTGCTGTGTGCACCCCCAGATCTGCTGTGTGCACCCCCAGACCCTGCTGTGTGCACCCCCAGACCCTGCTGTGTGCACCCCCAGATCTGCTGTGTGCACCCCCAGATCTGCTGTGGGCACCCCCAGATCTGCTGTGTGTACCCCCAAATCCAGCCCTACATATCCCCAGTTCTGTGCACCCCAGACCCTGCTGTGTGCACCCCCAGACTCTGCTGTGGGCACCCCCAAATCCAGCCCTGCACATCCCCAGCTCTGTGCGCCCCCAGACCCGCTCTGTTCACCCCCAAATCCAGCCCTACACATCCTCAGCTCTGTGCACCCTGAGATCCTGCTGCGTGTACCCCCAGATCTGCTGTGTGCACCCCCAGATCCTGCTGTGTGCACCCCCAAACCCTGCTCTGTGCACCCCCACCCAGATTCTGCTCCATGCACCCCCAGATCTGCTCTGTTCACCCCCAAATCCAGCCCTACACATCCTCAGCTCTGTGCACCCCGAGATCCTGCTGCGTGTACCCCCAGATCTGCTCTGTGCGCCCCCAGATCCTGCTGTGTGCACCCCCAAATCCTGCTCTGTGCACCCCCAAACCCTGCTGTGTGCACCCCCACCCAGATTCTGCTCCATGCACCCCCAGATCAGCTCTGTGCACCCCCTGTGGCAGCAGATCCTGCTCTGTATCCCCAGATCAAGCCCCCTGCACCCCCAGCTCTGTGCACCCCCAGATCCAGCCCTGCACGTCCTGTGGCAGCAGATTCTGCTCTGTGCGCCCCCAGATCTGCTCTGTGCACCCTCAGATCCACTCTATGCACCCCCAGATCTGCTCTGTGCACCCCCAGATCTGCTCTGTGCACCCTCAGATCCACTCTATGCACCCCCAGATCTGCTCTGTGCACCCCCAGATCCAGCCCCATGCAGTCCCAGAGGCAGCCCCATGCACCCTGTTCCCCCAGATCCTCATCCTGCACCCCCAGATCTGCTCTGTGCACCCCCAGACCCAGCCCTGCACAACCCTTGTGACAGCAGATCCTGCTCTGTGCACCCCCAGATTCAGCCCCATACACCCCCAGTTTAGAAAACTGTTTACCCAGCACGTGAATTGTTTTAATGACCAATCCCAGCCAGCTGTGTCAAACTCTCTGAGTCTGGCACAGCTTTTTATTATTCATTCTTTTCTAGCCTTCTGATGTATCCTTTCTCATTCTTTAGTAGTTTTAGTATGTAATTTCTTTGAATATAGTATCATAAAATATAAGATAATGTATAATAAAATAAAAAATATAAAATATCATAAAATATAAATCAGCCTTCTGAAAACTTAGAAATCAAATTCTCATCTCTCACCTCGTCCTAAAAACCTCACACCACCACAGGATTCTGCACCAAGACCCTGCTCTGGAGGCACAGCCCTGCAAGGAAACACCAATTCCTGCAAATCCAGGGCTTTTTCTGCACCCCAGAAGGGGCAGAACCCTTATTTACCCTTTTATATTCCCTTTTATTCCGCAAAAGCAGCAGGAAAAGGCAGAGGCCATGTGGCAGCAGGGCCTGGATCCTGAACCAACACCTGGATTCCTGCTGGGAGCCCCCAGGAGCTGCCAGGACCTGCCCAAGGTCACCTGGCACTCTCACTAATCCCACTTTGCCTCATGCCCGGCAGTTTATTTGATTTTCGTAACTCTCCTATCAAAAGAGAGCTCAAATAAGCCTCAAATTCAGCCTGAGTGGGGCCTTCAACCTGATGGAAAAAAAAACACCACCAGAGTCCACATAAATAAATGTCATCTTTATTTAACCAAATATAATTTATCCATTAGGTCGACATCTGTCAGTTATAGGAACTATAAATAATTAAGACAGTCTTTTTTTTTTTTCCTTTAAGAAAAGAGTAAACCAGGATTTTCATCTGCAGGCAGCTGTAGAGTGGGCATGCATTGGAGTGCAACCAGTGGGAAGAGTTTGGTTTGGTTTTGATTTGTTTTTCCATCAATATTCCTCAGTTTTAAATAAAATTCTTCCCTGACCATTCTCCAAGCACACCTTTGACCATATTCAATGTACAGACCCCCCCCCCAGCCCCACCATGAGAGGCAGATTCCTCCTCTAGGGAATTTTTTCCTGGGGGATTAAGTGGTGATGTGACACCAGAAAGGCCAGCAGAGCTTCTCTTTATATCCATAAAAAGCTGAAGTGTTAATGGAAGGAAATCTTGCATTTATTCCTCAACATCAGGCAGAGAAATCAGATGAGCAGCTGAGAATATTCCAGAAAATATTCCAGGAAAATTAATATTCCAGGAAAATTAATATTCCAGGATTCCCTGGGCTGAGAGCTCAGCACGGCAGGGACAGGTTTGTTTTGTGGTTGGGTTTTTTCCTTTGAGCACAGCTTTGGCCAAAGGAGAGCTGAGAAATGTCACCAGAGGGGACAGAGGAGGACCAGAGCTGCTCCCACACGGGACATGGAGCACAGGAGGAGGGAAACTGAGCCTGATGCTGGATTAGCAAGGGAAAAAAGGGGGAAATCACCTCAAAAATAACAACACCTGCTCAGGAGGAGCAGCCTGGAGCCCAGCCCTGCCTCCTGCTCGCCTCCAGCAGCAGGGAAGGGCGTGCAGAGCTCCAGAGAGGGCCTGGAGCAGCCAGGAGCTCTGCTTTGGCTCCATCTGCTCCGTGGATTTCCAGAATTCCATCCTGACCCTCTTTTCCAACAATTTCCAGAATTCCTTCATCCTCACCCTCCTTTTTCCAACAGCATCACCTGGAGCCTGGCCCAGCTCTGGCCTGGTACAATGAGCTCGGCCTAACTTTGGTCTTGGTTTGCCCCTCTGGGTGCACTTGCTGTGGCTTTTCCCTGCCCTCCCAGCATGGCCTAAGGGGAAGAGCAGGAATTCCACAAAAAGCAGGAGGGGAAGCAGCAGAGGAGGGAACCCGGCCCTGCCAGGGCTGAGCCCCAAGAACCCCAGATTTCACACAAGGGCAGGGGGTTGGTTCCTGTTCCTGCTCCAAGAGCCAGGCCCCTGGGTCTGATCCTGCATTTCCAGCCCCTTAAAAGGAAACCTGGGCACAAAACCCAGGAGCTGTTTGTCCATCCAGCCCTCAGGGAAGGTCAGTCAGGGAAATGGAGCAGCACCAGGAGGGATCCCTGGCAGGCAGGGGGATGGTGATGGGTGATGGAGGGTTCCCAGCCCCTCTGGGCCAGGCTCAGAGCAGCTGAGCTCGGCTCACCAAGGCTGGAGCAGCGTGCTGCACTCTGGGCTGGGTGGCAAAAGGGAGCCTGGAGCTGCCAGCAGAGCCCAGCCAGGAGCTGGGGGTCCCAAATGAGCTCACACATTCCTGGGGTGAACCCAGGAGCCTTCCTCACCATCCTCCTCATCTCCCTTCACAGACACTCCCCATTTGTGGGTGTGGGCCCAGGCTGGAGCTTCAGGGAGCCAAGGCAGGGGTACCAGCTGTGTGCCAGCTGGTGCCAGCTCAGCTGAGCAAAGCTGAGCTCCACCTGCAGGGTTTAAAAAACGCTTATGAAGCGAAAAAAGCAGCCCTGCACATCGAGGGAGGGGGCAGAGGGGGCTCCCTGCATGACCTGACCGAGCAGGAACTTCTCTGGAACCTTGGTTCAGACACAACTGCTACGAAAATTGCACTTAGTGATTGTCTCGTTACACTTTTTGTTTGTTTGTTTATCTGTCCTTCCCAAAACTAGATAAGATTTTTTCTTTTTTTTTACAAATTCGGCTTGAAATATAAACCAGGTAAAATTCCCATTGAAAATAATGAGAATCCAGTATCAAAGGTGAAACCTTCCAGAGTGGGAGGGGGGGTGGCAGGACAGGAGGGGGAGAAGCAAAGAAACAACAAATGGAAGGAGGAGAGCTGTGGGAAGGGAGGAGCAGGGAGGTTTAATCCCCAACATCGGAGTCCCTGTCCCCGATGAGCCAGAGCACGTGGAAGCTGAGGGCCAGCAGCCCTGTCCCAATCAGGTCCCCCAGGGCTGTCAGGTACGGGATGGAGAAGTTGTCGGGGTCCAGCTGCCTGCCCCACATCCAGTGCACCATCCAGTCAGCGATGTAGAGCAGGATCAGCACCTGCAAGAGCCACGGCAGCACAGCCCTGAGCCCCTCTGCAACCCCACAGCGACCCTGCAAACCCCACAGCAACGCTGCAAACCCCACAGCAAACCCCACAGCAACCCTGCAAACCCCACAGCAAACCCTGCAAACCCCACAGCGACCCTGCAAACCCCACAGCAACCCCGCAAACCCCACAGCAACCCCGCAAACCCCACAGCAACGCTGCAAACCCCACAGCAAACCCCGCAAACCCCACAGCAAACCCCGCAGCAAACACTGCAAACCCCACAGCAAACCCTGCAGCAACCCTGCAAACCCCACGGCGGCCCTGCCTGGCCCAGGGGAGCACAAGCCCATGGGAACAACCACCTCATAGGCCACAATAACCCCACGGGCACAATTAACCCCACAGGCCCCAATAACCCCGTGGCAAAACAACCTCATGGCCACAACCACCCCATGGGAACAACAACCCCGTGGCCACAATTAACCCCACGGACACAACAATCCCAAAGGCCACAGCACCCCCACAACAACCCCATGGCCACAACCCCACAGGCCACAACAACCCCAGGGCCACAACAACCCCACGGGCCACAATTAACCCCACAATAACTCCATGGGCACAATTAACCCCACATGCCACAATAACCCCATGGCAAAACAACCTCATGGCCACAACCACAACCACCCCATGGGAACAACAACCCCGTGGCCACAATTAACCCCATGGACACAACAACCCCAGGGGTACAACAAAACAACCCTGTGACCACAACAACTCCATGGGCACAATTAAACCCATGGGCACAATTAAACCCATGGGCACAATTAACCCCATGGGCACAACAATCCCAAAGGCCACAGCACCCCACAACAACCCCATGGGCACAATTAACCCCACGGGCCACAATTAATCCCACAACAACCTCATGGCCACAATTAACCCCACAGGCCACAACAACCCCACAGGGCACAATTAACCCCATGGGCCACAATTAACCCCACAACATCCCCATGGCCACAATTAACCCCACGGGCCACAATTAACCCCACAACAACCCCATGGCCACAATTAACTCCACGGGCCGCAGCAAAACAACCCTGTGGCCACAACCCCACGGGCACAACAACCCCACGGGCACAACAACCCTATGGGCACAACCACCCCATAGGCCACAACAACCCCACAGGCCACAATTAACCCCATGGGCACAACAACCCAGTGGGCCACAACAACCTCATGGCCACAATCAACCCCATGGGCACAACAAAATCTGCAGTGGGTCCTCCCAAGCCTTTGGTCTGTGTGTCCCTCACAGCCCCGTGGGCTGCCCCAGCCCCAGGGAATGCCAGGGCACAGGGCAGCACAGGGCACACACTCCTGCAAGATTCCACATCCTCTTTTCATCACCAGGCCTTTTAAACATGCCAAATCACCCCCCAGGACAGAAACACTTTGGCTGTCAAAAAGACTTTAAAAAGAGACAAAAGGCAGATTCTAAACACCCCGAGAATGGCAGGATGGGAGAATTGTGCGCTCAGGTGCCCACAAAGGAGCTCCTGAGGGATCCCTCTGCCCAGCACAGGATCTCTGGGCAGGGACAGGGACACCTGAGCAGGTGCCACCCGTGTCCCCTGAGCCAGCCCAGCCCCCCAGGGCCCCCAGCTCACCTGGAGCAGCGCTGCTGTCATGTAGAAGACGATGAAGATGAGGGTGAGTGTGGTGTGTCCCCCCTGCATGGAGTGGATGGTGTAGAGGAACACCAGGTGCCCGGGCACCACCAGCAGGAAGAGCACGCGGGCAGAGCGGGAGTTCACGTCTGCAAAGGGCACAGAAGGACAGACTCACACCCTGGAAGTGCCCAAGTGTCGCCCTGATTTTTTAAAGATTTTTCTAAGCCTTCTGATGTTTATGTTCTTGTAGTGAAAATAACTCATTGTAAGTAATTGTAAAGTATATTTTATATTTTTAATATAAAATATATATTTAATATATTTTATAAAATATAAATATATGGGTTTACATTTTCTATTTCAGGGGGTGTCTTGCCTTCCTGAGCAGAACCTGTCTGTTCAAACCAAGACATCCATGAATCACCTTCCAGCTCAGGATAATAAAGAACTGTTTTCCCTATTCCCATATCTTTGCCTGAGAGCCCCTTAATTTCAAATATATAACAATTTGGAGGGAGAGGGTTTACATTTCCCATTTCCTGCCTTCCTGAGCAGAACCCATCTGTTCAAACCAAGACATCCACGAATCACCTTCCAGCTCAGGATAATAAAGAACTGTTTTCCCTATTCCCATATCTTTGCCTGAGAGCCTTTTAATTTCAAAATTATAATAATTCAGGGGGAGGGGCTTTACATTTCCCATTTCCTGCCTTCCTTAGCAGCCACCTGTGTGCTCAAACCACGACATCCACAAATCCCCTTCCAGCTCAGGATAATAAAGAACTGTTACTCCTATTCCCATATCTTTGCCTGAGAGCCCCTTAATTTCAAAATGATAACAATTTGGAGGGAGGGAATTGAAATTTCCCATTTCCTGCCTTCCCTAGCAGAACCTGTCTGCTCCAACCAAGACATCCACAAATCCCCTTCCAGCTCAGGACACCCCACACCCACATCTCCCCTCCAGCAGAGCCCTGCATGGGGCAGGGCAGCCCCAGCCTGACCCCGAGCGGGGCTGTGCCCCCTTTGCTGTGCCCAGGGAGCCCAGCTGGCACCCAGCCCTGCCCTCCAGGGCTGTACCTGAGCTGCAGAAGGTGCTGCAGGGGCTGGGGCACTTGCGAGGGGCCGTGCCAGGGCTGTCTCCAGGCTCCCCACTCATGTGCAGGTAGGTGGAGATCCGGCTGGCCTGCACTGCCACCAGGTTGCCACCCACACCTGTGGGAGAGGGGAATTTCTGTGAGCCACAGAGAAGCTTGAGAAGAGGAATTCTTCCGGTGTTTAGCCCTGGAAGAATTTCCCACCAAGGCTGTTGGCATAGAAAGCAAGAAAGAAAGAACAGGGGGAAAAAGGAAGGGAGGGAAAAAAAAGGAAGGGAGGGAAAAAGGAGGAAAGGGGAAAAAGGAGGAAGGGGGAAAAAGGAGGAAGGGGGAAAAAGGAGGAAGGGGGAAAAAGGATCCATGTTTACCCCTTGAAAGAATTTCCCACCAAGATTGTTGACAGAGAAACCAAGGAAGAAAGAATAGGGGAAAAGGAAAACAAGGGGGGGAAAGGAAAACAAGGGGGGGAAAGGAAAACAAGGGGGGGAAAGGAAAACAAGGGGGGGAAAGGAAAACAAGGGGGGGAAAGGAAAACAAGGGGGGGGAAAGGAAAACAAGGGGGGGGAAAGGAAAACAAGGGGGGGAAAGGAAAACAAGGGGGGGGGAAGAAAACAAGGGGGGGAAAAGAAAAGAAAGGGGGGGGAAAAGAAAAGAAAGGGGGGGAAAAGAAAACAAAGGGGGGAAAAGAAAACAAAGGGGGGAAAAAGAAAATAAGGGGGGGAAAAGAAAACAAGGGGGGGAAAAGAAAAGAAGGGGGAGAAAGGAGGCTGTCCCAGAGGAGGATGAGTGTCCTGAAATCCTAGACAAACCCCAGTTTGTCAAGAGCAAAGGGTGAAAGGGTGACAAGGGGACAGCCAAACCTGTGTGCCCTAAAAGAGAATGAGTGTCCTGAAGTTCCAGACCATGCCAGCTAGCCAAGAGCAGAAGGTGACAGGGTGGCACAGGGTGTGTCCCAGAGGAGAATGAGTATCCTGAAGCCCCAGACCATGCCAGTTTGCCAAGAGCTCAGCCCAGGGCGGGCAGGACTCACCATTGATGACTGGGGTGAACACCGCCATGCCAGCAAAGTTGGGGTCCGACACCGTCCTGTCCAGAATGAGCCCCCCGACGCTGCAGGGGAGAGGGGGGAGTCAGTGCTGGGCTCACCTGGGGGGCTCTGGGCACAGGGCCAGGGCCAGGCTCACCTGCTGATGGCCATGGCAATGATGACAGGCTCCCAGCCCGAGTAGAGCACCTCCCTGGTGGCAGAATTCCTCCTGGCAATGATGATCCAGATGGGCAGCAGGGACAGGAAGAAGACGCACACCAAGGGGTTCACGTAGGCTCTGCTCTCTGGGCAGGGGGGAGGAGGAGAAAAAGAAGCAGAGAAATCAAGGCCACGTCCCTCAGGAGGAGCAGGGAAAGTCCAGGGCAGCCTGGAGTCTGCAGGGTGTGGTGGTTCCTTGTCACAGCTGTCCCCTGTGAAACACCTGCATGTGCTCACCAGCAGATCTGAGTGAGATCTCTGCAATTCCAGATCTCATCGCCACTTCCCACTCCTGGGCAGCATCTCCCAGTGCTGCTTCCCTCACCCCTGGATGAGTCCCAGGCCTGTGTTCCAGGGGAGGGAGAAAAGGAAGGAAGGAAGTGGCGGAAGTGGCGGAAGGAAGTGGCGGAAGGAAGGAAGGGGCGGAAGGAAGGAAGGAAGGGGCGGAAGGAAGGAAGGAAGTGGCGGAAGGAAGGAAGGGGCGGAAGGAAGGAAGGGGCGGAAGGAAGGAAGGGGCGGAAGGAAGGAAGTGGCGGAAGGAAGTGGCGGAAGGAAGGAAGTGGCGGAAGGAAGGAAGTGGCGGAAGGAAGGAAGTGGCGGAAGGAAGTGGCGGAAGGAAGGGGCGGAAGGAAGGGGCGGAAGGAAGGGGCGGAAGGAAGGGGCGGAAGGAAGGGGCGGAAGGAACGGGGCGGAAGGAAGGGGCGGAAGGAAGGGGCGGAAGGAAGGGGCGGAAGGAAGGGGCGGAAGGAAGGGGCGGAAGGAAGGGGCGGAAGGAAGGGGCGGAAGGAAGGAAGGAAGGAAGGAAGGAAGGAAGGAAGGGGCGGAAGGAAGGAAGGAAGGGGCGGAAAGGGGCGGAAGGAAGGAAGGGGCGGAAGGAAGGAAGGAAGTGGCGGAAGGAAGTGGCGGAAGGAAGGAAGGGGCGGAAGGAAGGAAGGAAGTGGCGGAAGGAAGTGGCGGAAGGAAGTGGCGGAAGGAAGTGGCGGAAGGAAGTGGCGGAAGGAAGTGGCGGAAGGAAGTGGCGGAAGGATGTGGCGGAAGGATGTGGCGGAAGGATGTGGCGGAAGGATGTGGCGGAAGGATGTGGCGGAAGGATGTGGCGGAAGGATGTGGCGGAAGGATGTGGCGGAAGGATGTGGCGGAAGGATGTGGCGGAAGGATGTGGCGGAAGGATGTGGCGGAAGGATGTGGCGGAAGGATGTGGCGGAAGGATGTGGCGGAAGGATGTGGCGGAAGGATGTGGCGGAAGGATGTGGCGGATGTGGCGGAAGGATGTGGCGGAAGTGGCGGAAGGAAGGAAGGAAGTGGCGGAAGGAAGGAAGGAAGTGGCGGAAGGAAGGAAGTGGCGGAAGGAAGGAAGGAAGTGGCGGAAGGAAGGAAGGAAGTGGCGGAAGGAAGGAAGGAAGTGGCGGAAGGAAGGAAGGAAGTGGCGGAAGTGGCGGAAGTGGCGGAAGTGGCGGAAGTGGCGGAAGGAATTGGGAGTCTCCAGCTGCAGCCCTGCCCTGAGGATCCCCAGCTGGAGCTGACAGCTCAGGAGATGGAATCCAAATCTGCCTTCTCCCACTGTTCCAGCCACAGGCAAGCCCCTGGAAGGTGCCCTGAGCACCTCACCTGGAGAGGAGGAGGAGGAGTACGAGGCAGTGAGAGGCTCCATCTCCTCCCCTAACCTGAACCAGGCCTAACTGAGGGAGCTCCAGAGCAGGAACTCCACACACCCCAAGGAAAATTCCAGATGAAAAGGATGAAGAAATGAGAGGGGGACACAGCAAGGAGGAGGCAGAGCCTGAGCCTCCTGCTGCTCCTCACCCAGCTCCTTGTAGAGGCCCCAGCTGATCCCTGAGAGCAGAGCCAGGGTGATGAGGTCCCCCAGGCTGGCAGCGATCGGCGTGGCCACGTTGTCAGGATTGATCCCCATCTTCTTGGAGCCAATGATCACCCCAATCATAATCATGCCTGCAGCCAGAAAGAGGCAAAAAAACCCCCAAGATAAGGCCAAGGGGAGGTTAATAATTCAGGAGGAGGGGCACAGCAGAGGGGGGACTCTCACCCAGGACTAGGGAAGCGATGAAGGCAGTGGCCACGCTGCTGGCACACAGCAGGACAGCGTGGTCCATGCTGAAGTGCCCGTCTGGGATCCACCCAAACACCACGGCTGCAATCGAGGCCAGGAAACCAACCACGGTGGCCTGGACCTGGAAATGGAAAACACAGGGTCACCAGGACACCAGGACAGTCCCACCATGGACTGGACCTGGAAATGGAAAGCACAGGGTCACCAGGACAGTCCCACCATGGACAGGACGTGGAAATGGAAAGCACAGGGTCACCAGGACAGTCCCACCATGGACAGAACCTGGAAATGGAAAGCACAGGGTCACCAGGACAGTCCCACCATGGACTGGACCTGGAAATGGAAAGCACAGGGTCACCAGGACAGTCCCACCATGGACAGGACCTGGAAATGGAAAGCACAGGGTCACCAGGACACCAGGACAGTCCCACCATGGGCTGGGTTGGATTCAATGATCTCGAAGGTCTCTTCCAACCTGGTCATTCTGTGAATTCTGTGAGAGGTTGCCCAGAGCAGCTGTGGCTGCCTCATCCCTGGAAGTGCCCATGGCCAGGCTGGAGCAGCCTGGGGCAGTGGGAGGTGTCACTGCCCAGGGGAAATGGATGAGATTTAAGGTCCCTTCCAACCCAAACCATTCCATGATTCCATTCCATGATCCCATTCCATGATTCCAAGAGGGAAACTCCACCCAGGGGGATCAGAATCCAGCATGGCAACACCCAGTCCAGCCTGCAGGGCCACCACCAGACACAAACAGCAAATCCCAGGCATTGAAACCTCCCACATTTCCAAAGTTGGGCTTGTCCCAGCTGTGAATGTTCCCCTGTCCTCTGCTTACCTGTATCAGAGCCATGTTCCCTGTAATCATCTTCCAGAGCTCTTTGTGTGAATCCATTTGGCCAATATTAGCCTGTAAGAGGAAATGAGGCACCATTTGAGCCCTTCACACCTGCCAACAGCCAAATTCCTGCCTGCCAGGAGCAGGAGGGGACTCAACCCCTCAGGAGAACAATTCAGCAGAAAAGGGAGTGTGAAGGGGAATCAACAGCAACCAAAAAAAACCAAAAATTTTTGCGTCACCAACCAAAAATCTGATGGGAATGCTGCAAAATCAACAAGGTCTCTCTGTGCCCCTGTGTGGTGGTGTTCACAGGGGTCCCAGGATGAGGGAAGGGATGAGAATCTTGACTCCGTGGTTCAGAAGGCTGATTATTATATTATATTATATTATATTATATTGTATTATATTATATTACATATTTTATATTATACATATTATACATATTATATTATACATACTATATTATACTATATCACATTATACATATTAAATTATACTATATTATATTATCTTTTGTATTATATTATATTTTATAATATATATTATATTATTATACTATATTATACTATATTAAGATACTAAACCTATACTAAAAGAATAGAAGAAAGGATTTCATCAGAAGGCTTGCAAGGAAAGGAATGGAATGATAATAAAATCTTGTGACTGACCAGACAGTCCGAGACAGCTGGGCTGTGATTGGCCATTAATTAAAAACATTTTTAATTAAAAACAACCACATGAGACCAATCAAAGGTGCACCTGTTGCATTCCACAGCAGCAGATAATTCTTGTTTACATTTCATTTCTGAGGCCTCCCAGCTTCTCAGGAGAACAGATCCTAGCAGAAGGATTTTTCATAAAATATATCCCTGACACCCCTGCAGGCACAAACTGCATTTATTTCCCAGGGCTCTCACTCTGCTGGCCCTGGCTGGGTCAGGCTGCCCCAGGTCAGCCCCCAGAGCAGCAGCAGAGCCAGGGAAAGCTCCTGGGAAAAGCTGAGCAAACAAGGCTGGGGACACGTGGGGACACAGAGAGGAACGGGCAGCCCTGGCACAGGGGGCACCTGGCACAGGGAGAGGCTGAGCAGGATGACCAGGATTAAAAAATAACCCAGTCAATATCACTGTGGGGGATAGCAACCAGGAGCAGGAGGTGGAAATGGCTTTAATTCCTGGTGTAGGATCCAAAATAAAGCAAAGGAATCGCTGCAGGGCATGAGATCTGCTCCTCCTGCCACCTCCAGGGTCTTTATGGGAAGAATGGGTCAATTTATACCCCACTGGGTCAATTTATACCCAATTTGCATCATTAGAAGCTGATGAACTCAGGAAACAAGGGAGAGGCTCAAACACTGGAGTGGGAAATGCACGTTGAGGTGCATTTTGAAGGAATGCATTTTCAATTTTGAGAAGGAACCTCCGAGGTTTTTAGATGATGGGATTTATTTTCCTTGGTTTTTCCACAGACAGGAAGGGTGAGTTCAGCTCACACCTTCACTGCATGGCTCAGAAGGTCTCAAGACCTCTAGTTACAAGACCTTTTAAGGATTTATTGACCAATAAAACACTGCCAACAAGGATATTTATAGTTTTGACCCAGTCTTTAAATATTTCATCTTATGGACCCATGCTTTCTTAGCCAATCATGCTATGACACAAAAACCTACAGAGCTGCATCCTAAACCTCTTCAAACTTGGGCAAAACAGCAGCAATTTCCTCCTCCCAGTTGGAAAATAAAACAAGAAATCCAGAAATTGATTAATTTGATTAATTAATTGATTAATTAACCCCCCTGCTCTCCTTGCTGGATGTGCTTTACTGAGATGCTCCCATCTCTGGGGCAAATTCTGGGCACGGAGGAGGAAGGAATGGGGGGGAAATAATCAACAAAAAGTGGAGCAGCACATCCAGCACAGGAATTCGAGCTCCATAAGAAGCCTGACCTTAAAATCCCAGCCCCATGGCAATTAGGCTGGGATTAGCATAACCTCCCTTAATCCTTTAACTAATGGGGGAGTTTTGCCTCTTAATTGTGAAAGGAATTTCTGAGGTGCCTTAAGGCAGCACTAATTAGGAACCCAAAGCCTGAGAAAGGACTCCAGGCTGTGGAGAGAGCTTGGGATTTGTATTTGTGGGTGCCCAGACAAAGGAAGGAGTGATAAATCTGACTGTATGTTCTCAGAAGGCTAATTTATTATTTTTTTTATATTGTATTAAAGAATACTGTACTAAACTATACTAAAGAATACAGAAAGGATACTTAGAGAAGGTTAAAAAAGAATAATAAAAACTCCTGAATCTCTTTCCACAGTCCAACACAGCTTGGCCCTAATTGGCCAAAGAGTCAAAACAACTGACATGAAACCAATGAAACAATCACCTGTGGGTAAACAATCTCCAAACACATTCTAAAGCAGCAAAACACAGAAAAAACAATGGAATAATTATTGTTTTCCTTTTTCTCTGAAGCTTCTTAGAAGAAATATCTTCAATAAAGAGATGTTTTGGAAAATATGGATGTAACACTTGTATTTGTGGGGTACCCAGATGAAGGAAGGAGTGATAAATCTGCCTCTGTGTTTTCAGAAGGCTAATTTATTATTTTAATATACTCTATTATATTAAAGAATACTACACTAAACTATCCTAAAGAATACAAAAAGGATATTTACAGAAGTTTAAAAAATAATAATAAAAACCTGTGACTCTCTTTCCAGAGTCCAACACAGCTTGGCCCTAACTGGCCAATAAATCAAAACAATTCACATGAAATTAATGACACACAATCACCTTCTCCTGCAGCAAGGGCCAGGCTCAGAGGAAGGGAATGAGCCCAGCAGAATCTGGTGATGGGATTTGGCAGCCTCACACCAATAATTGTCACAAACTGGGTATTGGCCACTGCTTGCCCACCAAACAGGTCACACAGGGCTGTCTGGGCTCCAACTGGTCAAACACACAGTGCTGGAGCCTGTTGACTTGGCTAAAGCAACCCAAACATTCATTTTTGGTTGATTTACAGGCATATCTGCACGGCAGAAGGAAGTAAATAAAACTAACAAGTGGTAATAGATCATTGGATTCAACTCTGTATTTGAGTAAAACCTGTATTTGATTCAACCTGTATGTATATATATATATATATATGTGTGTGTGTCTATATATATATATATATGATTAAACCTGTATATATATGTGTGTGCATATATATATTTGATTAAACCTGTATATATATATGTGTGTATGTGTATATATATATATTTGATTAAACCTATATATATATATGTGTGTGTATGTGTGTATATTTATATATATTTGATTAAACCTGTATATATATATATATGTGTATGTGTGTATATATATATATTTGATTAAACCTGTATATACATATATATATGTGTATGTGTGTATATATATATATATATATATTTGATTAAACCTGTATATACATATATATATATATGTGTATGTGTGTATATATATATATATTTGATTAAACCTGTATATTCAATTCTGCATTTGACTCAATTCTATATTGGACTCAATTCTATATTTGATTAATCTCCATGGCCAGAGTGGAGACAAAGGCCCAGCTGTGACCTCCGTCCTGTCACTCCCCTCCTGCCCTGGGGACATTCCTGTGCCCAGCTCCTGCTGGAACAGCTGGATCCCAGCCCCAGCACAGCACCTGAGCTGGCAGCAAAGCCCCAGCACCATTAACCCTTCAGACCCCACCAGCCTGCAGCGTGTAAACACCTCCCCAGCACACCTGAACCCCGGGCTCTGGCGCCTGGTGTCACTCACACAGGGAAATTTGGGGATTTTACCCTCCCACACACACAAAGCAGGTGTCCCTGTCGCTCCCCAAGCTCCTGGGCACTCACAGCTGTGGACAGGCGGGATGCCAGGGTCATCTCCAGGTTCCCCTTCAGCCCCAGCAGAGCTGGAACCAAGATGAACACCTCAGTGACCTGTTTGAAGACGTCCCAGTGCTGCAAAATTAAAGTACATTCGATGAAACCAGGAAATCTCACCAAAACCAGCACATCTCACCCAAGCACATTCAAGCAAATCTCACCAGAGCACATTCAATAAAACCAGCAAATCTCACCAGAGCACATTCAATGAAACCAGCAAAGCACATTTCATAAATCCAGCAAATCTCTCACCAAAGCACAATCGATAAAACCAAACAATGTCACCAAAACCAGCAAATCTCTCACCAAAGCACATCCAATAAAACCAGCAAATGTCACCAACGCACAATCAATAAAACCAGCACATCTCACATTAAAGCACACTCAATAAACCCAAATCTCTCACCCAAGCACACTCAATAAAACCAGCCAATCTCACCCAAGCACATTCCATTAAAACCAGCCAATCTCACCCAAGCACACTCAATAAAACCAGCCAATCTCACCAAATTACATCCAATAAAACCAGGAAATCTCATAAAAGCACATTCAATAGAACCAGCAAATCCTACCCAAGGCACATCCAATAAAACCAGCACATCTCTGACCAAAGCACATTCAATAAAACCAGCAAATCTCACCAAAGCACACTCAATAAAACCAGGAAATCTCACCAAAGCACTCAATAAAACCAGCCAATCTCACCAAATTACATCCAATAAAACCAGCCAATCTCACCAAATTACATCCAATAAAACCAACCAATCTCACCAAATTACATCCAATAAAACCAAGGAATCTCACCCAAGCACACTCAGTAAAACCAGGAAATCTCACCAAAGCACACTCAATAAAACCAGCAAATCTCACCAAATTACATCCAATAAAACCAGCCAATCTCACCAAATTACATCCAATAAAACCAAAGAATCTCACCCAAGCACACTCAATAAACCCAGCCCATCTCACCGTGGCTGGTGCCACCCCCTCCCTGTCCCCTCTGGCACCCCCAGTGCCCTCCCTGCTGCCACCCGGGGATTTTCCCACTGTGACCTTTGCAGCAGGGAGCACAGCATCCTGCTGGGCAGAGAAAACAGCTCTGAGCCAGCAGCTTCCAGTGAAAATCCCCCAGAGAGTCCCCAGTGACAAAATGTTTACACACCCAGAGGCCAAAACAGGGAAAGATGCAGAGGCTTTGCCCAATACTTGCAGTTTTTGGCAGATTTGAGTGCTGGAGTTTGGTCAGTCTTAGCTGAGAGCCTTTACTGTGTTTTTCAAATATATATATATATATTTAATTATTTTTATTTATATATATTTACTTATTTTATATATATAATTATATACACATACATATAATTATATACATTATAGATTATTTTATATGTCATAATAATTATATATTAATATAATAAAACAATATATTCATATAATAATCATATCGTATTATAAAATTTTATAAATATATAAACGTTTTTTATATAAAATTTTAAATACATTATATAATTATATATTTATAAATTTATATATAATATATAATAATAGAATAATTATATAGTATAATAATATTATATATATTTGCAAGATACAGCAAAGGCTCATAGCCTTTGTTATATAATAATGAAATAATAAAATAATAATAAAAAAAAAATATAATAATAATAATAATTCAGGATCTACCCAGGATCCCATGCAGCACTGGAGGGGTCAGTTGGACCTGGGAGGTTCTGGAAAAATCCTCCATCCTCCTTCCCAGCCATGGGAATTTAATCCCAAGGCTGAAGGGAGTTGGAGGTGCTGGCAGCACAGGCTGAGCTGCTCTGGGAATTCCACAGGAATTACAAAGTTTTCTTCCTAAAGGCCACGGGAGTCGGGACAGGAGAACACAGGGCTGAGCTGCTGCGGGAATTCCACAGGAATTACAAAGTTTTACTCCTAAAGGCCACAGGAATCAGAACACAGGGCTGAGCCAGAGACTCCCAGCCCCTTCTATTGTGGCTCTCAAGTTTCTGTTGTTCCTTCAAATCCTGATTTTCTAAAAGGGCATCCTGAAGGTGAACTTTACAAAGGAATAACTTAGTTGTGGAATTGACTGAATTGCAAATAACTGCTGACAAAAAACCATCCGGAACACTGTGAAAGTGCTGAAGACTTCAGTGGAGTTTGGAGTCTGAAAGATGAGAGCTGACATTATGAACACCATGTGTCAACACTGGCCACAAGGGCAGCGCCTGCTCCAGGAAAAACTTTAGCTTGGGCTCAAATCACTTTGGGGAACTTCCAGAAGAGCCGGGCAGGGACCTTGTGAAGGGAAAACACGCTTGAAACGTCCTTATTATTTATTTTTTTTCAGAAAACGATTCCAGTAAAGCTGTCCCGGATTAATTTCCCCCGTCCAGCCTTTCCTGTTTGGAGTCACTTCCCAGCTGTCCCGGCAGGTCCCACCACGGGAGGATGAGCAGAGCTCAAAGGCACGCAGGGAAACTGCTGCTGCGGGCAGGACAGCGCTGAGGAGCTGCCTGAGCGCCCACAAATCCCAAAAAAACCCCTCTGGCTTCCTGGCACAGGGGCTGACACCGGAGCCTCTCGCTGCCCACGCCACCAGGCCTTGTTTACCCAGCCCTGCAGCTCCGAGCTGAGCAGCTCTGGGCTGCCCACAGCTCCCCAATGGTGTCCCCATGGCAGAGCCCGGTTCTGTGCCCCAGGGATGCCCAGCAGAAGCTGCTCTGCTGCCAGGCACGCTCGGGGCAGGCGGTGGGAGCAGCTCAGCCTGCAAAGGCAGCGTTCCCTCATGGCTGGCACATTCCCACAGGGAACACCTCGGTTTTCATCCAGGGGCGGCTGCCAGCTCCCTGCTGGCCTTTCCTAAAAGTCACCAGCACACCCTGCGAGGGGCAGCTCTCCTGTCAGGCCTGGGAGCCTCCAGGGCACCAGGAATGGGGCAGGAAGCTCTGGAATGAGCCTGGCACACACGGAGGGAAATACTAACCTGGCACAGCCTGGGCCAGCACAGCCAGCACCTGAGCTGGGAAAGGAACAAAGGAGCCAGTGCCAGGGCTGGGGTGTCACCTGGGGTGTCCCCAGGCAGCAGCAGGGAAGGGATTTGGCTCCAGCTGTCTCAGCTCCCAGGCTGCACCTTCTCCTCTGAGTGCCCTCTCCCTCCTTCATTCCTCACCTCTCTTCCATCTCTTTCAACTACCTGAGCTGAATTTACAAAGCCGTGGCTGACACAAGGAGCTGGAGGGCTCCTCCATCTCCCCCTCCCCACCCAGCACACCTGGGGAAAAGCTCTTTCCCCCCCCCTCCCTGTTGCTGAAGCAGCCCTGGCATTCCTTTATCGCAGCTTGGGCATTCCTTGGCTATTCCTTTATTATTCCTTTATCCCACCCAGCCCTGCAGAGTGCCAGGGGAGCACCAGCTGTACCTGCAGAACATGCAGCACCATCCCAGCCCCACCTGCACCACATCCAGCATCATCCCAGCTCTACCTGCACCACCCCAGCCCCACCTGCACCATCCCAGCACCATCCCAGCCCTACCTGCACGATGTCCAACCCCACCTGCACCAGGTCTAGGACCATCCCAGCTCTACCTGCACCATGTCCAGCCCCACCCCAGCCCCACCTGCACCATCCCAGCTCTACCTGCACCACGTCCAGCACCACCTCAGCACCACCTCAGCCCTACCTGCACCATCCCAGCACCATCCCAGCCCTGCCTGCACCACATCCAGCCCCACCTGCACCATCCCAGCCCTACCTGCACCATCCCAGCACCATCCCAGCCCTACCTGGACCATGTCCAGCCCCATCCCAGCCCTACCTGGACCATGTCCAGCCCCACCTGCACCATCCCAGCACCATCCCAGCCCTACCTGCACGATGTCCAGCACCATCCCAGCAGCCACCGTGCCAAAGCCAGCCAGCAGGAAGGGGAACAGCACCTGCAGCCCGATGGAAAACGAGGTCTCCTTGAGGGGCGAGGGGGGCTCAGGCCCCCGCTCCGTGCTGGTGTCGTCGCTCTCGTTGCTCTGGCTGCCGTTCTCCAGCAGGGCATCCTCCTCCCTCACCCCTTTGGCGTTGGCACGGGACTCCAGCACCACCAGGTCCACGCCGGTGCCCTCGGGCCGCAGGAAATGCTCGGGCCCCGCGGGCTGCCCGCAGTCCCCGTTGGCCTGGGGGGAATCCTGGTGCTCCAGCGTGGATGTCATGCTGCAGGACACGCTCTCCTGACCCTCGGCTCGCCGGGCCTACAGCCAGCAGCTGCTCCAGGAGGGATCTTCTGCCAGCAGCTTATCCACGCGGCCTTGCCAGCATCCAGGAGGGAGCTGCGCCAGCCCTGCTCGCCCGCCCGGGAGTGCGGAGCCTGCTCCTGCGGCAGAGATCCCCATCAAGCAGGGACACGGAGCGCGGGGGGCACGGCAGGAGCTGCGAACGGCTCAGTTCCCCCTGGCTCTGCTCCTCCCCAGCGCCCTGTGCACGATCCGAGCTCTCCTCCTGCCGAGATGTTGCGATGCCTTAGTGCATCTCCTCCCGGCTGATGTGGCGGGGCAGAGGGAAAAACAGATGAAGTAAAGGATGCAGAAGCTTAAAGGAACACTGAAGGAGAGGAGTGGCTTTTAGACATGACCCCGCTCCGGCTCTTCTTGCGGCCAGGGCTTTGCCAGCAGCACCGTCCCTCTGCAGGACTCCCCTCCGGAGGCTCCTGCGGGCTCTGTGCCGGAACAGCAGCGATTCCAGCAGCGATTCCAGCGGGCTGCGAGTGTCACTGCCGCCCTCCTCCTCCTCCTCCTCCTCCTCCCGCAGCAGCACGAGGCGAGCCCAGTTCCTGTTACTCGCAGTAACAGCAGCTCCCAGCGAGGGTTGGTTACTCACGGAGCTGGCCGGGCTGCAGGGTGGGGGCTGGCATTGGGGCAGCCTGGCATCCAACGCGCTTTTCCGAGAAGCCGCCCGTCACCTGGAACACACGGGGGCAAAGCCGATATTCCGGGGGGCCCCGCGGCAGCCGCTCCATCCGCTCCCTCCAGCCTTGGCCGTACCCGCGCCTCTCCCCCGGCCGCGCTCCCGCACCCCCGGGCACCCTCAGCGGCCGAGCCGGGGGCGCCGGGAACCCGGGAGGGACCCGCAGGCGATCCCCGCGGCCGGGGCTCCTCCCGCCTCCCGCAGCGCCCCGCGAGCCGCCAGCCCCGGAGCGGAGCCCCGCGGGGATGCTGCGGCCCGGCCGGTCCCCACGGTACCGCCGCCCGCGTCCCCGCCGCGCCCCGCGGTGCGGGTACCGAGTCCCCGCCGTGCCGGTACCGCCCGGTGCCGCTCGCTCCGCTCCCGCTGCGCACCCCGCGGCTCCTCCGCCGCCCCGCGCTCTGCCCCGCCGGGCCCCGCCCCGCGCCGCCCTGACATCACCGCCGGCCAATGGCGGCCGCGCCCGCCCCGCCGCGCCGCGCTCCCCATTGGGCCGGCCCGCGTGGCGTCACGTCTGGCCCCGCCCCCGGCGCGGAGCGCGTCCCCGGTGCGGACAGGCCACGCCCCTTTGGCGGCGCGGGGGCGGGGCCTGTGGGTCACGTGCGGCTGAGGCCGCGCTGGGCGGGAGCGGTCAGTCTGTCTGTCCGTGCCTCCGTCTGTCTGTCCTGCCGTCCTTCCATCCAGCCTGCCGTCCATTCTTCCAGCCATCCTCCTGTGTGTCCATCCCTCCATCCATCCACGGATCCATGGATCCATCCATCCATCCATCATCCATCCATCCATCCATCCATCCATCCATCCATCCATCCATCCATCCATCATCCATCCATCCATCCATCCATCCATCCATCCATCCATCATCCATCCCTCCATCCATCCATGGATCCATCCATCATCCATCCATCCATCCATCCATCCATCCATCCATCCATCCATCCATCCATCCATCATCCATCCATCCCTCCATCCATCCATCCATCCCTCATCCATCCATCCATCATCCATCCACGGATCCATCCATCCATCCATCCATCCATCATCCATCCATCCCTCCATCCATCCATCCATCCCTCATCCATCCATCCATCATCCATCCACGGATCCATCCATCCATCCATCCATCCATCCATCCATCATCCCTCCCTCCATCCATCCATCATCCATCCATCCATCCATCCATCCATCCATCCATCCATCCATCATCCATCCATCCATCCATCCATCCATCCCCCATCCATCCATCCATCCATCCATCCATCCATGGATCCATCCATCCATCCATCCATCATCCATCCATCCCTCCATCCATCCATCCATCCATCCATCCATCCATCCATCCATGGATCCATCTCCCCATGGTTTCCCTGCTCTCACCTGGGCTGTCCGTGGGTCCCTCTCTGGGGAAGCCTCCTTGTGCCCCGCTGGGGACAGGGAGCTCACAGGTGGCACCTCCGGTGATGCCACCCCCAGGGCTGCTTCCAGGAGCCCCCTCCAGGGAAGCACGGCTGGATCCAGGCCAAGGAGCACCCAGGTGCTCAATCCACTGGATTCCAGGTCCCTGCCAGGCTGAGGCAGCCCTGAACAGAAACTCAGCAATGTTGTCACGTACTCTGTTTATGCCAAACTGTCCCACAACAAATAAATAAAGAGCACAAAAACTGCTGCTACAGAGGTCAGGTCCTTGTTGCTCTGTAGAATTCTGTGTTCCTGAATGAACCAGCTCCTCTGATTCATGCTTTCCTTTTATTTCCCTTTTTATTTTTTTTTTTTTTTCTGGTCATGAGTGGAAATTCTGAGCAGTTGTTTTTCCTTCCTGCCTTTCCTTTCCTCCCAGGAAACAGGCAGCAGCGAGTTATTGCTCAGGGTGATGATGTGAGCCCAGCCTGGGGCCTTGGAGACACAATCTGGTCCAATGAGGGTGCCTGGGATGTGGGGGGGCAGGGGAGGGCACATTCCCACATGGACACACGGACCCAGCCTGCCTGGAGCTGCTGACTTGGCTCATTCCTCAAGGAAACAGGGATCCACTGTGACCCAAAGCTCTGGGCTCTGCTGCTCCCATCACAAACTGGGCACAGCCAGGGGCTCTCCTGGAAGATTTGGTGCTTTTGGAGAAGAAGAAGAGAGGAACCTGTGCAGCAGAACAGGACAGAGAGCAGCACTGAGAAGGGACTTTTTATATGGCCGGGATAAAGGGGGAATGGATTCCCACTGGCAGAGGGCAGGAGAGATGGGATTTGGGAAGGAATTCCTCCCTGGGAGGTGCCCAGAGCAGCTGGGGCTGCCCCTGCATCCCTGGCAGTGCCCAAGGCCAGGCTGGATGGGGCTTGGAGCATCCTGGGACAGTGGGAGGTGTCCCTGCCATGGCAGGGGTAGAACAGACCCTAGAAAGGGGTCTAGAGAAACCCCTTCCCTAGAAAGGAAGGATTGTAAAGTCCCTTCCAACCCAAACCATCCAGGGATTCTGGGATTTCAAGGGATGAGGAGCTTTTGGGGTCACTTCACTCATTCTCAGCAGCAAAGAAACCTCATGGAAAACTTGAGACATCCACAGACACAACTCCAGCCACAGCCAACTTCCACACTCAGCTGGGGCTGCAGCTCCAAACCCTTCCCTCCATCCTCCTTTGTCCAAACAAACCTGGCTGCAAGGCGCTGCTTCCACCTTCATCTTTCCTTCCTGACTCAGAAAATCCATCCCTCCCCCAGGACGGAGCCTCCAATTCATCCCTCACCTCCCCAAAAACAACAAATGCACCCAAATGTGACCTCACTGCTCCCCAGCTGCAGGCTCAGGAAGTGGAAGTGTGGCGACAAAAGCTGCCTGAGACAAGAAAACAGAAATAGATAAAACCTCCCCCAGCGAGGCTGAGATCAAAAAAAGAGCAGAGGATGAAAGGGCAGGAAATTGGGTTTCCAATTGCAGGGAGCAGGTAGCAAAGGCAACAAAAACACGTTTGGAAAGGAAGGAGTTGAGCACTGAGCTGTGCTGGATGCTGGAATGTCTCCTGGAATGTGGTGCCCGTGTGTTTTACAGCAGCCACGTGATGCTGGCACTGCTGAACTGCCCAGCTCTGGGCCAGCACTCAGGAATGGCCTCAGGGATTCACAGGAGAATCCAGCAGGATAAAAAGGTTTGGCCAAAATCACTTAGAAACTCCTGATAGAGAAGTGTCAGTGCCCTGAGAGGTGCCTTGGCTGCAGCACTGCCTGTCACAGCCTCCATGGAGCCTCAGCAAGGATCCTGAGGGAACCTGTCACTACAGGACACGAAACAACACGAGCACACACACTGCTGCTCTAAGGTGAAGAACAGGAAAGTTTCTTTTCTGACTCCCACATTCATAGTTTTCTAAAACTGAGTGGATTGGAGGGTGAAAGTGCCACCTCTCCAATGACACTGGACAAACCAACAGTTTATTAAATTTTTCTTCTCCTATAAACGAATGCAAACAATCAGTTATTTACAGAAAGCACGTGAGAAATTTGTTTCAAAAATGCAAACATCAGAAGGCTTGGAAAATCTTAAAAAAATCAGGGTGACAGGAACTGGCTTCTTAATTCCTTGCAAGAATTTCAGCAGGAAAACAAACCTGAGCAGGTTGTGGAGCAGGACTTGTCCCTTCAGGTGTCACTGCAGGGCACGAGGACAGGCAGCCACGTCAGCAGCTGGCCCTGAGCTGGGGCAGAAGTGCAGCTCCACGGAGGAAGTCCTGTTTTGCCAGCCTGGGAGCAAACAAACCCATCTCCATCCTTTTTTCCAAGGTCCCAGCTGTGTTCCTGTGTCCCCCCCATGACAAACACGGGGCAGCCCCTGGCAGGTCCCTCCCATGTGAGAGCACCTGGGCCTGGCTTTCCTGTGCTCCACAAGGTCAGCGGATCCGGTGGGGCAGCAGGGACAGGGACACCTGTCATGGAGCCACTGGGGATGTGCCTCACACTGCAGCTTTGTTCCACTTATGGGCTGGCAGGGAATTCATTTCTAGCCAGAAGAAAACACTGATACCACAAAGCTGGCCAGATCAGAGACTGATGATAAAAAAAACCACAATAATCTCTTAATTCCCCCCCTATTTCCTGCTCCATGAAGACACTCTCACTTCCCAAAACCCCAAAGAGGATTTTGGATTAACACGTTTACATACAACAAGGCAGTCCTGCAGTAGCACCATTTCAAAATCCAGATCCAGAATATCTGAGAATATCCAGAATATCCCTCTCCATGGGATCACCACAATGTCCAAGTGATCTGAGCATTTACAGGGCTGCAATAAACCCACACCATTGTGCTGCCTTAGAAACATCCATTAAAAGAGGCATGAAAAGCACCCTGGGAAAAGCTGCATGGTTTGAATGTCACTTGTAGGACCCCCTGCCCTGTGAGCAACCCCTGAGTGCCAAAGAGCATTTTCCCTTTGTCCCCTGCCCCCTTGCTCTAACCACCCTTCCATGTGGTCATTTTCCTTCCTGCTGAGAAGTGACTGCAGCTTCCTCTGGGCCCCCCAGCCCAGCTCTGAGCTCAGCTCTGCAATCAGCAGAGGGATCTGCAGGGAGCAGGGCCCTCCCTTCCCCAGCAGCCTGAGCCCTTCATCTCTGTGGGAGCGGAAAGCTGAGCCAAGCCCCCGCTCCAGTGTCACACAGCCCTCCCTGAGCTGCCCAGCCTGGAAAATCATCCCCTGGGCAGCGTTTCTGTGCCACTGAGATGGTGGCACAGAGCTGCCAATGCTGCAGAGAGCTCGCAGCAGCACATCTGCAAAGAGCCTCCAATTCGGGACTGAAGGGACAAAAATTCTGTAAAAGTTCCCCAGCACCAGCAAGGAGAGAGGAGACTGGCAAGGATTTGTGCAGGGTTCAAGCAGCAGCACTGAAAATGAGAGAATTCAAGCTGAGCTGCAGGTGAGGAATGCTCCTCTCTAACAGCACAGGGTGTGGTTAGAGAGGCTCTAACCTGTGGTTGCTCCAGGTTCTCAGCGCACGTCTCACTCCACAGCACTGAAACAGGGAAATTTTCACTGCACCTGCTGGAGAAAATGGATTTCAGCAGCTCCATGGAACAGCAAATGAACCAGCAAAAGAGGAGCCAAGAATGCAAGTGTCAAATGCAAAGCTGGAGGAAACAACTCTGTAAACACCTTGTTCCTCCAGCTCTGAGCCTGAACTCCCCACGGCCACTTGGGGCTGAAAATAAACCAAGTTCTGTTAAAGAGAACCCAGCAACAGAGCTTTCTTTAGAAAATGCAGGTGTGGGATGTGACCTTTTCCCCAGGGTGCAGCTCAGCTGGCCCACAGCAGTCTGACAAGTGCACACAGCTCACTTGGAGTCAGTGCTGGCACACAGGAACATCAGCTGTGTAGATTTGGGGAAAAACAGGGCAAAAATGAAGTTGTTATGGATGCACCACACGCTGGAATTGGGCTAACACAGCGCTCCAATCACATCTGTCAGTGTGAGTGAGTTACCTGAGTTCAGAGCAGAAAATCAGGCTCTTCCTTCCTTCTCTGAGTCAGAGGTAATTGCTCTCCCTGCTCCAGGCACAGTGACTCAGTGCAACACAAAAAGAACAGCTCCTGGAGTCATTATCTGTGTTTTCATCGTGTGCTTGGCACTCTCCAGTAACTGCTCACACCATGAAAGCTCGGAGGTGATGTTAACAAAAAAGGCATCATTCCTATTATTGTTGTTATCGATGGGAATTTCACACTCCACTTAGGAAAAGTGACATTTTCAGAAACATCCCCTGGACAGGGAAATGGGGTGGGAAGGGATCCGTGCAGACACCAAACCCTGAGTGACTCCCTGGAACTGTCACACAGCCACGACCTGGCAGCAAATGGGATAAAATAAAGAGGCTTAAGAGCACAAAGGCAAAGCTGCCCCATGGAAAAAAGCAGGGATAATCATCAGAAGGGATGGGGAAATGGGTAAAGATGGGAATGTGCTGTTTCCCCAGTGGATCCTGCAGGACAGGGTGTGTTTGAAGCACTTCAGTGGCCCCTGAGGCTGCAGCAAAGCTGTGCTGAGGCACTGCGAGATGCCAGGCCTGGCTGATGAGCTGCACTTAATGAGCCCTGCAAGGAGCTGCCCCAGCCAAATCTCACCCAGGAGCTGCCAAACCCAGCCCTGCCTCCCCAGCACCCTCTGCCCTTCACTGCTCCTTCAGCAGCAAAATGAATTTTCTTCCTTTAGAGAAACAATCCTCACCAGAACAGAGGTGAGGGGGCTTTGGCTGGGGGAAGATCACAGAATATAAAGGATGCTTTATGTCTTTAGGACACATTTGCTGGTACAACAGGCAAGAAATCCCTCCTTCCACACCTCAACAGGTCAGGATTTTCACAACCAGTGCTCTCTCATGGGATTTTTTCCCATTTTCTCCCTGTTTTCCCTCCAACTGGCAGCACAACCATCAGCTGTTAAACAATATTGCCCTCCTACAGCCACAGCCAAAGCAAAGGCTTTAAACTCAATTTTACAGAGATTTGCCAGAGAGAAAACAACAACAAATCCTCCTGTGCACCTCCCAGCTGTGCTCCATTCAGTGCTGTGCCCTGACACATCACTTCTGCTGTGCCTGCACACAGGAGCTCACAGGAGCAGTGACACCTCCACAAAAGAGCCACAGACACGTGCCTGGACAAATCACAAAGTGCAGCAAAGCAGAAAAGATGCAAACTATTTACTGCCCAACAATGCCTGGCCAGGGGGAGCTGATTTTGTGTAGAAAAGGCAGCAAAGATTAAAGCTGGCTGGAAAATAGGCGGGTTTGTTTTGATGGAAACTTTACGGATTGCTCAGGTGTGGAAATGACTTCACTGCAATTCCACAGTTACATAAAAAGAAGAAATAATCATCAGAAAAGAATTCACATTCCTCATTTTATTAGATGAAACTGTCAGTTTTGTTTCAATTATTCAGTGATACAGTTGGAGCCTCTGGCCACAGTGATAAGATCAGACTACAAATAAATAAGTGAACGGAAAGAATTGGAATCACAGCTCCATCAGTGTTTTTCAGGATACATTTCAGGGTATTTCCTGTACATTCCAGCACATTTCACAGTATGAATTTAGAGCAGAACATCCACCCATTCCAGTGCATTTTTTAAGCTCTGAAAAACAGACACATCTGTGCAGCAGGAGGTGCTGCACTGGTCCCTGCAGCACAGGCACTGGCACACAGCAGCTTTCAGGCTTTTCTTTGGCTAACATCACTTGGTTAACTATTTATTGATAAAATTAATTTAATTAAATAAATTATTTGTCTAATTAATACTGGTGACCCCAACTGCCAAGGCTAAAGAATGCTGAATCCTTTGGTGCTGTCACAGGTAGGCAAGAAGTGCAAGATGAAGCAGAATCAACATCCATGGCCTGCCTTCCCCAGGACTGAGGCTTTTCTTTGGCTAACATCAATTGGTTAACTATTTATTGATAAAATTAATTTAATTAACTGATTAAATAAATTATTTGTCTAATTAATACTGGTAACCCCAACTGCCAAGGCAAAAGAATGCTGAACCCTTTGGTGCTGTCATAGGTAGGCAAGAAGTGCAAGATGAAGCAGAGTCAACATCCATGGCCTGCCTTCCCCAGGATTCAGGCTTTTCTTTGGCTTTGTAAACTATTTATTTGTATACTATTCACTTTGTAAACTATTTATTGATAAAATTAATTTAATTAAATAAATTATTTGTCTAATTAATACTGGTAACCCCAACTGCCAAGGCTAAAGAATGCTGAATCCTTTGGTACTGTCATAGGTAGGCAAGAAGTGCAAGATGAAGCAGAATCAACATCCATGGCCTGCCTTCCCCAGGATTCAGGCTTTTCTTTGGCTAACATCACTTGGTTAACTATTTATTGATAAAATTAATTTAATTAAATAAATTATTTGTCTAATTAATACTGGTAACCCCAACTGCCAAGGCAAAAGAATGCTGAATCCTTTGGTGCTTGCAAGAAGTGCAAGATGAAGCAGAGTCAACATCCATGGCCTGCCTAACCCCAGGATTCCCAAAAAACTGAGCAGGAAAGTGGGAATTGCTTGCACTGGCAGTGAAGGAACAAACCTGTGAGCCCTCTGAACTGGGAGAAACTGGAGGGTTTCACATCTTTCACAACCAAGTTCTCAGAAGAGCAAAGGAGAAGCATGAAGTGATTCAATAAGAAAAGAGACGAGCAGACAACAGGGATTTAATTCCTTATTTAAAGCTGCAATCCCTTATTCTGACACCCATCCTGAAGCAGGGAAGGAAAAATCATCACTAAAATGATGGACAGGAAAGTTTTCAGCACCTCCTCAGTTACAGCAATGTGGAAGTCCTGGAGTACCTGAAAATAGAGTCAGAAATCAGTGCAGCCATGGGAGTGAACACTGAACTGGGAGAAACTGAAGGGCTTCACATCTTTCACAACCAAGTTCTCAGAAGAGCAAAGGAGAAGCATAAAGTGATTCAATGAGAAAAGAGAGGAGCTGACAACAGGGATTTAATTCCTTATTTAAAGCTGCAATCCCTTATTCTGACACCCAGCTGCACAACACACCCTGAGCCACACCCTGAGTCAGGGAGGGAACAAAAATCATCCCTAAAATGATGGACAGGAAAGTTTTCAGCACCTCCTCAGTTACAATAACACAGAAGTTCTGGAGTACCTGAAAATAGAGTCAGAAATCAGTGCAGCCATGGGAGTGAACACTGACCCTGGCTCAGAGGGCCATGGATCAATCCCTGGGCAGCAGCAGTGCCAGACCCCCTCAGTGTGGCTGTACCAGTGACAGGAACCTTTTCACCACAGCACAAACCCTCCCTGTGGGCTTCTGGCAGAGTCCTCACCTGAGAAAGATCCATTCCCCATAAAAAAGGAGTTTGTCAGAAGCACACAGAGTGAGTCAGCTTCTAGTGTGAATGACTGCTGATTATAGCTTGGATTTTTAGTGATTCCCAATTTCAGAAGTTTAAAGTGCTGAAAAAAATTAGTGCCAGATTAAGAGAGCAGAAATCAGGGTTATTTGTTGGGTTTGGCCACGTTCCTATCACACAACCAGCACTTTTCCCATCTGGATGTAAACCACAATATAAAAAACCCAAATTCCAGCTGTAGCTCAATGCACAAGACAAAACTCCATCTTCAGCCCCTGTCCCAGAGTCCACCTGCAGCTGCTCCTGCCAGAAGTCTCTCAGAGCTCGTGGGAGCTGGCGTGGGGCTCTGGAAGTGTCTCAATGTCACAGTTCTTGATCAGCTGAAAGAGGAACTCCACCTGTTTCTCATAATTCTCAATGGAGATTCTCTCATTCAACCCATGGATCCTGAAAGAAAAAGGACATTTTTCAGGTCAGGGGGAATTTCTGAACCAATTGCACAAACCCAGCACCCTGCTTGGCTGTTGGCTTCATAAGGAAAACCAGAAAAACACAGCAATATGGCCCAAAAACTGCACTGGAACCAAGAAAAACACAGCAATATAGGCCAAAAACTGCACTGGAACCAAGAGAAAAACACAGCAATATAGCCCAAAAACTGCACTGGAACCAACACAAAAACACAGCAATACAGCCCAAAAACTGCACTGGAACCAAGAAAAACACAGCAATATAGGCCAAAAACTGCACTGGAACCAACACAAAAACACAGCAATATAGGCCAAAAACTGCACTGGAACCAACACAAAAACACAGCAATATAGCCCAAAAACTGCACTGGAACCAACACAAAAACACAGCAATATAGCCCAAAAACTGCACTGGAACCAACACAAATGTGCTGATTCAAAGGCTCAGAGCTCAACAGCTAACTTTGGAAAAAAGCTAAAAATCTAATCTTGAAAAAATCCTAAAGGCCCATTTCTTGGCCATTCCTGTACAGCCAGAACACTCCACTCCTGCATCATCTGCACCTCAATAAAATGAGAAATCTAAAGAAGCAAACAATCCCTTGCATGGTGATGTTGTTATCATACAACTTCAGGAAATTTCAAATCAATTCAGAGTGGCAAGTGTCCAAAAGTGTGGATAAATCTGCAGGACAAGGCCAACTGCCAGAACAGCACCTCTCCCACTGCTGCAGCACACAAAGGATCCACTCAGCACCACAGAATCAAACACCCAAATGGGTCCTGCCTGAGTTTGAAGGAATAAAGAGGCAGCTGACACGGTCCCAAGGTAATTTCCATCCCCAAATCTGCAGGAAATGGTGGCATGGGAGGTACACAAGGCTGGGTTTCCTTCTGCTCATGGATCTCCTCTTTGCCTGGGCCCACCCCACGTGCAGAGCTCAGTACCTGGGGAGATCATCCTGTGCCAGGAGCAGAGGGTTGAACCTGTAAATGGCCTTGGTGACGTTGGTGAAGTGCCTGCTGTCCGTGTTTCCGATGCACGTGCCTGGAAAACAAACCTCAGGTTTGGTCCGCAGGAGAGGAACAACTGAACTTCAAAAAGTGCCCCACCTTTCCCCAAGAGAGAGGAAAAGCAAATGATAACAGTCCTGCACTGCCTGCACCAAAAGCATCACTGGAAACAGTGACTGGTACATGCTGGAGAACATTCTCTCCTGCAGGAGCTGAACGCACAACTCAACCCAAAAACAGCTTTGACATTCAACCTCTCCAAAAATGCAAACTTCAAACTTCAATCCAACAACTGCAGAGCTGGGAAGGAGCTGCAAGAAAGGGAAGGGGCTGGGATCATAAGGAACAATACAGAAAAGCAGGAATGGCTCTGGCAGCTACGAAAACAATAAAAGAAGAACTAAAGCAAGAAGACCTCCTCCTCCTCTCCCTCACAATTCCTTTCTTCCCTGAAGAGATTCCTTTGTATGTGCAGAGAGCCCAATTCAAGGCTCATTGTTTCTGTCAGCTTCCTGTTTGCTTTTTTACTTCCACTACTAAAAAACAACATTAAAACTTTTAAAGCATAAAGAGGGAAGGGAATAAAAAGAGGAAAAACCAGCTGTTTCCAGCAGTTAACAGCTGGGGTGGAGGGGTACACAGCAAATGGAAACAAGGCAGAGCTGGAGGAGGGAAAAGCAGAAGAGGAAACAATAATCATCATGTGCCTGCTGTCACCTGGGACTACACTGTCAACATCTGGGAAAGTGTCCAGGATGGTTTTTTGAAAAATATGGATTGCAAATGTCTGCTCATCCCAAGGGCTGATGGGCAGGGGGTCAAAGGCCTCCACCACATCAATCTTCACTCTGTCATCAGCAATGGTGTTCCTGACTGCCTCCAGCACCTGGGGGTGAAACACAGAGACAAAAGGAGCACAAGAAATGAGAAAGCAGCCCTTAGAGACATCAGCAGATGTTCAGCTCTCCAGAAAACATCTGTCTGTGAACTGTCAGTTGTGGCTGCAAACACAGGCTGCAAGTGTGTGTCAGTTCCTCTTCCGAGAGCATGGCTGACACCTCAGCTGAATTTTTTATCCAGATGCACATCTCTGTCTCAAGGTACTCCTGAACTGCTTCAGCCCTGGAAGGCAAGAGCTCAGCCTGCTGCTCTTGGGAATGATGGCATCCAAATAATCCAGAAAAAGCTTCCAGAGGGAGAAACTTCCAGCAAAGGCTTGGGGAAGGAAGAGGTTTTGTACTGACAACGTTTCACAGCTGCTCTGGGCTGCACAGGCCTGTCAGACCTCCTGAGGTGTGCAAGATCCCCAGAGTGTCCCAGGTCACAAACCCATTCCATATCCCAGGTGATCCACGTGCTCTGGGGCACAAAGGCTGAGCAGATCTGCCCAGGGCTACCTCAGCAGCTGTCTCAGCTGAGTGGATCCTGAAGTTCACCGTGGCTCTTGCAGAGGAAGGGATGACATTGACCTGGAAAAAAAGGAAGGGCCAAATTTAAAAGGAAGTGAAAAGCAGAATAAAATGCCAGCTGCAAACTCAGAACTGCTCAAGCAACTGCAGGCCTCGGGTGCTCCACTCTTTCCACCAAGTGTGATGTCTCTTACACTGTAAAGTCTATCTAAAATGCAGATAAATACACAAAGAAATATTTGTCAAATCAACAGAAATGAAGCTACCTATTATTTCTATAGAAGTTTAATCTTGAGCTAAGCTCTCTCCCTTCAGAAAATTTATACTGAGAAATTCTGAAACTCTGGATTTTTTAAGTGATATTTTTACCTCATTGTCACATTACGTATTTAGGTAAATGTAAGTTGCTTAACGACTGATTCTTATTGAACACATAATTCTACTTATCTACAGACTGAATATTTACAACTTTGTTAAAGAAAAACATGTGTAATCTTTAGGAAAAAACTCCAAGGAACCAGGGTGTCACTTCCCTCCTGGCCACTCCGTGTCACTGTTCAGCCACTGCATCTTCTCGGGTCCAGGGATGCTTTTCAGTCGTTTCAGATTTTTTCAGGGACACACCAAACACAGCCTGTTTGTTTTCCAGGGCTCCAGGATTTTGGGACAGCTCCACCTCCTTATCAGGGAAGGATCTGGCTGTTATCTCTCAGTCCAAGGTTTAACACATTTAACACACTTCAGGCAAACCCCAGACCTGTGCTGCAGATGTCTGGGTCAGGGAGGTGTTTGTGACTGTGACAGTTTCAAACATTGCCTCTGATACTTTGTAGGATTATGCAGAAACCACATTTTCTTGTCTATGCTGAAATATTAAGAATTTTAACAGTGGTGGACAGAGATCAGATATTTCTGAAAGAGATTTTCAACTGTGATTTTCAAATCCAAGCCGTATCTGAGGTAAGAATGAGACTGTGGCACCACACAGGGCCCACAATGATCTCAGACCTGGATTTAAATAGGTGGAAATTAAATGTCCTAATTGTCCTCATCATAATTACATGGAGAAAAACCCAAATGAAAGTACTGGAAATTAAATGTCCTAATTGTCCTCATCATAATTACATGAAGAAAAACCCAAATGAAAGTACCTTGATTCCTGCATTAAACAGGGTGACTGCAGTGGTCGTTCGGATCAAGGCGTTGGTGGAAGGTTTCCAGGCAAGGACTCTACAAAAATAGAAACAAATAAACACAATGTTTCAAATAAGTTGAATATTGCTGAAAAATAAGCACCATAATTGCACAGGCAATAAGCTGAATGATGGCTTATACAATTAACAAAGTGGTTATTAACAGGAAACCACTGAATTATCTGAACTATAAAATAACTGATTTCCTGGGAAGAGTAGAAATGGCTTCATCATTTAAGGGTGAGAGGCTGGGGATGTTTATCAAGGATCTCTTTCTTACCTGCTGACAATAGGTGAGAACAGCCACAAATTGCTCATGATGATGTTGAGAGGAAACGTGAACTAAGGGGAAGAAACAAAACCACAAATCAGAAAGTTTTCATTTATCAAGAGCACGGTGGAATCACTTGAATACAGACAAAACAATTCCAGCAGCAACAATAACATGGGAGAAAAACCAGCTTTTTTTATCCTTTCTACACAACTAAATTCTTCACTGGGTTTCTTATGGAAGTTTGGGAATGAAATCCTGGCTGTCCTCTCACCTCTGCTGCGAGGTGCTCCATGGTCATGAGCTCTGGGCCGTGGCCAAACAGGTTGCGCAAGGGATTCTGCTCCAGCCTACAAAACAAATTGTTAATGTTTGCAGCACTGAAAAGGTTAAAAAACAACTCCCTGGCTGTTGTTGCTTCAGAAGGATGTCAGGAATTTGATTTGTGAAATGTATCTCTGTTATTGGAGATGCAATCACACTCTGCTCTCCTGGTAAGTAACTGCAAGCACAACTCCACAGATTTCTGGGCATTCCCGTAACGTGCAAAGGTTTCCTTTGAGAAACAGCAGAAAAAATCCCAAAGCCTGGCTGCTATAAACACATGGAAATCCAGAAAAATAGCACCCAAATCCCACCAGGTCTGGACATACTCAGTTTTTCTAAAAGATGTATTTGTTAGCCAGTTTGGTATCTACACAGAGATGTGGAGAGATGATTTCTGCAGTCACGCTGTGACTCTGTTCCATGCTCATTGGCTTGGAGAATTCCCAGCTGAGGTAGGAACAAATTCCAGAGAAATCCTGCCACCCAAACAAAGGAATCTCTGTTGCTACAGAGGAAATTAGGGCAGACAGCACTTGTCTTGCTTTTAAAGTAATGGCTGACACTTGGATCAGCTGAAGTGCAAAGACTCTGCAGACACCTGGCAATTGTCCCTTGGCTGGGAGTTTCATTTCTGCCCTTCAAAGCGAGCTACAAACTGCAATTTCAAATATAGAACAGCAGTTTGAAAAAGACTCTAGACACAAATATTTAGAAAGTCACATATCAGTGATTCAGGAGGTTTTTTGACTGGTTTTGGCATTGGGTGACAGGGAAAGTCTCACCTGGACATGGCTGCTGCCAGAATGCCAATACTTGTCTCCTTAGGAGGAAAGGATGAATGCCCTGGCTCTTTTTCCACAGTGAAGTTCAGTGTCATTGAACCTTTTTCTGTGACAGCAATCCTGGACAATGATAAATTAATCAATTAATTAACAAATAAATGACTAATGTAATTCCAAACACACACACACAGACTGTAGATAAAAATAACTACTCTGCATAGTTTTAGTATGATAAAAAGCACTCAAGCAGCAACAACAAATCATTAACAGTGTTTAGATCTCTGCAGGACTGAGGGCTGGGCTGCTTCTGCAGCGAGCAGAGCTCTCCAGCACAGAATTAAAATGCTCAGTGGAACATTGTGCCTGTGTCAGCATGAGTGAGATGGACAGCAGGCAGAGGCTGAAGGTCCCTGCCTTGCACTTTGTGCCACTGCTGCACCTCCAGCAGCGCCAACGCTGCCACACGTCCTGAAAACACTCCGTAGTGATATTAACAATTTATCACTAATTAATGATTGAAAGTTAATCACATTCTGGTGGTCACTCTTACATAGCCACTGGCTTCTTCACCCCTGCAATGATGCCATCCAGCACCGCGCTGCCCTCATCCAGCAGGAAGGAGAGTTTCACTCCTCTGGCTTCCAGCAGAGCTGCGATTTTCTTTGCTCCCTTCAGCCCAGACACCTGTGCAATGCAGGCAGAGGAACTGATCAGACCCAGCCAAAACACTGGGAGGAAAACTGGAAAGCACCTTGCTGTTGGCTACAGCACAAAGAATGCATGAAATCCCCTGGGGAACAGCTCCAGAGCAACGTAAAAGATTCTTCCAGGAAAATTAATTGGAGATCGTTAATGGCCTGATAGCAGATGAATTTATAGCCATGATGAGAAGTGCTCTTATTGATGAGTCACTGACTGCTGCTTTCATTTTGCTATCTCAGAGCTGTAAACTCACAGATTAGCAACTGCAGATCTATTTATTTCAACTATTAATAATTCTTTGTCTTTATATTTTGATAGTCCCTGATCAAACCCACCTCCCCTGTCTCTCTGTACCACTGGAACGTTTTTGCCACTTCTTCCTGAACACTTGGCACAACCACGTGAATCTCAACCCAGCTTTTCCTGTCTCCAAAATGGGATTCCTGCTGCACCTTCCTTGCAGAAAAGAATTTGAAGTGACACCCTCCAATGTTCTTTTCTCTTTGCTCATCACACCAAACCCGTTGTGAATGTCACTCCAAGCCAAACAATCAATCCCTAACTGTGGCCTGAGGCCTGACACAGTATCTCCCCACAGAACCAAGAAAAACAGGAAAGACCTTCCAGCTAAACAATGTTTCAAGATTAAGCCCTGTTACCTAGAGGAACAATGCAAGCAGGTTGTTGTTGCAAGGAAAGGAAAGAAAATACCTCCTCATCGTGGCCAATGCCAATACAGGAGGAGTGGTGGGGTCTGGAATTCCAGAGAGGGCAGAGAATCATGCCCCTAAATATCCAAATTATTTGTGTAGAGCACAAACAGTTTGCAATTTAGGCCTGCAGTGAAATGTTGACAGTTTTGGCTGCAAGCTTTGGCAATAGAATGAAAATGGAGATCCAATGGAGACACCAGAGCCACCCCTCCCAGAGCAGGCTCCAGGTGCAACAGCCCATCATAAAATGCAATGAGGAGATGCTGGGTCCTGCCCCAGAATGAGGGGCTGCAAAGAGGGAAGACTGCACTGACCCAACCAAATCCCATCCCAGGGAGAGGGGAAAATGTTACAGACAACAGGGAAGGAAGACACAGCAAAGGGAGTGGGAAACAGCCTCAGCTCAAATTTCCTTAGGGCTTTCTAAGGAAAAACCCACAGGAGTGTGTTGAGGCAAGGAAAGGAAGGACAATACCTCCTCATCGTGGCCAATGCCAATGTAGAAGGAGCGGCGGGGTCGGTAATTCCTCCTGAGCAGCAATTCCAGAGCTTGCAGAATGCCCTGCAGGAAAAGCACAACTGCTGAACCATCCCTGGCTGGTACCCAGGAGAATAAATGCAACAGAATGCAGAGTGCTGAAAAAGAATTGGGATGTTTTCACAGCCCTTGTGTGTCACAGACACATTTTATGAAAAATCCTTTCCTTAGGATTTTTCCTCCTGAGAAGCTGAGAGGCCTCAGGAACAAAATGTAAACAATGGTTATTTTATTATTATTATTATTATTATTATCTGCTGCTGTGGAATGTAACAGGTGCATCTGGGATTGGTCTCATGTGGTTGTTTCTAATTAATGGCCAATCACAGTCCAGCTGGCTCAGACTCTGTCCGAGCCACAAGCCTTTGTTATCATTCTTTCCTTTCCTATTCCTTGCTAGCCTTCTGATGAAATCCTTTCTTCTATTCTTTTAGTATAGTTTTAATATAAAATATATCATAAAATAATAAATCAAGCCTTCTGAAACATGGAGTCAGATTCTCCTCTCTTCCCTCATCCTCAGACCCCTGTGAGGACTGTCACACTTGTGCTGTTCACTGCTGAGCACTGATTCCTACAGCTCCCACTGAGGATGTTCCCATTCCTTGGAAAAGTCACTGCAGGGGTTTTGATCAATAATGCTGGGACATGAAATACAGAGCAGCTGGTTCAGGGACAAACTGCACAGGAGCCCCCAGAGGCAGAATTATCCAAAATTCACTGTTCCCTTACAGTGCCTGTCACACACTCAGACTGGCTCTCTCTGCAGCTACCAAATGCAGGCAGTTTAAGGAGCTGCATGTTTTGTACAAGGAGTGCCAAGATGACAGAAACAGAACAAGGAACTCAATCTGACAATGAAAAATCAAAAAATCAAATCTACCATTTGCTGTAGCAATACATAAAAATATATTTGTTCTATTATTCCATCTCTCTTTTTGAATTTACTTATTTTTTCACATATCACCTCAATAGTGTCAGCACCCACTTTTTGCCATGTTCTCTGAAATTGCTGATTTTTTTGGCCATTTGTGGAGTTACTTGTGCAGCTCACAGCAGAATGAAGCACCAACCTAAACTTTTAAGTTTCAAGGCTTTGAAATTGATGATTAACCATCCTGAAACTTTCTAGGAGTGTGTCCTGTGTGCCACTAACCATCTGTTCAAATTTAAATACAGGGCTGCCATGGAAGTCATCAAAGTCACAGAGGGACATTTTCCTTATTAATTTTTCCATCATTTTTCCCCATGAGAAATCTTTCCCAATCTTTTCTGAATCCATTCCTCCCAAATGTGTTCAGTACAACAGCTCTCGGTTCTGCCACAGGCTGGATAAAAGCTGCAGGGTTGTTTGTCTATTTTATTAAATAAACATGTTTAATTTGAAACTCAAGCCTTTTCAAAGGGGCAGTTTTGGCTTGGAGTGCCTCTGTGACACCTGGGAAAAAGGACAAGGATTCAAACACAGCATTTGACAGAGAATTATGGAATGATTTGGGTTGGAAGGGATTTTATAGCTCATCCAGTGCCACAGGAAGGGAAACTTCCACTATCCCAGGCTGCTCCAACCTGGCCTTGGACACTCCCAAGGATGGGGCAGCCATGGATTCTCTGGCCTAAAACTTTAACCTGGCATTTAACCAAACACATCTGCATCTGTCAATATGATTCTCCTGATTCCTTGTGAGTTTTAACCCTCTCTTCTTCAGTAACAGTGAATAATGATTGAAAACACTCAATTGAAAAACTTGGAATTGATCCAAACTAGGAATTTATCCCTGGTAGAGAGGTTGAGAGAGAGACACCCCAGTGAATTCCAAGTGCCTTGGACACTCCCAGGGATGGGGCAGCCACGGATTCTTTGGCCTAAAACTTTAACCTGACATTTAACCAAACACATCTGCATCTGTAAGTGTGTTTCTCCTGATTCTTCATGAGTTTTAACTCTATTTTCTCAGTAACAGTGAAGAATGAGTGAAAACACTCCCTCTTTAGGAAAAGTGGGGAGAAAACTTGCAGTTTATCCAAACTAGGAATTTATCCCTGGCAGAAAGAGGGGTTGAGAGAGAGACACCCCAGTGAATTCCAAGTGCCTTGGACACTCCCAGGGATGGGGCAGCCACGGATTCTCTGGCCACCTGTGCCATAAAACTTTAACCTGACATTTAACCAAACACATCTGCATCTGTCAATGTTTCTCCTGATTCTTCATGAGTTTTAACCCTCTTTTCTTCAGTAACAGTGAATAATGATTGAAAACACTCAATTTTTAGGAAAAACTTGGAATTGATCCAAACTAGGAATTTATCCCTGGTAGAAAGAGGGGTTGAGAGAGAGACACCCCAGTGAGTTCCAAGAGGATGGGTTGCCCCCCTCTGCCCTTGCCAGGCTGGATGTGTGTGGAAGGACATTACCATGGCAGAGTTTTTGTTATCCAGCGTTCCCCGTCCGTAGATGAAGCCTCCGTGCTCTGCAGCTGAGAAAGGAGGGAAATCCCATCCCTGGGGGGGAGCAGGCACCACATCCATGTGTGCCAGCAGCATGTAGGGCAGCAGGCCAGGGGCAGAGCCCTGCACTGTGAACAGGTGGCTGTATTTGCCAACAATTTCATGCTGGATGAACTTTGAAGAAAATACAGCTGGGAAGACTGTTAAAAAAAAATAAAGAGACATGTAAAAGAAAAAATTAGCAATAAGGGCCAATTTTAGCATTATTGCAGAGAGTTGTCAGCTAGGTAGCAGCAGGGGGGAACTGTAAATAGGACTGGGCACAGAAGTGCTTACACTTCTACCAATCCATCTCACTTGGGATTTGAAAGTCTCCTAAACAAAACCAGAATTCTTGTTCAGCACTGCTGCAGCTCTTTTGCAGAACTGCCAAAAAATTATGTTGAAGCTGCAGTAGTCATCCTCTTTTATTATATTTTTTAATGGCATTTAACCATCTCAAGGACCAAAAATCATCATTACAAAAAGTCTTCTGAAGCTTTTGGGGCCATTGATAGCACTGCTACAGAGGGGACACACATGTGACATTTCTGCCAAGCTTTCTTCAGGAAAAACATAAAAATCTCTTATATTCAGGGATGATACATGCTCTCTTCAATTTGTTTATGAAAATGAAAATAGAGCAGCAGAGATTGGCAAGAATGAAAGTTCAGTACCTTTCTGAATGTAACTCCCAAATTCTGCCATGGCAGTTGTGTTCAAATCCTCTGGAGACCAGGACACAGTTGGGATTTGAATGGCCCCTTCAAAGAAACACAGAACAGAAATCACTCAGCACCAAAACCAACCAAAGCTCCAACTGCACTTCAAAAGTGGAAGCACATTCATGTTCCTGAGTGTTTTTCCAGGCTTTAAACATTAGTTCACAGCACAGCACGAGCTGCCACGATCAAAAAGAGACTGATGTGCTTCAGCTGGGCCGTGCAGCCACCAGCATTTCCTAACAGCTCAGCCAAGGCATCTCTCCAGACAATTTGACTCCACTTTTCATGCTGGAAGTGTTGAATGATATCCTTAGAAATGCTACTGTCCAGGAGCAGCTGCAATTTGCTTGGGTGATGTGATTCCCCAGAGGCACAGGCTCCTCTAGCAGCTGAGCTGGCAGTCCAAGGCTCTTTCTCAAGAGTTCAGCAGGTTGTGATGGTTATTACACCTCCATGCTGCTTTTTAAATTAACCTATATAAACAGACAGGGTTTTTGTTGGCCCTTTTGGTCTGCCCTGTCATTCAAACAGGCTCTCCAACATCCAGTCCCTGTCCTGCAGAACATGGGAGTAACTCAGCCCCAGCTGCCTTTCCAAACAGCAGCTGCCAGCAGAGGTTATGGATTCTTTTGAGGTCTTGTGATTCATGAATTAACACAAAAATCTATTGTGAGCCTTCATTTTCCCATTAAAAAAAAAAAAAAGAATGCAAACACAATTTGCTAGGCAATAAATCCTACAAAGCAGCAAGGTATGAGGTTTACACACAGGGTTTTATCACTTGGTGCCAGATTGTGGTTTCCTGCACAGTGCCAGCTAAACCCCTCAAATCTTCTACGTCAGGCAGCACAAAGAGCCAGGACTGGGCACAGCAGTGGTGAGCAAGAACAAGAAAGGGAGAAAATCCCGACGGTGACTTATCCAGTGGACAAAGGGGTGTCTGGAAACGCCTTCACGGGTGTCTGGCAAAATTCTTTGTGTACAAGCAGGAAACGGTGGAGAAAATCAACACAGGGCAAGAGTTGGCTCAGGAGAAGCACAGGATCGCTGAGGCTGGAAAATCCCTGTGGGATCATCGAGTCCAGGCTGTGCCCGATCCCCACCCTGAGCACTCAGTGCCACCTCCAGGTGACTCCTCCAGGGATGGGCGCTCCAAACCCCCCTGGGCAGCCCCTTCCAGCCCTTCCCATGAGGAAATTCCTGCTGATGTCCAACCTGAGCCTCCCCAGCCCAGCCTGAGGCCGTTCCCTCTCCTCCTGTCCCTGTTCCCTGGGAGAAGATCCCAAATCCCCCCCGCCTGTCCCCTCCTGGCAGGAGTTGTGCAGAGCCAGAAATTCCCCCTGAGCCTCCTTTGCTCCAGGCTGAGCCCCTTCCCAGCTCCCTCAGGATTCTCCAAACCCTTCCCAGCTCCCTCAGGACTCTCCAGACCCTTCCCAGCTCCCTCAGGATTCTCCAAACCCTTTCCAGGTTTCTCCAAACCCTTCCCAGCTCCCTCAGGATTCTCCAAACCCTTTCCAGGTTTCTCCAAACCCTTCCCAGCTCCCTCAGGATTCTCCAAACCCTTTCCAGGTTTCTCCAAACCCTTCCCAGCTCCCTCAGGATTCTCCAAACCCTTTCCAGGTTTCTCTAAACCCTTCCCAGCTCCCTCAGGATCCCCAAACCCTTCCCAGCTGAGGATTTCTCCAAACCCTTCCCAGCTCCCTCAAAGCCTTCCCCAGCTCCCTGAGGATTTCTCCAAACCCTTTCCCAGCTCCCTCAAGATTCTTCATCCCCTTCCCTGAACTGGCTCCAGCCCTTCCTGAACTGCAGCGCCCAGAACGGGACAGGGCACTCGAGGCGTGGCCTCAGCAGTGCCCAGCACAGATTTTCAATCACTTCCTTAGTCCTGCTGGGAGCCAACACCCGGTTCCTTCCAAGGAAAGCAGCCGGGGAGCGGCCGCCTCCACACCCGCCCCCCGTGCCCTGGGTCCCCCCTCAGGAGGGGCCGGTCCCGGGGCGAGGGGGGCTCACAGCGCTCGGGCCCCCTCACCTCGCAGCGCCTCCTTGAGCTCCCGCCGCTCGCCGGCGCTGAGGGCGGCGGTGCCGGCGCTCCGTGCCCAGAGCCGCGGCACCCCGGCCGGGGCTCGCAGGACGAAGGCGCGGAGCAGGACGGCGGCCGCCAGCGCCAGCACCACCGAGCCCAGCGCCAGCAGCGCCGCCGTTACCGCCCGCCGCCCGCCCGCCATCACTGACCGCCGCGCCCCCGCCGCTGATGGGCGTGACCGGGAGCCAATCGCCACCCGCCTCGTCAGCATGGCGACCAATGGGATCGGGGCAGGGGCGGGGTTAACCCGCTGCTCTCGCGGGGGCTGCTGGGAGATGTAGTTTGCAGCGTATGTGGGGGCGGCCGTGGGGAGCGCGGAGTTAGGGAACGGTTTGCGTTGGAAAGGATCTTAAATCCCATTTCATTCCATCCCTGCCGTGTCAGGGACACCTTCCACTGTCCCTGGGTGCTCCAAACCCTTTCCAACCTGGCCTTGGGTGGGGCAGCCACAGCTGCTCTGGGCACCCCGTGCCAGGGCCTGCCCACCCTCACAGGGAAGAATTTGTTCACAATATTTTGGGGTGCTGCTCCCAAAGGACGGGGATAAAAGGAATTCCTGTGGGGAAAACCACCCCAGGCTCACTGGGACCACAAGTGAGGCAGAAGGATGCCAGGTCTCTGTGTTGTGCAGCCCCACTCCTGACAAACTTTAAATCCACCTGCTTTCCAAAATCTCTCATTTCTTTCCTTGACTCCACCAGCTAGCAAGATGGAACACTTCTTATTCCCTTCCTTACAGCTGTTCTGAATGGAATGTGAAGATTTATCCCAGCTTCCCATGGTACAAACTGTCCCAGGATGCCAAAGACCAGATGGGAACAGCTGTGGTAATCCTGCCCCTGAGTCAGCAGAAGATGACAATGATTGTTCACACATTCTTTATTATCAAAAAAAAAAAAAAAAAAAAAAAAAGGAAGAACGAATCCAACGTTAAATTAAATAAATTACAAACATTTCTGAGCTGGTTATACATCATGCATTTACCAAGTAAGGCTTCAGAGCCAAAACACATCATCCTCACTGTTACTTAAGAGCAATAAAAGGAATATTTTACTGGAAGTGAAAATATTTCACCAGCGTGACTTTGAGCTCCCCTAATTCTCTGCCCAGGCACTTGGGAATTATGACTTTGGCCACATGGTGCCTCCAGCAGTGCCATTTACCTGCTGGTGTGACATTTATTGCCAGAACTGACCCAGAATTTGGCTGCAGAAATGGGATTTCCTTCTGCCTGGGTCATGATTTACAGGAGAAACGCTGCTGCTCTTTCTGAGCCATTTCTCATGACATCCCATCCCATTTTTGTAGGAAGCTCAGGAAATACAATCTGGTTTATGCCTCTGCTCTGAGGATTCCTGCATTTTCCTGTCAGACCCCAGGCTGGGAAATCAACCTCCTGTAAGGAATCCTGAATTGTAGAGCTGGGAACTGGAACTTCCCTCTTTTCATGTGATGCAAACATTGATCAGGACAGTTTCTTGTTGCTCTGCACCAATTTTTTCATTGCCTTTCTTTCCAAATTAGCACTTTTTAAAAGGAGCACTCAGGCAGTACAAAAAGCCATGAGGAATCACCCTCAAAGATAATTTAAGAGACTTAATCTCTTGCTTTTACCTTGTAAAACAAGCTATACATGGAGATGTCTGGAGAAACCACTGTTGTCTAAGATTAAAATAAGTAATAACCATCAGCTAGTGGGGTTTTCTGCCCTCCTTTGGTTTTATTACTCTCCTGCACCACAAAATCAGAAACTGAGGTAGAGAAATGGTGACTTGGTTATTGAGATGTTACATAAAACCAACCTGGCAGGCTGCTGCTGATGTTTCCTTCAGTGACTTTCTAGCAAGGATGGTTCAGGAAACTCTCTTTTCCTTAAAAATGAGACATCTGGGAGCTGCAGGAAAGCCCCAGGAAGCCTTCAGGACTCAGCTCAATAACGTCTGTGTACTTCAAAACCATACACTAAAGCTTGCTCCTATTTGTAATATTTCAGAGTGTTAAAATAGAAATAGCGTTTTAAAATAAAATCTGTTTTCTCACGTACTCAACCCACTGGGCAGGCAGGACAACGTGCACATAATTCTTATTTCTGAGTACAAACCTGTCCTATTAGTAAGAAAAAAACGTATATATTTCAGAACTTAGCCCTGATGAGAGAGTCCTGAGATCTTTGGGGCGCCACTGGTCCAGGGCAGTGTTTTTTGGGATGCTGGGCACAGAGGAGGAGAGGCAGAGGCTGCAGAGACACGCAGGGGAATTCGGGGGGGCTGCAGTGCCAGCAACCCCCGGGGTCAGTGCACATCAGAGAGCAGCAGCAGCAGCTGGCACAGCTGCCCTGCCACACCTCCTGAAAGGCTTTTGGTGTTTGGTTGTGTTTCAAACAGGGAGGAGCAGGATGGCCAGGGGATGCAATTCCAGGCAGGCAGAAGGATGGTGAGGGACAAAGGTGTGGCTGAACATCCCCTGGGCTCAGGCACCTGCTTCCAGCTGAGAATCCATCAGATGGCATCTGCTGAGCTCCTCCTGCCCCAGCTGGCTCTGCCTGCTCAGAGTCCTCTGCTCTGAGTGCCACGAGCAGAGCAGGGAGGATTTGGCAGGTCTGGAGGGTGATGGCCTCGTTGCAAACCTGTTGTGACCCCAGGTAGAAGCACAGCTCTCCGTGGAGAGGTGAGACAGAGGATTCTTCTCTGGAGGAGTCTCCTCTGGAGGCTTTGCCACAAGCAGAACAGGGAGAAGAGAAGATCTGGCAGTTCTGGAGGGTGATGGCCTCGTTGCAAACTTGTAGAAGCACAGCTCTCCACAGGGGGGTGGGAGAAAGGATTCTTCTCTGGAGGAGTCTCCTCTGGAGGGTCTGCCATGAGCAGAGCAGGGAGGAGGGAGGATCTGGCAGGTCTGGAGGGTGATGGCCTCGTTGCAAACCTGTTGTGACCCCAGGTAGAAGCACAGCTCTCCATGGAGAGGTGAGAGAGAGGATTCTCCTCTGGAAGGTCTGGAGAAGTCTCCTCTGGAGGGTTTGCCACGAGCAGAGCAGGGAGGAGAGAAGATCTGGCAGTTCTGGAGGGTGATGGCCTCATTGCAAACCTGCTGTAAGCCCAGGTAGAAGCACAGCTCTCCACAGAGGGGTGGGAGAGAAGAGTCTCCTCTGGAGGGTCTGCCCGGTGCTCGCTGTGCTCACAGAGCTGTCTGGGTCTCTGAGTGGAACATGCTCCCAAACATCTCCTAAAGGGCACAGAGGATGAGCAGGGTCAGGGCTGGTGACACAGCTCGGGGTCATTGTCACACAAACACCCCCAGGAGCTCCAGCCCTTCTCCAGCATCCAGCTGGGCATGGACAGCACGGGGAAGGGAGGGGAGCTCCTCCCCAGGCCCACATGTGGGTGAAAATCACTGCAGCATTTACAAAACCTGTGCTTTGTAATAAATAAAAGGAATATTTTACTGGAAATCTTCACTGCTGACTCTTCTTTTGGGTGTGAACCAAACCTGGTTCTCTGAGTTCCCCCCTGAGTGTGGAGACCACAGGTCTGGCTGAACCTGAGCTGTGTGGCCCAGAATGATTGAAGGACTCCTCTGCACAGAGGATGAGCAGGGTCAGGGTTGGTGACACAGCTCGGTGTCATTGTCACACAAACACTCCCAGGAGCTCCAGCCCTTCTCCAGCTTCCAGCTGGGCATGGACAGCACGGGGAAGGGAGGGGAGCTCCTCCCCAGGCCCACATGTGGGTGAAAATCACTGCAGCATTTACAAAACCTGTGCTTTGTAATAAATAAAAGGAATATTTTACTGGAAATCTTCACTGATGACTCTTCTTTTGGGTGTGAACCAAACCTGGTTCTCTGAGTTCCCCCCTGAGTGTGGAGACCACAGGTCTGGCTAAACCTGAGCTGTGTGGTCCAGAATGATTGAAGGACTCCTCTGCACAGAGGATGAGCAGGGTCAGGGTTGGTGACACAGCTCGGTGTCATTGTCACACAAACACTCCCAGGAGCTCCAGCCCTTCTCCAGCATCCAGCTGGGCATGGACAGCACGGGGAAGGGAGGGGAGATCCTCCCCAGGCCCACATGTGGGTGAAAATGCTGCAGCATTTACAAAGCCTGTGCTGAAAATCTTCACTTCTTTTGGGTGTGAACCAAATTTGGTTCTCTGAATTCCCCCCAGTGTGTGGAGAGCACAGGTCTGGCTGAACCTGAGCTGTGTGGCCCAGAATGATTGAGGGACTCCTCTGTGGGGTGACCTACCTGCTCCTCATCCTGGTGCCATCCAGAGCCCCTCGAGACAGGGATTTAAAATTCTATTTGCAATAAGCTTTCAAAAGCACTGCAGTACTTCCAGATGATTTCCCATCTAATCAATCCCAATTAGAGTCCTGATTTCTGCCTCATGCCCATGGCTGCAGCAACCCCTGTCACTACAACTCACCTCCTCCAAGTTCTTGTACTCTGCACTGCCCTCATCCACAGACTCATCATAGATGGAGAGCTCTGTCTGGGTTGGCCTCTGTGCAGGGAAGAGTTGAGTCCACAAATCAGCAGAGTGCAGGGTCAAAAGGAGTGAAAACAGTGATTAAGCCAGGCCTAGAAGGTGACCCATGCTCTGAGGGAAATGCCCAGGAGAAGGGACACAGGAGAAGTCCTGCTCCAGGTGTTTATCTGCATTTCCTATTGCTCTGCTTTGATAGGAGATACCTTAACTCCTCCTGGGGAGATAACTGGTGCCACTGGTGCCAACTCCAGCTGGCACCCAATAAACCAACCCCTGTTTGGGGACAGAGCCTGTCTGACACCAGCATGGGCCACATTCCTGCCTCAGAATTCCTCCTGTTCTCCTCCCACCCATGGAGCACTGATGGATGCCAGGACTATTCCAGCTGCACAAGCTTTGCCTTCATTTCTTCATCACTGGGGGCCAAATTCAGCCTTTGCCTGTTCCAGCCAGCACCAAACTGAGGGCACAGTGCTGGAACAGCTCTCCTGGCTCCTCCAGGCTGGCACAGCACTCATCTCTCAGCCAAGGGTTTGTGTAAAACTTTGGCACTTCTGAATTCCCATGCAAATCCATTCCATCAGAAGGTGCTCAGCCCATACACAACTGGAATATTAAATAATTTCCTGGATTTAGGCCTTTACCGCTTGAGATAAACATGAAGCTTCTTTAGGTAATAAAATGTTATTTTAAGTAAGAAAATGTTCTTTTTTCATTGTGCAGATGCAGCCTGGAAGCCAAACAGGAGAATCCTGTGGGCTGGGGAGCAAATTTACCTCTTCCAAGATGGGTGGGTGGACAAATTCTCTGATACTGGCCAGTGCAAACAAAACAGCATCGTGGATGGTCAGGAAGATGTGACTTGGGTCCAGGCCTCCTTCCTCAAAGACTCCCCCTGTGCTGATGTCATCGTACACCTGGGCTGGAGAGAGGAGACAGCTGAACAAGGAGGAAAGCACAGGAGGAATTCTGGAGGTGTGTGTGGCCTCTGAGCTAAGGCAAGGCTCAGAGGAAGCAGCTTTGCAGCAGAAATGAGTGTGGGGATCTGTTTTCCTGCATGCTGAGTGTGGAGATGTTCCAGCTTTATCGCTTCCCAAATGAAAGCACTGATTTCACACACAAAGAACAGTGATTCTCTTTCCTTTCTTCTGTTTTTTTTTCCTTTTATCTGTTCTGGCCTGGTCCAGCAAAGGACTGATATAGTTTGAATAAAGAGCAGAAAAGGATTTGCTGTTTGTCAGCAGCTCAGAAATGGGGGGAGATCCCATGGAAATGTGTTCTTTGGGGATTCTTACCATGCACGTTTGCCAAGAACACTTTGATCCCAATCTTCTGGTAACTGGAACACAACTGGAAGGGATGAGATGAGAGAGAGAGGATTAAAAAAACTGCTGCTCCAGCTTTGTGTTTATGAATAAAGACTTATCAGCACTGGGGCTGAAGGAGAAAATCAGAGGTGCAGAAGAGGAAAAGCCACACAATTGGAACACAAGCCCTGTGGGGGAGCAACTGAGGGAGAAAAGGAGGCTCAGGGGTGCCCTCATCACTCTGCAGCTCCTGAAAGGTGCCTGTGCTCAGCTGGGGCTGGGCTCTTTCTGCAGGAACTGACACAACCAGAGCACACAGCAAGGGAAATACAGGTTGGATAGCAGGGAAAAATGTTTTACAGAAGAGTGATAAAGTTCTGGAATGTTCTGCCCAGGGAGGTGGTGGAGTCCCCATCCCTGGGGTGTTTAACAAAGCCTGGATGTGGCACTGGGTGCCAGGGGTGAGTTGAGGTGTTGGGGCTGAGTTGGACTCAGCAATCTTTAAGGTCTCTTCCAACCCGTTCATTCTGTGAATTCGGTGAATTGAGGCACACAAACACCTTCATGTGAGAGAGCAGAAGGTCCCTGCACAGAACCCACCTTGCTCAGAGCCTTTGTGCCCATCAGGTCCACAAAGCACACCCCACTCATGTCCAGGATGATGGTGTGGAAGCCGATGTAGGGCGGCGCTGCCAGCACAGGGTCGGTGTCCGCCGTGGGCAGCACGCTGAGGGTGCTGCTGCTGCTGCCCAGCTCCCCAGGGCTCTGCCCTGGCCCAGCCCCGGGGGCAGGAGGGTGGAATGTGATGTAGGAGATGCTGGCACCGTTGGCAGTGGTCTGGTTGTTGTTGGTGTCTGTTGGAGAGGCGCTCTCAAAGTCCTTCTGGAGCTCTTGCAAAGACAAGGTCTGAGGCAGAGCAGAGGGGCAGAGTCAGGGCAGGGCACAGGGGGGGTCCTGGCAGGTGACAGCACCTCTGCCCACTGATATGAAGGGTTTTAATCTGGACTAACTCCAGCCTGGCTGTCCCTAGGGGCTGGACTTAGGGTAATTAACATGATTCATTTATTTCAAAACTGCTCTGCGTTGCAAAGCAAATGGGGTGACTGAGAAATGGGCTTTGAAAGGGCTGAACTGCTGAAACAACCCCAGGGAAAGAGGCCAAAGCTGCCTGGTTTCTGCAGATTGTTCCCCATGTTCCCATTCCAGCCTCCTCCCCAGCCTCCCAGCCATTCCCAGCTCTCCTGCACCTTCAGGTTTGGGGAGGAATGGAGACGTAGGTGGGGAGGAAAGGGGGTGAGAGGTGGGAAATGTGGCCAGGAAAACAGTGCAGGAAATCCCATGTCAAGAGGAGCTGTCTGATGGGGACTTGGGGCTGTACTCATGGACACAGGGACCTTTCTGGGAGCTCAGAGCTGAGTTACCTTGTTCTCCTTCAGCAGGAATTTTGGGAGCTTTGCTGGCGCTTGTGCTGTGCTCTTCCCCTGCTGTTTCACAAATTTCCTCCTGGCCAAGTACACCTTGCCAGGATCCACCCCTGTCTGTGGGAAAGAGAAATTTTTTCCTTAAAAACTCTGTTCCAAGAGTCAGGAGCTGCTGTTCCTTCCCTGGCATTTCCCAGCCTGGGGCACCAGCTGGGCACTGGAGTGGGGTGATCCTGATGGCATCCAAACATCTCCTGGTACCCGGGGAACCTGCACATGCTGGGAGAGACTTGGAATAGCAGGATGCCCCTGTTTTGGCAAAGCTTGGAGGAGGAACCTGCCAGGATTTGGGCACAACCTCTAAAATGAGCTCTGCAAACAGCCCTGAGGATCAGGGAGAGGAGGACTGAGGAGTAGAGAGGGGATGTGACTGTTGTCCATGATCATCCACAGCTTAATTATCCCTGTGTAGCAACACAGGAGAGAGCAAGGGCGGTTTGGGATTGGCTTCAGGCAGGGATTTGTTGAGGAATTGCTCACCTTGGCTATGATTTTCTCCCGGAATATCTCGGAGTTGGCGAAATACAGAGGCGAGCAGTAGGTGATGATTTTAATCCCATTAACTTCATGGACCTGCAGCAGAGACAGGAGCTCAGAGCAAGCCTGGGCACCAGTGGCAAAGAACAGCATTTTCTCTGAGGGTGTTTTATCTGCAGCTCACCTTGTTGTAGGTTTTGGGGTTCTTGTAGATGTCAGTGGAAGTCACCTGGCCCAGGGCGGAGCCGTTGCGGCTGCAGAAAAGAAGGGATCGGGATTAGGGGAAAGAAAACTGCTTCTGCTTCACATTCCATCCCAGGATCTGAACATTTGCTTTGTGAAAACTCTTACATTTCAGCCCTGCAGAGTCTACAGGGCAAAAAGAAAAAAAGGAAGAGTCGGATGCCAGACTGGGAAATATTAAGAAAGGGCTTTGATGGATTAAAAGTGGTGAGAACACCTCACACCAGGGCCCTGCACACAGACAGGACTTGTCGGGATCTTTAGCTGGTCAGAGTGACCCTGAGAAAAATTAGAAAGTCTCTTTTCTCAACCCTGTGCTCAAAGAAGGAGTCAGGGCTCTTCATTTCTCGGTCTCAAGGTTGTTTATTTTGTCTTATCTATAAAAATTTTTCTCTTGTCCAGCAGGACAGTTCCAGGCACTCTGCCTGCCCCCAGGGCAGTGTTATGTCTTTATATTAAAAATACATTGTTTACAATAACTTCCCAATACCCATCACCTGTGTTAGACAGTGAGCTTCTACTCTAAACCAATCCAAAAGTGCCACCACCACAGCAGAAGATGGAGGCCAAGAAGGAGAAGGAGAAAGGCTGGACACACCCAGATTCCTCCATCCTGCCCCCTGAACCCCCCATACCAAAAACCCCAAAATCTACTTTTCCACCCTGTGATAACTTCACTAATATTCTACCTAAACTGTTGTGGCTTGCAGATCTTCATCTAAGGTTGGTAATTTGCTCCATGGGTCACAATCAAACCCACAGGGGCATTTTGGGCTCTGTGCCAGGGTCTCTGAGCCCCCTGGCAGGGGTCTTGGCCGTTCTGGACAGCCAGAGGGATGTCCTGGGTTCCCACAAGGACTCACTCTTTGTGTGAGCTGGGAACTGTGTGGGGTGAAGCAAATCCCTTGAGGCTTCCCCTCGCCCCGGGATGCGCACGGGAGCGGGAATGCAGGCAGTAAATTGGCGCCTGCCATTCCTGTTTGCGCATTCCGGGCAGGACACCTGCACTCCCCGGGGCTCCTGCCGCGCGTTCCGCGGGCCAGAGGTCGCTCCTAAAAAATCACCTGTCCCTCCTCCTGCCCCTGGCAGACCTGCCGTGGCTCTGGGCGCCGCGAGGTACTCACAACTGGGTGTGGAAAACCACCACGAGCACGGAGAATCCCACGCCCACCGCCACTCCGTAGGGCAGGCTCAGGAAGAAAGCGGAGAGGAAACTCACGAGCCAGACCAGCTGCAGGGAGAGGAGGGAGAGAGGAGATGAACCATGGGGATGGGGGTGGAGATGGATGGGAAAAGGATGGGAAAATGGAGGGGAAAAAGTGGAGGGGAAAAAGTGGAGGGGGAAAAAGTGGAGGGGGAAAAAGTGGACGGGGAAAAAGTGGAGGGGGAAAAGTGGAGGGGAGAAGATGGATGGGGAAAATGGATGGGGAAAATGGATGGGGGAAAAATGGATGGGGGAAAAATGGATGGGGGAAAAATGGATGGGGGAAAAATGGATGGGGGAAAAATGGATGGGGGGAAAATGGATGGGGGAAAATGGATGGGGGAAAATGGATGGGGGAAAATGGATGGGGAAAAATGGATGGGGAAAATGGATGGGGAAAAATGGATGGGGAAAATGGCTCTGTGCTGCTGTCTTGGGCTCTCAAACCCTCCCAGCCCAACATGAATAGCCAAACCCTGAATTCTGCAGCTGTCCTAACGCTGCAGTTGCTGCATGTTTTAGAGTGAACCGTCCTTGCTGGGCAGTTTGCCAGGAGCCCCAGCTCCTTTTCAGCCATCAAAGCAGCCAGGGTGTTTCTCCACAGCTGCTCGAGCGCCCGCTCTGCTCGTTGTACCCAAAAAGGATCAGGCTGGCTGGTCAGGAAGGGGCTCCTGCAGATCCCACCATCTGCAGCTCCTGCTGTCAGCCAGAGCAGTTCAGAAAAAATCAGAAATCATCTCTCTGAAAACTGCCTGAGCACCTGCTAGAAATGGCCTGAACGCGGAGAGGATTTGATGTGACAGAGGAGACCAAAACCCGCCCCCACTCCTGCTCAGAGCTCTGCCATTTGTCATTTTTATGTGTTAGCACTCAAGCATCCCACTCCGTATGAGATCAGTCCTGCCCTGCGTTTAAACATCTCCTCTGAAAATCATGATCAGCTTGTTTTAATGCCATCCTCAAAATGAATAAAAACTAACTTTGACCTTGGATGAATGAGGGTGACTTTGATGACTTCAATATCTTAATTTATATTCATTTTGTGCATAAATGGCAAGGAAGAGCTTTCCTCCATCCATCCATCCATCCATCCATCCATCCATCCATCCATCCATCCATCCATCCATCCATCATTAGAATTAGTTGGAATTAGCTGTCCTGAAACACAGCCAGCATTAAGGTGATGAACACCAATGCTCTGACATCACCCAGGAATGGTGCTCCCCATTTTTGGGCCAGGACACTGAATCTAGTTCAAATTCCAAGGAGATTAAGGTCAGGGGAATCCCGTTCACTGCATTGGCATCTGCCAGGATGTTCCTCAGGCAGCACCATCCACCTGCACTCAGTCCATGCTCAGGCTCTGCCCAGGCTTTTGGGGTCTCTGGAGCCTGTGGGGTCCATCTGTGCTCTGGGAAAGGGGCAGCAGCTGAGCTGCCAGAGCCCACAGAGCTCCCCTCTCGCCCCACAGCAGCAGAACCTGCTCAGAGATGTGCCCCAATTGATAACCCAGCCCTTGTTTGAGCAGGATTTTGGGAAAGCTCTTCATGGCTCGGGCCAGCCCCTCTGGACTCCTCCTGATTGCCCTGATAAGGGGTTTTGTTGGGCCCTGACAGGATATTGGCTCCGTGTCCACACACGGACCCAACCAGCCGTGGGAGTCCTGTTCAAACACTCTCTTTTTATGTCAGACATTTCCAAATTCCGTTCCCACTCCCCCGCCACCCCCTGCCTGGGTTTATACATCAACCAGTGCCTGGAGTCCTTATCACTCTGAAGGGCTCTCCTCACCCTGGAGGGCCATTGTGTGAGTTTTTAAGTCATGACTCCCAGATATTGAGCAGGGCCGGTTTGGCTAGTTCTGGGCAAACAGGCTCCGCTCTTGATTGGCATTTAAACCCAGCAGGTAAGAGTTCAGGCCTCTCTGATATGTGCTCTGAGCAGCAGCAGGCTCAGCTGGGCAGGACAGGCAGCACCATCTCACCAAGAGAGCCAAACCCACCTCCTGCAAGGCACTCACACCCCCAAAACCCCACAAAAGGCTTTTTTGGGGTCTGTCCTGCTCATCCTGCCCTGGCCAGGTGTTCCCTCCCAGCAGCCCAGGCACTCACACAGTCCAGCTTGCTCTTCTTCCACAGGTAGAAGGGGTCAGCCAGCTGCTTGAGGGAGTTTTTGAGGTTCACAGCAATGAGGGCTCCCAGCACAGACTGTGGAGGACAGGGAATGGTGTCAGCCACACCTGGATGTGCCACGTTTGGCAGTGGATGCTTTCCTGCAGCATCTGCCTGCCTTGGGCCAGCCCCATCACAAGGGTGATGCTCACAAAGCTCCCACTTGCATCTGAGCCAGGCATTTGGATGATTATTTCACCATAATTTACATTTATATTTGCCTCATCATAAGGGTGATGCTCACAAAGATCTCACCTGGATCTGAGCAGGGTGATTTGGATGATTCTTTCACTATAATTTGCACTTATATTTGCTCACTTATATTTGATTCTTTCACTGTAATTTAAAATTTGCCATTTTTATGTGTTAGCACTCAAGCATCTCACTCTATATGAGATCACTCACTTTCAGGCAAAGATCTCACCTGGATCTGAGCAGGGTCATTTGGATGATTCTTTCACTATAATTTACAATTTGCTCACTTATATTTGCCCCATCACAAGGGTGATGCTCACAAAGCTCCCACTTGCATCTGAGCAGGGTCATTTGGATGATTCTTTCACCATAATTTACACTTATATTTGCCTCATCATAAGGGTGATGCTCACAAAGATCTCACCTGGATCTGAGCAGGGTCATTTGGATGATTCTTTCACCATAATTTAAAATTTGCTCACTTATATTTGCCCCATCACGAGGGTGATGCTCACAAAGCTCCCACTTGCATCTGAGCCAGGCATTTGGATGATTCTTTCACTATAATTTACACTTATATTTGCCTCATCATAAGGGTGATGCTCACAAAGATCTCACCTGTATCTGACCAGGGTCATTTGGATGATTCTTTCACTATAATTTACAATTTGCTCACTTATATTTGCCCCACCACAAGGGTGATGCTCACAAAGCTCCCACTTGCATCTGAGATCTGAGCAGGGTCATTTGGATGATTATTTCACTATAATTTACAATTTGCTCACTTATATTTGCCCCATCACGAGGGTGATGCTCACAAAGATCTCACTTGCATCTGAGCAGGGTCGTTTGGATGATTCTTTCACTATAATTTGCACTTATATTTGCTCACTTATATTTGATTCTTTCACTGTAATTTAAAATTTGTCATTTTTATGTGTTAGCACTCAAGCATCTCACTCTATATGAGATCACTCACTTTCAGGCAAAGATCTCACCTGGATCTGAGCAGGGTCATTTGGATGATTCTTTCACTATCATTTAAAATTTGCTCACTTATATTTGCCCCATCACGAGGGTGATGCTGACAAAGATCTCACTTGCATCTGAGCAGGGTCATTTGGATGATTCTTTCACTATAATTTAATTTGCCCCATCAGAAGGGTGATGCTCACAAAGATCTCACCTGGATCTGAGCAGGGTCATTTGGATGGTTCTTTCACCATAATTTACATTTATATTTGCTCAGAGAAGCTGTGGCTGCCCCATCCCTGCCCCAGGCCAGCTTGGACAGGGTTTGGAGCAGCCTGGGACAGTGAAAGGTGTCAGGGATGAGGTTTAAGGGCCCTTCCAACCCAAAGCAGCCTGGAATTGTGTGACTGTGTGACTGTGTGATTCCAGCCAGCCCGTGCAGACAGGTCCCCAGGCCAGGAACAAGCTGTCCCGTGCTTCTGTTTGCATCAGGGTTTTTTTGGAGCCAGGCTGTGCCCGTGTTTGGGTGTGGAGAGTGGGTGTTGCAATGGCTCTGCCTGCACAGATGTTTGTGTTACCTTTGGAAGAGGCTCCAGGTAGATTCCCAGGGACAGCATTGTCACCATGACCACCAGAGCCACAAAGAAACTTGCCACCTGCAAAGAGGGAAGAGAATCACTTCTGCAAACATCAGGGCTTCTCAAAGCTCCCCTGGGTGTAGTCAGGGGCACAAGTGGGCACTGCAGCATTTTATGGGAGAGGATGTTTGCCTCTGAAAACAGGCAGGGGTTTGCAGATCTCACAGATAACACCAAACTTCCCTCACTGCCCAGTCCAGAGTGGGACTGCAGGTTGAGAGCTCTGCTTCTGTGCCCAACCCAGAGACCAAAATGGGCTTGGGGAGGGAGGAAATTCTGCTTTAACAGCAGCAACCTGAAGCACTTGTGTGTGAAACTTCTCCAGGGCTGCGCAGTCAGGCTGGCAGCGTGTGGCAGCTACAGCACTTTGTGATCCAGAGGGAATGGAGAGAGGAGAGGAGGAGGAGGAGGAAGAAGAAGAACTAACTTGGGATTTTGCTCCTGCCCCATCCACGGCGAGGGTGACAGAGAGGGCGCAGCAGATCACGTGGATTTTGAAGAAGGATCCAAAGAAGTTGCTGCAGCCCAGGGCCAGCATTTCCTGTGGAGATGTGGAGAATGAATCAGAAAGGACAGCTGCCCTTCCTGCTGACACATGGCAAGAGAGCAGGGGCCTGGGGCTGGTTTGTGTGGCCAGGGCAGCCTCTGGGTTCCTGCAGTGCATCCCAGACTCTTTCCTTCCAGTAAGATCTGGGCTAGGCCCTGGTGTAGCAGGGAAACCTGGAAGCACAATTCCACATAAACACGTTGTCATCTGTTGACACACTCAGGGCAGGGCTCCATGTGGTATGTGTGGCTGTTGTTGAAAGCTGCCACTGTGCCAGGGATGACAAAAGAGGATTATTTAATGTCCTGCCTCTCGGAGTATCTGGGTGACACACCAGGAATCCAGGTCTTTCTCTGCTCCCCGAGCAGCGCACGCACCTCAAGCTGCCCAAACACTGAGCCTGGAGGGGGAGCAAGGCAGAGAGCCCAGCCTAAAGCTCCTTTCCCTCTTCCAGCCTCTCTCCAGCACACAGGACAGGGCTCCGCCGTGTCCTTTTGCCCCCCTACGTGGCACGAAGCCACGGAGCCTCCTCGGGAGCAGCACGTCTGCTCTGAACCCAGCACGTCTGAACGCGCTCCCTTCACGCTGTGAGCGCTTCCCTTCACGCCTGAGAGCAAAGGCAGCAGCCCCTGGCTGCCCCAGCCCCAGCCATACCTGGTTGGGGCCCACGTTGTAGCCGTGCTTGGCTGCCAGGGTCCTCCCCATGGCCAGGTTGATCACGTAGCCCACGATGGCCAGAGAGAAAGCCGTGCCCACCATGTCCTTCCACTTGCTCGCCAGGGGCAGGGTGGGCTCTGGGAACCTGCACTCAGAGCACAGGGGGGAAGCTGTGGCAGTGCTGGCTGAGGGGCTGGAGGGTTCAGGAAGGGCACAATCCCTGCCCACGCTGCAGAGGATGGGGGTGGTTGTGTCACAGGGCACGCTGACACTCCTGGAAGGGGATTCTGGGGTTGCAGGGAAGAGTGAGGTGTTTTCCAGGCTATAGGAGGAGGAGGAGGAGGAGGAGGAAGGAAAACTGTCTGGAGGGTGAATCAGAGCTGCACAAGCTCTTACCCCATGCTGATTTTCCCCACTATTGGCATCCCGTACTTTTCGGGCATGTTGAAGCTGCCGGAGATTGCGGTGGCCACGATCACCTGCAGGGACAGGGAATAAAGAGCTGTGAGCAGGAAGAGCTGGGCTGGCTCACAGCATTCACCCTGCCACACTCCCAGAGCTGGCAGAATAAAACCAGCACCAAGTCTGGGCTGGGCAAGGTGAGGACAGTCCAAGCAGGGTTATTCTCTTCACCCTCAGCATCACCAGGATGCAGTGCAGCGATGAGCATGGGGCTGGCCCAGTTTCTGAGCACAAACCATGTGGGGGCCGTGTCACACTCACTGTGTAGATGCTCTACACGGTGGCCCTGCTGTTAGCAGGGGCTGTGAGGCCAGGGGAGGCGCCAGGGACAGCCCAGGTGTCACTTACAATGATGATCTCCATCGGGATGGGCATCCGGATCTTCTTCATGTACTTCAGGTTGAGCTCCTTGACAACGATCAGGAGCACAGAGCTGACCAGGGCATAGACCAGGGAGGCCAGGTTGGTTTGGGGCAGACCTTTACAAATGTCAATGAATGTCTGAAGGGGAGAAAACAGGAGGAGGGGTCACAGCGAGCCAGACACCCTGGATGACGTGGACAGAACAACGGACAGCACTTGTAACCACAATCAACACCCTGAGATGTGAGCAGTGCTAAAAAGCCTCTGCTGAGGGGTCAGCCCCCAGCCCTGGGCCTGGGCTGGTGGTTTAATGCAGTTCTGGCTGCATCAGCACAGGATGCACCCATGGAAGACACAGGAAATCCCAGGAATGGCCAAACCTGCTCAGAGGAAACGTTCCTGCTGCTGACAACTCTGCAAGACTCCTGCTGCAAAGCAACTCAGCTCATACCCCCCCAGATCCCAGCCCCATTCCATTATTCCTCACTCAGACCACAGGCAGGGCTCAGATAATGCTGCTGGGGAACACAGAATGCACAGAATCACAGAATCATCAGGTTGGAAGAGACCTTTAAGATAGAGTCCAACCCATTCCCTGACACCTCAACTCAACCCTGGCACCCAGTGCCACATCCAGGCTTTGTTAAACACATCCAAGCTCAGATAATGCTGGCCAGGGAACACAGAATTCACAGAATCACACAATGAACAGGTTGGAAGAGACCTTGAAGATCATTGAATCCAACCCAGCCCCAACACCTCAACTCAACCCTGGCACCCAGTGCCACATCCAGGCTTTGTTAAACACATCCAAGCTCAGATAATGCTGGCTGGGGAACACAGAATCACAGAACCACCAGGCTGGAAGACACCTTTAAGATTGAGTCCAACTCAGCCCCAGCACCTCAACTCAACCCTGGCTCCCAGTGCCACATCCAGGCTGTTTTAAACACATCCAAGCTCAGATAATGCTGGCTGGGGAACACAGAATCACAGAATCACCAGGTTGGAAGACACCTTTAAGATTGTGTCCAACCCAGCCCCAGCACCTCAACTCGACCCTGGCACTCAGTGCCACATCCAGGCTTTGTTAAACATATCCAAGCTCAGATAATGCTGGCTGGGGAACACAGAATCACAGAATCACCAGACTGGAAGAGACCTTGAAGATCATTGAGTCCAACCCAGCCCTAACATCTCAACTCAACCCTGGCTCCCAGTGTCACATCCACTCTGTGTTAAACACATCCAAGCTCAGATAATGCTGGCTGGGGAACACAGAATTCACAGAACCACCAGGTAGGAACAGACCTTTAACACTGAGTCCAACCCAGCCCCAGCACCTCAAATAAACCCTGGCACCCAGGCTTGTTTTAAACACACCCATGGATGGTGACTCCAGAACCACTCCAGAACTTTATCACCCTTTCAGCAAAAAGCTTTCCCCTGGCATCCAACCTGCGCTGCTGGGGCAGGGATTCCCCTTTCCCCCCACCCTATCCTGATCTCCTGGGCCCCGTTTCCCAGGCAGGGGTGGTGGTGCTGCCGGGGTGGGGGGGAAGGTGGCTGTGCAGAGCCCCCACTTACGTAGACGATAGCTAAGGGCCCGGTGTAAGACGGGACCGTCAAGCCGAAGACGTACTTGAGCACGGAGATGAGGATCTGCAGCCCCGCCGCCGTCATGAAGCCCCTGATGAAGGACTCTGACAGGTAGATGGCCACGAAGCCGAACTGCAGGAAGCCCAGGCACAGCTAGAGAGGCAGAGGAGCTGTGGTCAGAGCCTGTGTGGGGCAGGGGGATCATCTGGGAGAGCACACACGGCTCTCCGACACACACAGGGGTGACCCGGAGCAGGACTGGGGACAGCAGGGCTAAGAGGGCCATTCTTGGATTGTCCACATGGAGAATTCCACCCCAAGACCAAAAATCCCCAAAAATCTCTATTTTGAGGGATCATCTGTCCCCACTTGGGGCTAATGGATTGTCCTCACAGAGAATTCCACCCCAAGACCAAAAATCTCTATTTGAGGCATCATCCCACTACATTCAGGGCTAGGAGTGCCATTCTTGGGTTTTCCACATGGAGAATTCCACCCCCAGACCAAAAATATCTACTTGGAGGCATCATTCACTCCCACCCAGGGCTAAGAGTGCCATTCTTGGATTGTCCACATGGAGAATTCTACCCCAAGACCAAAACTGCCCAAAAATCTCTATTTTGAGGAATCATCTGTCCCCACTTGCGGCTAATGGATTGTCCCCACAGCAAATTCCACCCCCAGACCAAAAATCTCTATTTGAGGCATCATCCACCCTCACTCGGGGCTAATGGATTGTCCACATGGAGAATTCCGCCCCCAGACCAAAAATATCTACTTGGAGGCATCATTCACTCCCACCCAGGGCTAAGAGTGCCATTCTTGGATTTTCCACATGGAGAATTCCACCCCAAGACCAAAAATGCCCAAAAATCTCTATTTTGAGCCATAATCCGCCCTCACTCAGGGCTAATGGATTGTCCCCATAGAGAATTCCACCCCAAGATCAAAAATGCCCAAAAATCTCTATTTTGAGGCATCCACCCCCACTCAGAGCAAAGAGTGCCATTCTTGGATTGTCCACATGGAGAATTCCACCCCCAGACCAAAAATCTCTATTTGGAGGCATCATCCAACCACATTCAGGGCTAAGAGTGCCATTCTTGGATTGTCCACATGGAGAATTCCACCCCAAGATCAAAAATCTCTACTTGGAGGCATCATCCACCCCCACTCAGGGCTAATGGATTGTCCCCAAAGAGAATTCCACCCCAAGACCAAAAATGACCAAAAATCTCTACTTTGAGCCATAATCCACTCCCACTCAGGCCTAATGGATTGTCCCCATAGAAAATTCCACCCCAAGACCAAAAATCTCTACTTGGAGGCATCATCCAACTGCATTCATGGCTAAGAGTGCCATTCTTGGTTTGTCCACATGGAGAATTCCACCCCAAGACCAAAAATCCCCAAAATCTCTATTTTGAGCCATCATCCACCTGCATTCAGGGCTAAGAGTGCCATTCTTGGATTGTCCACATGGAAAATTCCACCCCAACTCCACAAATCCCCAAAAAATCTCTATTTTGACCCACCATCCACCCAGAAGCGGGGCCTCTTTGAGCATCTCTGCCACCACCGTCTCTGCTCCCTGGCTCTCAGGGACACAGCAGGGCCCTCACCTGGATGATGGCTGTCAGGCAGGCCAGGGTGGCAGAGATCTCCAGCCTGGCCGCCTCCAGGGCTGTGGTGTTCACTCTGCTCTCGTTGCTGGTGTGGTTGAAGTACTGGAAGTCCGACTCCGGAGCCAGCTCGTTGCAGACGTTGCCCACAATGATGCTGATGACAGCAAAGGTCCCTGCGGGCAGCACGGGGAGGTCAGGAGCTGCCCCTGTCCTGGAAGGCTCCTGGGCTCCACTCAGCCCTTCCCCAGCCCTGTGGCAGGCTCAGGGTCATAGGGGGGACAGAATCAGCGACCCCACCAACCCCCAGGCAGCGTTTTCCTGTCCTGTGCAGGCAGTTCCTCACCTGGCACCATCTGGTGGATGCCCCCGAGGAAGAAGTAGGGGAGCAGGGGGAAGAAGGAGGAGTAGAGCCCGTTGACAGGAGGCAGATTGGCCAGGAGGGCAAAGGCCATCCCTGCAAAACACGAGGGAAATGCAGAGAGCTCCAGGCTGGAGGGAGAGATCGATGTCACCAGGAAAACACGAATCCCTCCCAGCTGGGCACCAGCATCACCTGGAGCTGTCATTGCCCCTTGGGCACCCAGAGAGGGACGCTGCTCACCTTGTGGCACTTGGATTGTCCCTGCACTGAGCCCCCCGAGGACATCAGGCAGGATGTAGTCCTTGATTTTGTACTTGGGAAGCCACCCCAGGATGGGGAACAGGCGGAAGAGGGCGAGCTTGAACCTGGAAGCTGAACATCTGGAAGGGAGATAAAAAATGAGAGCAAATTTGAAAGGTGGAGAATTTGAAAGTGAAAGAAGGGAGGGAGCAAATGAGCTGGGAGTAAGGAAGGATCTTCCGAGGAATGTCTCAGCCTTTCTCCCTCACCAGATCCTGAGCTCTCTCTTCCCTCCATTATTTACCTTCCTTCTGCTGAGGAATGGAGATAGATTTCCAAGGAACTGATCAGCAGGGCTATTGACCTTTGCTTACATAATTATTAGCCTTTCTTTAAGGTAGTATTGGTTTCAGTCAGAAAGCTGAGAAAAGGAAATCTCAGCTGGAAAGCGTAAAAAAATAATCCACACATCCCTACATCGCCAATTGTGCTTTTTCTGCTATTAAATAAAACAGGGAAACAGGACCCCAAATCCCAAATGCACCCAGTGCAAACAGTTCTGCTGAAAAAAAAAAAAGCCACCAATTTCATTTTCTTCAGCCCAACTTGCATTTCTCCCATACCTTTCATCCATTAAAAGCCTGAAGAGCACGGTTCCCCAGGATAAAAATGTGCTCTGTATTCCCAGGTCTGAATTATACCTGCAAATCTGGAATTGGAGTGGTACAATAATATAAGCACTCCCTGTTACCTGAAAAGGTTTCTCAGTTTCTCCCCGACGGGGTAGGCTCTGGTTTTCTTCTCAAACTCCTCGTCGAAGAGGCTGACAGAGTAGGCAGGACGTTCGATGGCATAGCGAGGCCTGGCCTGGCTCATCTCTGCATCATTTGGATTAAAAAAAAAGAGGAAAAAAAAATCTAAAAATTTAAAAAATAGAAAGAGCAAAGCCAAGAATGCGGCTGGAGTTGGCCCAGAGCGGACACCTCCAGCGTCTGGAGCCCTCCCCGAGCTCCTCCACCCTAAATAGTTTCCCCGTGGCAGAGAGGCAGGTCCTGGGAGTGGCTTCTCCCAGCTCCAGGGGCTGCTGCTTTCCCAGCTCCTCGGAGGTGATGCTAATGAGCGGTGCTAATGAGCGGTGTTAATGAGCGGTGCCGTGCCAAGGGACCCTGGATGGCCGGGCAGGGTTAATCCCAGGTTGGGGTTAATCCCAGGTTAGGGTTAGGGGTGTTAATCCCGGCTCCGGGAGCTCCTCTGTGCCTCGGGCGGGGCACTTGACCTTTCCCATGGCTCGGTTTCACCACCGAGGCTTTGCCAGGCCGGTTGATACCGGCACAGGGGTGAGTGAGGGCTGGATCCCTTCCGAGGTGTTCCTGCCACGCTGCCCAGCATTCCAGAACCTTCCCGGTGCTCCCGGGCTCCTCTAGGAAGCGATGCTCGGGGAGATAACTGTCGCTAACTCATGGGCAGTGATGAAGATGCCCAAACATCCCGGCGGACCAGTCCTGCCCGGTATCTGGGTCTCAGCAAAGGGATGATGAACTTGAGACATCCCAGATTTTACCAGAGATGCCTGGGGAGAGCGGGAATCACCCCGGAGTGGCCGGGCTGGGAGGGGAGGAAGTGGTCAGATATAAACCCAGCATCTCGGTAATTATTTGTGTTTTGGTGTCTATCTAAATGGGTCATTGCCCAACGCAGGAGGAGAAGAGGGGGTGGGAGAAGCTGGTGATTCAGGCAGGAGAAGAGGCAACATCCAGGTTGTTTGGAGGTTACAGAGCGATCTGGATGTGCCAGAGCCTCCCCTCCCCTCTCCGGGGCACACCGGGATGAGCAAAATGTCCTTGCACAGGACTGGAGAGAGCCCTGGCTGCGCCCCGGGGTGGGGAACAGCAGGGGATTGTAGGAGAGCAGGGCAGGAAGGAAAGGATGATGCAGGGAGCCGAAACTTTGGGGAGAATTTAGGTCAGCAGAATCATTATGCAAATAGCAGCTAATGGGGCTAGAAAGGGAGGTCATCAACCCTTCGGAGATCACAGGGGCCATCAGGAGCGCTCTGCTGTAAAACTGCCCCGGCCATGGGGGGTTTGAGATTCCAGCTCTGAGCTGCACCCGCGGGGCTCGGGAGGGACCCCAGCCCACGGCTTTGGAGCGAAGGGAAAACCCGTCCCGGTGCCTGATCCAGTGCCCTCTGCAGGGCATCCCTGCTGCTCCTTTTCCCCTGGAGATTCCCCTCCCAGAGCAAGGACAAGCTTTGCCTTTGGATAACAGCCCTAACCTGTGTCCTGGGCTCTTTCCAGTCCCTCATGCCCTCTCTGATAAACAGTCATGGTTTTCCCACATTTCCCAGGATCCTGTGGCTGTTCCCAGCCTTCCTCCCAGCCCCGGAGCTCTGCTCAGAATTTCCAGCTCTCCTTGGTGAATATTTTGTAGGTCCAGTCTCAGCAACAGCTTCCAAGGGCTGATAATCCCTGCTGGTCTCTCTGGTCTCCATCCCTTCTGCCAGCAGACAGACCCAAGCAGCCAATTAAATCCCAGCTCTTTAATGAAATTCCCCTGCTGAGTGAAAGTGCTGGCAATTTCAGGAAAAAAATAATCAACAGAGCAGGTATAGAGGGGAAAATATCCCCACGATTAAATTCCATCTTAAACAAACAGGCTCGTGATGTCAGCGTCCCGGACAGAGTCAAGTTCTTGACTTGGCTTATCACAGCCTTGCCCAGATCAAACAGCAGCTGAAACCTCAGAGATCTGGGCAGCAAAGAGCACGAGGAGCTGTGTGGCTGCTCCTTGAACAAAAGGCAAATCCAGCTGGGCCTGGTGCTGCTGGGATGAGCCCAAGGCAAGCTGCAGAGCTGGTTTAAACCCTGCAGCTGGGGCAGGAGCCCGGAGCAATTCCATCGAGTTGAGGGGAGAGCAGAGTGCCAGACAGCTGCTGCATTGCAGGGACCAGGTTTTTCAAGATCTCTCATCCAGTTTGAGCGTGGAAATAAAGGACAAGGGCTGGGAGAAGAGCTCCAAGAGCTCACAAGCTTTCAGGCAGCCCATCCCTGCAGTGAGTGATGCTCAGAAATGTAAGATTTGACCTCACTGAGTACACAAATGGGATGTGATATCAGAGCAAACAACACACGAGGGCAGAGCTGCTCTGCTCCAGCAACGTGATGTGAGTGACCAACGCTGTCCCAACACGACATGGGTGTCCCCTTGGTCCTGACCTGGCTGATCCCAGCCCTGCCAGGCCCGGGCCAGGCTGTGCATGCCAGGCACAGACCTTTTCTCCCAGAGTTCATTCTGCAAACACGCTCACTGAGCTCTTATCTGCTGCCCCGTGCTGGTGATAGCTGTGCTTGGGAAGAGGAAAGTCACATTGAGGTTCCTGGCTGGTGTTGATAGGAGCCACTGGCACAAAGCCACTTTCCTGCACTGACGTAGGCACAGAACAGCAGCTCCAGTCCAAGGAATGAGTCAAAATGTGGTGGGAGAGCCACCTGACCCCTGCCTTAGGCGTGACATGAGGGCCCACACTGATCCCAGGGCTGCAGATGGACAAATGTCCCGTTGAACCTGCTGCTTCTTAACTTTAGGGAGTAAAAATCAGTGCTGTTGAAATAACACTTCCTCCTTTGCCTGCCCCCTCTCCGTCCCCCTTCTCCTTGCGCCAGGCACACCCAGCCCTCTGTGCTGTTTGCTTCAGGACTGGGTTCAGAGGTCCAGCCTCTTCCCAGCCCCGTGTGAATCTCCATCCAAAACACCCCCTCCCGGCCCCATTGCCCAAGAAAGGGCCATAAAAGCAGCTCCCCCCTGTCCCCCAGACCAGCAGAAGGCAGGCACAGGTGCAAGGGTTTGGTTGCAACACCAGGACAAGGTCTTGACTCCCATGGCCCTGCTCTGGAGCCTTCAGGTGCCACAGGAGCCCTGGGGCAAGAGGGTGAAAGGGCCCCCAGACCCTGCAGGGTCAGCAGGGGAAGCCTCAGCTCCTCCCTGAGACCTGCCTGGCACAGGGGCTGTGCTTTTGGTGCCAGCTGTGGCAGTGCCAGCTGTGGGCAGTGCCAGCTGTGGCAGTTCCAGCTGTGGCAGTTCCAGCTGTGCTCTTGGTGCCAGCTGTGGCAGTTCCAGCTGTGGCAGTTCCAGCTGTGGCAGTGCCAGCTGTGCTCTTGGTGCCAGCTGTGGCAGTGCCAGGCTCTGCAGCTCCAGGGGCTCCCCCTGAGTGAAGTGTCCCCCACCCTCCTGCCCACAGCAGCTCCCCTGTGCCCGAGGAGCAGGAGGTTCCTTCTCTCCCTCACTCAGATCAGGTATTTCAGAAGATGTTGTATAATTCACCCCTGCCATGGGCACTGGCAGATCCATCCCGCACTCCCTGGGCACTCCCTGCAGCCTCCTGGCATTGGGAATGTGCCAGGACTGAATCCAGCTCATGGACCTCACCAGGAACTGACCACCAAAGGACTCCAGAGTCCTCAGCTGGGCCACTTGGGCACAAAGTCTTTTTCACATTTAGAATTTGGTTGATTTATTTTGTTTTCCTTCGGCTCTGGATGGCCACAAGCTTCACCCACAACAGAACTGATTCAGGAAGAAAAGCTGGCAGTGATAAGGACACATCTACAGTCCCACATTTGTGGCATGAGTATTTAGGGAAAAAAATCCTTCCCAGTAATTTGGGGAGGGGAGGAAGCAGGAGCAGGGAAGCAGGGGTTGTATTCAGGACCGAGTCCAGCTGATGGACATCACCAGGAACTGACCACCAAAGGAACCCAGAGTCTGCAGCTCGCCCACTTGGGCACAAATTCTTTTTCACACTTAGAATTTGGTTGATTTAGTTTTGTTTTCCTTTGGCTCTGGATGGCCACAGGCCTCACCTACAACAAAACTGATTCAGAGAGAAAATCTGGCGCTGATAAAGACACATCTACATTTCTGGCATGAGTATTTTGGGGGAAAAAATCATTCCCAGTAATCTGGGGAGGGGAAGAAGCAGGGGTTGTACTCAGGGGGTTGATGCCATGCGCTGGGCACACACTGGGGTTTAACCTTTTCTTAACCTTCACCCATTAGAAATAGGAGAGGAAAACACCAGAAGAGCATATAAATCAGTCATGAAGAATATCCATGCCTCAGAAAAGGCAGATTGCCAGAATCCATAAAGTTCAGTCAAAACTTTGCTGTTCCAGGAGGAACCACAGTGATGGCTGTGGGTGGAACAAGAGCCAGAGGGGGAAGGGGGTGCAAGGAGGAGCTGATGGGCTCTGATGGATCTTGGGCAGGCAGGGAATGGGTCCCGTGCCACAGTGCAGGGCCAGGAGGAGACATCTCTGCTTCCCTCCAGCTCCCACCTCCCATCCCAGTGCCCCCCAGCACCCCCCAGCCCCTTCCCCACTCCTGCACCTTCAGGCACTTCACCCACGTCTTCTTTCCTTTCAGATGCAATATTTGGAGTGTTCCAAGGTGATTTCCACGAGCAGATGGTCCTTTTCTGGCTGGGAGTGACCCAGCCCAGCTCAGGCAGAGGGCAGAGCTCTTGTGCTGCCGCTGCTGGGCCGGTGCCAATGTTTGATGTACCACTTCACACGAGTTTCTAACCAAACTAGCTCTGTGCCTGGTAACCAGAATAATGAAATCTGCAGGCATCTGCCAGCTCCTGAGGGTGAAGCCAAAGCGTTTGGCTCACAGGGTGTTTGTTAAGGGAAATGTTTGTACTCAGCAGCTCAGCTCCCGTGCTTTGCTGTCAGGGAGCAAACTGTGGGCACGGGGGATCTGCCCTGCACGGACAGCAGGGCAGCAAAGCCCAGCTTGGACCCACTTTCCCTGGGATTTGTTTGATTTACCCACTTGTTCCAACCCCACCCCAGCTCTCCATTGCTGTCAGAATCCCATCAGCTCCGTGTGAGGAAGGGCTGGGCCAGGGTGAGGCATCGGGCACATGGCCTGGGCTGCTGCTTTGGGCTGTCCATCCCAAAGTCTGTGTGTCTGTGTGGACATCCCAAAAGCTTCCCTGCCCTGCTGTCCCCTCGAGCTGTCACCCTGGTGAGTGTGGCAGAGCAGTGCCTGACCCCAACAGCCTCTCAGCCCAGTCCCTGGAAGTGCTGTGTCCATCCCCCTCCCGTGGAAAAGGCAGCTGGGATGGGCAGGAGTGAACTTCAAAGGGCATTTAAAGGAAGGAGAAGTGAGACTTTGCTGTCCCTCAGTGCCACAGTCTCTGTTCTTCACCCGCCTCTGACACAGACCCTGGCAGAGCAGGGGGGCAACACAAATCTGAAGGAATTACAAAGCTTGCACTGATCTGGGATGCCTGCTGAGAGCTCACTCCTCCACATGCTCCCTGGCCTGTGGATCCACTCGGGGAGAAGGAAAAACACCCCTGGGGTCAGCCTGTCCGTCCTGTCCCGGAGGGGGAGGATGGGACAGAATTTCTGTGCTGGGAATCTCTGAGCCGGGGCAGAAACACGGCGTGACCAGGACAAATGTCACTGCAGGGACTTATCTCTGAGGGAAAGGAGGACAGGTCCCCAGCTCCAGGTTTCAGCCTGCTTACAAATAAGGTGTGGACAAATTTAATCAGGGCAGAGCAGAAAGCATCCCAGCTGCGGGAGCTGCAGTTTTCCACCCCGGGGCAAGACTGAGGGGATATTTCCTCTTGCTTGTAAATGAAGGATCCTGCCCAAACTGGAGCTAAATATCCCTTGAAGTGGCACTGGGAGGAGCTGGAGACCCTGCAGGGGTCACACCTGTCAGTGACAGGGCTCAGTCTGGGAGCCCTCCTCATTCCCAGCTTTATGATCCCTCCTAACCTGACTGTGAGCACAGGATGCCCTGTGCAGCCAAATCCCCTTTCCTGGGCTGGATTCCTGCGCTTCCCAAGCCCTGCCTGCAGGCTCTGGGCTCCTCATCCTTCCCTCTCTCCGGGGATGTGCAACACCCAGTCTGGGCTGCAGCATCCTCACTTTCCACAGTCCCATGCACAGAAAGTTCTGGCCATGACAAGGGTGCGGAAATGGAGTGTTTCTCATCAGCGTTGCCTGTCCTGTATCAGGCAAATCCCTCCACACATCTCAGCAGGAGAAGATGGCAGGATTTATTCTAGCAATAATTAATTCACATATTTGGCTCTTCCAGCCTCTCTCTTCATAATAAATCAAGCTGCTGGACCGTTGGTGTTGCTAATTCCTGAGTAAATCTGCTGCTGTAAATCCCCTTGGCGAAAGAAGGGAGGAAAAGAGAAGGGAGGGAAAGAGAAGGGGGGGAAAAAGGAAAGGAAAAAAAATAAAAAGAGAAAAAAAAAGAAGTGCCAGTTCTTCAAATAGTGCTTCTCACACCCAGTGGCTGTGCAAGCGGAGTGTAAATCCCCCACGCCCACCCAGACAAAGAGCCCGATTGTTGGCGTTACCTGCGCCTCGGGAGGGCGGCCGATGGTGCAGATGGGGCAGGAGAGGAGCTGCAGGAGCCGAGCAGAGGTCTGCGCTCCGAGCAGCCCGTGAGTCATTTATAAATCACCCCAGTCAAGGGGACCGAGGGCTGTGCTCGGCGCCTGATTGGCTTGAGGAGGTAATTGCGAGCAGGTACACCCAGGCTAAGCTCAGGAGATAGCCGGGGGAGATAAGGGGAGATCTGAAGAGGGAGAAGAGCTTTTTTGGATGTCCCCCCTCACCCCACCCTTTCCCTCTCCGGCCTGGCTCGTTTGATCCCCTGCGCGGGTCCCTCGGTGCTCTGGGTGACAATAACCCATATTATTCACCTCCCTCGGCTGCCACGGGCCGGGGGCAGCAGGGGATGCTTCGGTGGGGGCTGTGGGCAGCTCTGCCCGGCCTTTGAGCTCCCGGGATGGACAATGGGGCGCTTTGTGCCAGCGCCCGACCCCGCCGGGAGCGCTGGGCAGCGGAGAGCGGAGCCTCCGTCACTGCCGGGTTCAAAGGGATGAGAGGAGCGGGGAACAGAGGGGGAAATCGGGATTGTGGGAGTCTCAGGATGTGCGGGAGGTACCTGCCATCATCCTGGGGGGCACCTGGCCATGCTCGGGGTGTGTGACAGGTTCGTGTGACGGGGACAGCGATGGGCAGCGGGGAGCGGAGCCTCCGTCATTGCCGGGTTCAAAGGGATGAGAGGAGCGGGGAACAGAGGGGGAAATCGGGATTGTGGGAGTCTCAGGATGTGCGGGAGGTACCTGCCATCATCCTGGGGGGCACCTGGCCACGCTCGGGGTGTGTGACAGGTTCGTGTGACGGGGACAGCGATGGGCAGAGGGGAGCGGAGCCTCCGTCACTGCCCGGTTCAAAGGGATGGGAGCAGAGGGGAACAGAGGGGAACAGAGGGGAAAATCGGGATTATGGGAGTATCAGGATGTGCGGGAGGTACCTGCCATCAGCCTGGAGGGCACTTGGCCGTGCTGGGGTGTGACAGGTTCGTGTGATCCCCCTGGCGGGGACAGCGCTGGGCAGCGAGAGCGGAGCCTCCGTCACTGCTGGGTTCAAAGGGATGAGAGCAGAGGGGAAACTCGGGATTGAGGCTCCTGGGAGCTCTCAAGATGTGCGGGAGGTATCTGCCATCAGCCTGGAGGGCACCTGGCCATATTCGGGGTGTGACAGGTTCGTGTGATCTCCCTGGCGGGGACAGCGATGGGCAGCGGGAGCGGAGCCTCCGTCACTGCCCGGTTCAAAGGGATGGGAGCAGAGGGGAAACTCGGGATTGAGGCTCCTGGGAGCTCTCAGGATGTGCGGGAGATATCTGCCATCAGCCTGGAGGGCACCTGGCCACGCTCGGGGTGTGTGACAGGTTCGTGTGACGCCTCTGGCAGGGACAGCGCTGGGCAGGGAGGGGCCGGAGCTGCAGCTCTGGAGCCGCCCCTGAGGTGCTGCTCCATCTCCTGGAGTGGGAGCCGCCGGGGTTTTGGGAGAGGCAGCGTTTGAAAGTGGAAAGGCTCCTGGGACAGGTCAGGGAGCAGGCAGCTCGGAGCAGGGGACACGGCTCATCCCGTGCTGCCATCGTGCCCAACCCATGGCAGCATCGCTGTGCTGAGCTGGGGCCAGGACCCTGATGCTCTTCCCCAGGATCCTGATCTCTTCTCTCCAGGATCTTGATCTCCTCTTTTCTCTAGGTTCCTGGACTCCTCTCGTGTCCAGGATCCTGATCTCTCTTCTCCAGGATCCTGGTTTCCTCTCATGTCCAGGCTCCTGGACTCCTCTGCTCTCCAGGATCCTGATCTCCTCTTTTCTCCAGGATCCCAGACTCCTCTCATGTCCAGGATCCTAATCTCTCTTCTCCAGGATTCTGATCTCCTCTCATGTCCAGGATCCTGGACTCTCCTCCAGGATCCTGACCTCCTCTTCTTTCCAGGATCCTGAAATCACTTCTTCAGGCTCCCGGACTCCTCTCTTCTCTAGGATCCAAATCTCTCTTCTCCAGGATCCTGATCTCCTCTCCACGTTCCTGATCCCCTCTTTTCTCCAGGATCCTGATCTCCTCTCCACGTTCCTGATCTCCTCTTTTCTCCAGGATCCTGATCTCCTCTCCACGTTCCTGATCTCCTCCTTTCTCCAGGATCCTGATCTCCTCTCCACGTTCCTGATCTCCTCTTTTCTCCAGGATTCTGATTTCCTCTCTTTCTTCTCCAGGCTCCTGGACTCCTCTCCACCCAGAGGGATTGGGGAGTGCAGGAGCCAGGTGCCAGCCAGGCTGCTGCAGGTGATGAGATGGGCAGGGACATCAGCAGGGACACGTCCCCAAGGGGATTGGCCGCCAGAAGGGAAATTTGCTGTGGAGGAATTGATCCCAGGTGTTCCCGTTGTCCCCAAGGGCAGCTTGGCACGAGGTGTGCACGGGGATGGTGTCACTGATAGTCAGACACGACACACACACGTGATCAGGGCCCAAGAAGAAAAAGGTTTTTTATTCTGCGTGTTTTCCAGCTTGTATACTCCTAACAAAGCGTGATCTTAAGTCATTAACTACACCACAACAACTTACTATATTCATTGCTGCAAAGCAATTAACGTCAATATAATCGGCAAAAGTTTTACAGAAATTGAATGAGGGATGTATACACATCTACTAATGCACGTAGTTTAGCTTGCAAAAATTTTCATGTGTCTTTTCTAATCTGTTTCCATGCTGACAGCCTTGTCTTTTTCCTTGCTTTGGATACACACGAAAATCATCAATTAACTATAAATCAATTAATTATGAACTCAGCCTTGCTTGCAGGCCAGCTGCCAAGCCCCTCCATAGGGTGTCACCGGGATGTGCTGCCACCTCCGAGTGCTGCAGAACGACAGAACGACGGGAAAAGGGAGCGGACAGAGGGACAGAAGGGTGGGGAATGCACGGCTGGGGCTGGGCTCGCCCCCAGGGTAAAAATTCTCCTTTAAATTCCTAAATTCTCCTTTAAATTCTCCTAAAAACTCTCCTTTAGTTTGACATGAAATAAAATCCAAAATAAAGATTGATGCTCGGGCTTTTCAGAAGATAAGGAGTGCAAATAACTCTCGTCACTGTAATTATTTTTTTAAAATAGAACCAAAAAAAGTTAAATTACTTTGAACTTCTCTAAGTTTTCTGAGGACTTACGGAAATCAATTGGTAGAGGTGGTGAGACTGAAGTATAGTGAAGAGACTGAAGTATGATTAATAAGTCTATTATATATATTAATAAGTATAATATATATTATATATTATATATTATATATTATATATATAAAATATATATATTAATAAGTATAATTAATCTAAAAAGACAATATCATGTAGCTACCCCAGTTGTGTACAAGTTTTTTACCAGGAACTCTAAACTTTTAAACTCTAGACTTTTAAACAGACTTAGGGCACAACAGTTATCTCTGGGAATATTTTAGTACGTATAGCTCTATCTGTTTTATAGTCATGACTTACATTTTCAATTTGATTTGAAAAGAAATATTTGTGCACGCTCGAGGCACCGGCAGCTCCTGCCAGGAAAGCTCATGGGATGGAAATCAATCATCAGCGCTGCAGAGGAACACCCTGCCCAGGGTGCCCGGGGGAAGGGGCTGATTCATTGCCATCTGACCCACAGAGGTAATCATTGCCCAGCAGTTATCCTGTAAATATCATTAGTAACTCAGAGCCACTGGGGTTTTTTTACAGGACGGGCTGATATGAGCAGAGCCCTGGGGCAGGAACGGTGGCACGGCGGCAGGAGCAGCCCACGGGTGTTCCAGAGGCTTCTGTCGCGGTGTGGAAAACGCCAATCACCTCCTGTTTTTGAAATTTTAAAAGTGTAATAGTAAAAAAAATGGTTATGAAAATAGCAATATAATTAAAGTAATAATGATTCGGACAATTTGGATTAGGACAATATGAGATAACAGAAACAAAGAGTTACAAACGGTCTGGGTATCTTTTTCTGGGCAAAATAAGCCCAAAAAAGGACCCATGTTAACAGAGGATTAACCCTTAAAAGGAATACTCTGTTGCATATTCATACACCTCATCCATGATGCATAAATTCAATTCAAACACAGGATTCTGTCTGCTCAGTGCCAGCTTCTTCCTCTGGATCCTGACGGGGTCGTCCTGCCTGAGTGAGGCAGGAAGAAGTTCATTTCTCCTGATCATGGAGCAATAAATTCTCTTTCTCTGAAAGATTTGGGTGTCCTGTGGCTATCTCGCTGTGAGTCCTTTCTTTTGAAAAAAATCATCTTACATAGCACAGTTTCTATTTTATCATTTTGTTATAACGTAAAACTGTATTTAACACACTACGTAAGAGAATTAATACAGCATCACTTTCTAACACAACACATATAATGTTCATTTGAATATTTGAGAAAAGCCAATCATAAAATACGCATTTTTCACAACAGCAAATCCCAGGAACACAGAGCTCCAGCATCCACAGGGATCCTACACCACAGGAAGAGGGGGAACAGCATCCTAGATGGTGCTAATTAACTTCCAGGGCTAATGTGCAGGGTTACTTAGCTGGGGCGTTCATGCCAAAAGGGATTTTTGCCAGCAGTAAAGGGCATTTATCCTAGAGAAGCTCCACTGGAGAAAGACAAAAGGTGAGATTCCAAAGCTGGTGCTGCTCATCCTCGGAGCTGCTCGGAGCATCAGGCACAGGGAGGGCACAGCAAGGCCCATGCCAGCTCCATGGAATGCCACCGACCTCTGGCACAGGCAGGAAAGGGCTCTCTGGGCACACTGGGACACAAAACCACCCCGAAGTGGCTCAGTGATCAGATCTTTTGGATCTGTTTATGTCATTTATATCAACCTCTTGTCATATTTACATTTATAAAGCTCTGCTTCTTTACAGCTGCACGAGTTCGAAAATTTAGCTTTATTTTTTTGACTGCTGCGCTTGCTGGGGCTTGGACTGGGATGCTGGATTTTTGTCCCCCCAGTGCTCCCAAAACCCAGGGAAGTTCTCACCCCTGTGTGGGGTTATTTTATGATTTCCACCAGACTTTCCCTGTCCCTTCCCAGCCCCGGTGTCCCTCCTGCACAGATGGATCCCCCTTTGTTTCCTGCTGGAGCTGCTATTCCAAAGTCCTGCTGGGTGTGATCAGGATAGAACGAGGTCTTGCCCGGCAGAGAACCCAGCCCTGTGCAGCCACCAATGGTCCTGGGGCATTTCTGGTGTGGGAGGCGCAGTCCTGGTCAAATTCCATTTTCAGTAATTATAAATACAACTCATTCTGCCTCTTTCTGCTCTCCCCATGTGTGGCCTGAGGATGTGACCACCACCAGAGCATCCAGGAAGGTGTGCAAGGCAGGGAGGAGTGTCTGGGAGCACAGGGAAGCTGGGGAGCACTGGGACATGGAACCCAGGGACTCCCCAGGTCAGCCTGGGCTGCACAGAGTGCTGAGCTGGTTATCTCCTGGGCTGATAGCAGCATTCCACTTGCTGGAATGTGTGGATTTGTTTGCAGATGATTAATTTTAGCAGATACGTTGCACTTAACGGGGCAGTAATTCAGTGGTAATAATTCAGTGGTGATAATTCCGTGGGAGGCCGAGGCTGGGGGCAGCAGGGACAGGCAGCCATGCCCTGGGGCAGAGGGGTTGGTGCTCAGGGTATGAGATGGGACCTGAAGGGAGCCTTCCTCCCCACATCCTTCCCTCCCATCCCCATCCCATCCCATCCCATCCCATCCCATCCCATCCCATCCCATCCCATCCCATCCCATCCCATGGATCCCATCCCATCCCATGGATCCCATCCCATGGATCCCATCCCATGGATCCCATCCCATCCCATTGATCCCATCCCATCCCATCCCATCCCATCCCATCCCATCCCATGGATCCCATCCCATCCCATCCCATGGATCCCATCCCATCCCATCCCATCCCATCCCATCCCATCCCATTGATCCCATCCCATGGATCCCATCCTATGGATCCCATCCCATTGATCCCATCCCATGGATCCCATCCCATTGATCCCATCCCATCCCATCCCATGGATCCCATCCCATCCCATCCCATCCCATCCCATCCCATCCCATGGATCCCATCCCATGGATCCCATCCCATGGATCCCATCCCATCCCATTGATCCCATCCCATGGATCCCATCCCATGGATCCCATCCTATGGATCCCATCCCATGGATCCCATCCCATGGATCCCATCCCATGGATCCCATCCCATCCCATCCCATCCCATCCCATCCCATCCCATCCCATCCCATCCCATGGATCCCATCCCATCCATCCTGTCACACCCAATCCCATGGATCCTCATGGATCCCATGGATCCCATCCCATGGATCCCATCCCATCCCATTGATCCCATGGATCCCATCCCATCCCATCCCACTGATCCCATCCCATCCCATTGATCCCATCCCATCTCATCACATCCCACTGATCCCATCCCATCCCATCCCATCCCAGCCCTGCAGCCAGAGCTGCTCTTCCCTTTTGGGTGGTTTTGCTGAGGAAATGGGGCTGCTGCAGGCACAGGTGTGGGAGGGAGGCAGGTTGGAAAAGAAGCCATTAAGAGTCTGAAAACACGTTTTTAAAATTTTGAATTCTTGGAAAAGTAGGAAGACATGATTAGATGTTGAATTCTATATTGAGTTCTAGAACAACCATATATCATAATGCACTTAATATATGGGAATCAATGCATTCAAAATAAAGATGAGGAAACTAAGATTGGTAATTGAGCACAGGAGATGCTGCAGGGGGAGTGGGGCAGCCTCTGAGGATGGAATCTGGGCCTTCCATGAGGATCTGGGAGGTGCTGAACAGGTTGGGAGATGCTGGGAGGTTGTTCCTCATGGCTGATGTGCTGCCCAGGCTGTGACACCTGCACAGGTGGGGTGTCCTGCTTCCCTGTCTGTCTGTCTGTCCCTTCAGGAGCATTTCAAATCCCTCAGGTGGAAAAGCAGAGTTCTGGGCTGCCAAATTCCCACAGGAATGAGGTGGCCGTTCCTGGAGCAGGAATGATGGACGTGCCCAGAGCTGCCGGGGTTGGCACTGCCGGTGCCACCACGGGCACCACGCAGAGCTCTGATGTGACAAATGCCAATCGCTTGTTTTTAAAATTTTAAAAGTTTAATAATAATAAAATGGTTATAGAAATAGTAATACAATTAGAGTAATAATAATTTGGACAATTTGAATTAGGACAATATGAGACAATAGAGAAAAAGAGTTAGGGACAGTCCAGGTCTGGGCAAAATAAGCCCGAAAAAGGCCCCACGTTAACAGAGGATTAACACTTAAAAGCAACAGCCTGTTGCATATTCATACACCTCATCCATGATGCATAAATTCCATTCAAACACAGGATTCTGTCTGCTCAGTGTCAGCTTCTTCCTCTGAATCCTGACAGCACCTTCGAGGTGGGAAGAAGTTCATTTCTCCTGATAATGGAGCAATAAATTCTTTTTCTCTGAAAGATTCAGGTGTCCTGTGGCTGCTATTTCTCTGCAAGCCCTTTCTTTAAAAAAGTATCCTACATAGCACAGTTTCTATTTTAGCATTTTTTATAACCTAAAACTACATTTAACACAGTACCTAAGAGAATTAATACAGCATCACTTTCTAACACAACACATATAATGTTCATTTGAATATTTGCAAAAAGCCAATCATAAAATACACATTTTTCACATCCAAAACTATATTTAACACACTACTTAAGAGAGTTAATACAGCATTACTTCCTAACACAACACATATAATATTCATTTGAATATTTGCAAAAAAGACAATCATAAACCACGCATTTTTCACATCTGCCATTCCCAGGGCTGGTTCTCACCATTTCCTGCTCTCCCAGGAATGCAGAGCCCGGGCTGGCTGCCACCGTCCCTCCGGCAGGGCCGGCCTGGTGGCTCCGTGGTGCCACCTGAAAGGCGCCGCTGGCACTGCCACCCTGCCCGGTGCCACGGGGGGCTGATCCGGGCAGGAATGAGGAGCACCCCGTGCCAGGGGAGGCTGCGGGGTTATTGACAGCCCCAAAATGAAGGCTGGAATGCAGGGAGGTTCCAGCTGCCCCCATGGCGGCCTCTGGGGCTGGGAGAGGCTCTGGGGTTCTGGGGTTGGTTTTGGGGTTGGTTTTGGGGTTTGTCTCGGGGGGAATTGCTGGGGCACAGCTGCTCAGGGCCTTTCCAGCCTGCCCCAGCCCTGTGGGGACATCTCCAGAGGCAGGGGAAGGGCCACCCTCCTGCTGGGACCGTGTCACCAGCCCTGTCACAGCCCCTCTTCTTCACTGGGAGCTTGGGCACGTCCCCACATTGAAGGATTTGTGGGGTGAGACACCCTGGCTTGGGGAGCAGGGCATGTTCTGGTGCTCAGAGCCAAGCCCACCACCCCAAATTCCTGCCTGGAGCACCACAAGGACCTGCAGGGGATTTGTCACCCCCCCAAAAAATCCTGAGCACCTGGCAGGGGCTGTGTGTCCTCCTCTGGGACTGGCCCGCGCTCTCTGGACAGCCCTCAGGTCACCTTGAGCGAGGGCTCTTATCTTATTTGTAAAATAGGTGTAAGATATCTGCCTCCAAATGTGCTCAGCAAGGTCTGCCCAAGGCCTGGGGACACCAGCAGCTCCTGGGGCTGGGTGGGAGCACCCAAAATTCCTGCCCTGAAGGCCAAGGGGGGCCAGGTGGAGCTCCCATCCCATCCCATTATTCCATCCCATCCCATCCCATCCCATCCCATCCCATCCCATTATCCCATCCCATCCCATTCTCCTGGAATTCAGGCTAGGGGCTGCTCCAGGCACTGCCTCCCCCACCTCTCAAGGCTTTCTGCCCACCCTGACCCAGCAGAGTCAACCCCAAGGAGGCTTTTTCACTTAAAGCGTTGAATTCCTGTGAAGGGTGGTTCCTCAATCTGAAAAAAAAAAAAAAAAAAGAAAAAGAAAAGAAAAACAAAAGAAAAAAAGAAAGAGGAATTTTCCCTCAAAAGAAAAAGTGAGAAGGTGTGTGGAGGAGAACGTGTGGCTTTCCTCGGGGGGGAAAGTGATTGTGGTCCCATCACTGCTGCCCTGTGCCCTTGGGCAACTCATTAAGGCCCAAAGGCTTCGATGGGAGGGAGATAAGCCCTGAAATAAAGCTGAAATTGTTCAGGGCTCTGAGGTCAATGCCTGCAGAGGAGCTCCGGTGTTGGACGTGAGGAGCTGGGGCAGGAGGAGGCCCTGTCGCCCCTGGTCAGAGATCAGCAGGCAGATTGGAGATGAGAGCTCGGCCTGCTTTGCCTTTTTGAGGAGTTTTCGGAGTGTTGGTGCTGCAGGCTGTGCCATGAGGCCAGGGGGCAGCTGAGCTGCCCTGAAAGACTCCATGGTTAAAGGGCATTAAAGTGAAATAAAGCTTTTGGTGGGAGAGGGATTCACTGCCCTGAGCCTCGCCCAGGGCCTGAGGGAGGCTCTGCTGCTGCCCTGGTGATTCCAAAACGGGCCAGAATAATCTTTCTAACACAGTTTGAAGCATTTGATCTTTGAACTCCTTTCAGCAACTTCAGAAAAACTGAAATTTTCTCTTCTCTGTGTTGTTTATCACTCATGGCCTCATGCAGACCTGGGGGAGCCCAGCCAGGACCGTGAGAGGAGGCGAATGCACATCTCCCCTTTGCTCAGCACGAGTGGAGCTGCAGATCAGCATTGTTTGTGTCTGCCCACGCTCTGAGGAGCTGCTGATTCACCCAGGACAGAGCCCAGCCTAAACCAAACCTAAATCTGGGCAATTTGGGCAGCGGGGACCCACCGGCAGGAGGCTGAGGCTGCTGCTGCTCCCCAGCTCCAGCTCAGCGGGAATTCCCGTGGGAAGGTGGTGCCACCCCTGTGCCAAGGGACACCCCCCTCCCGTGGGCCTTGCTGTGGCTCATCCTGCCCCCTTGGCACGGGGACCACCCCACCCCGGCCAAACCAGTCCTGCAGGGGCTCCCCCGGCTGCTTCTGCCGCCGCTGTCCCTGCTCTGGTGGGATCCTCTCCACAGCGCTCAGCACCTCTGGGGGGCTCTGCCAGGAGGGCTGGGACAGGGGCACAGACCCGTGCCAGGCTGGCAGGGCCACCCTGCCCACCCCACATCCCAATCCTGACCCTGATCCTGCTCCTGATCCTGATCCTGATCCTGACCCTGATCCTGACCCTGATCCTGACCCTGATCCTGATCCTGATCCTGGTCCTGATCCTGATCCTGATCCTGATCCTGATCCTGACCCTGACCCTGATCCTGACCCTGATCCTGATCCTGAACCTGATCCTGACCCTGATCCTGACCCTGATCCTGATCCTGAACCTGATCCTGAACCTGATCCTGACCCTGATCCTGATCCTGAACCTGATCCTGACCCTGATCCTGACCCTGATCCTGACCCTGATCCTGATCCTGAACCTGATCCTGATCCTGATCCTGATCCTGATCCTGATCCTGATTCTGATCCTGATCCTGATCCCAATCCTGACCCTGATCCTGATCCCAGTTCTGACCCTGATCCTGACCTTGATCCTGACCTTGATCCTGATCCCAATCCTGACCCTGACCCTGATCCTGATCCTGATCCTGATCCTGATCCTGATCCTGATCCTGATCCTGGTCCTGGTCCCGGTCCTAATCCCGATTCCAATCCTGACTCCAATCCTGGTCCTGCCCCTGTCCCTGCCGTGTCCCAGCTGTGGGGAAGCCGCCTGAGGCTGGGGCTGGGTGCTGACCCCAGCGTGTCCCAGCTCTGGTTCCGGGCTGGCCACAGCCCCCAATCCTCCCTGCGTGCTGCTCCTCAGCCCTGCCATGTCCCCAAACCCCGCTGTCCCCAGGGCCAGGCACAGCCCTGCCATGTCCCCAAACCCTGCTGTCCCCAGGGCCAGGCACAGCCCTGCCATGTCCCCAAACCCCCCTGTCCCCAGGGCCAGGCACAGCCCTGCCATGTCCCCAAACCCCGCTGTCCCCAGGGCCAGGCACAGCCCTGCCATGTCCCCAAACCCCGCTGTCCCCGGGGCCAGACACAGCCCTGTGGCCCCACACAGCCCCACACGTGGTGTCCTCTGGGGTGGGACATGGGGACAGCAGCTCCCGTGGGCTGGGCTGGAGGAGAAGCACCAACATCTGCTGTGGTGGTGGGCAGTGGGGCACAGGGTGAGGGGACGGCTGTGCTTCAGAGCTGGGCTGCTTGTGTGTCCCTTTTGGGGACAGCTGTGACCGTGCTCACAGGGGTTTTCGGATTGGGGAAGAGATGAGGATCTGACTCCATGTTTCAGCAGGCTTGATTTATTATTTTATGATATATATTATATTAAAACTATACGAAAAGAATAGAAGAAAGGATTTCATCAGAAGGCTAGCTAAGAATGGAATAGCAAAGAATAGTAACAAAGGTTTGTGACTCAGAGTCTGAGCCAGCTGACTGTGATTGGCCATTAATTACAAACATCCACATGAGACCAATCCCAGATCCCCCTGTTGCATCCCACAGCAGCAGATAACCATTGTTTACATTTTGTTCCTGAGGCCTCTCAGCTTCTTGGGAGGAAAAATCCTAAAGAAAAGATTTTTCCTAAAAGATGTCTGCGACAGACAGCCACCCCTTGGGGTGGGGGACACTCACACCAACCCCATTAGTGCCACCCCCTCACTGGGGGGATCTTGAGGAAAGGGACAGCAATAATTCAGGTGATTCCCAGCACCAGGAGCGTTCTTGGGAAGGAATCCCGCTGTGTCACAGTCCAGGCCACCACCCTGAGCCGGTGCCAGCCGGGTGACAGCCGCCAGGAGTGGCCGCGGTGCCCGGGGCTGTGCTGACACCTCCGGAGGTGTTTACTGCCCTGCGGCCCGGTGGCACCACGGGGCACAGATAAAGCTTTGCGTGATGCCCTGGCTTTGTTTGTCACGTCTGACGCCTTTGGAAGGTCACCTGGAACTTTGAACCTCTGCTGTTTATCAGGTCGGCTTTGAAGCGGCTGAAGCCACTGAGTTACCTCAGTCCCAGCTCCAGGTTAATGGGGTTTCTGCTTCCAAACAGGAAAACTTGGCAGTTTTTGATTCTTTTTGCAGCTTTTTGAGGTATTTTCCAGTGTCCTTATTTAAATTCTTGCATTAAATCCAACCCAGCTGCAGGTGCCACAGGCTGGGGTAGGTGGAAGCTCAGAGACAGCATTTCATGGTGGGCTTGATGATCTCAGAGGGCTTTTCCAGCCTTAATTATCAGTTCTGTGATTTTGGGCACTGCTGCCTGTGCCTGGGATGTGTCTGGGAAAGTGGCTGAAGCCTCTGAGTTACCTCAGTCCCAGCTCCAGGTTAATGGGGCTTCTGCTTCCAAACAGGAAAACTTGGAGTTTTTTTGATTATTTTTGCAGCTTTTTGAGGCATTTTCCAATGTCCTTATTTGAATTTTCACATTTCAGTAAGAGAATTGAATCCCACCCAACTGCAGGTGCCACAGGCTGGGGTAGGTGGAAGCTCAGAGACAGCATTTCATGGTGGGCTTGATGATCTCAGAGGGCTTTTCCAGCCTTAATTATCAATTCTGTGATTTTGGGCACTGCTGCCTGTGCCTGGGATGTGTCTGGGAAAGGACCAGTGGAGGAGCTGCTCTCTGCCAGCCCCACAGGGGGATTTGGGATGCAAATCCACGCTCTCTGCCAGCCCTGCAAGGGGATTTGGGATGCAAATCCACCCTCTCCAAGCCCACTGGCACCCCTGGAACCAGCCGGGGCTCAGCAGGGCAGGATCCCCGGGCAGCACAGAGCACAGGCTGGGCTTTCAGGGCAGGTGGGATGAGGGGTGGTGAGGAGCTCTCAGGGGTAATTGAACCTCAGAACAACGAAGCAAAATTGGGGATTTAGGGTGAGTTTGAGGTGCTAATTCCTCAAATACTGAGGGCAGATCTTCTGCAAGAGGGTTGGGATGGTCCCTGTTTGGTGACCAGCATCAGAGGGGGGTTTTTTACTGATTTTTGTCGTTTCAGTGGGTGAATGAAAACCTGTAGGGACAGCTGGGGAGTCTCTGGTTATTAAACTGTGAGCAGGAGGGCTCAGTTTGGCTCCTCAGCAGTGGCCACAGGCCGGGGTGAGCTCAGGAACTCAGGTGGCTGCTCAGGAACTCACTGAGTCACACAAGGCAAATATTTTCCCCTTTGATTTTCACCCTGAGAAAAATCTTGAGCTGACCTTGTTAATCCCACGTGTTGCAAACCTCCCCCTGTCCTTTATCGGGTTTCGGGATAGTGTTACCAGCTTAGCACCTCTGGCTGCTCCTGCCAGCATCCTGCCTGGCACCGTGCCACCCTGCCAGCTCTCCTGGCCTTCCTGCCTGTGCCAGGGCTGCCCGTGCCCGCAGGGATGGAGGGAGAAGGAAAGCTGGAGGGCTGTAGCTCGTCTGTGATGTGTGCTGGACAGGATTTCTGCACGGTGGTGATGCCACTGGGGATGCTGCCAGCTCCTGAGGCTGCAGCATCCTTGACAGCCCTGATTCCCGCGTCTGGAATGATGCACAAAGTGCCCTGCTCAGTTGGAGCCCAGCAGCTCAGAGCTTGCCTGCAGCTCAAGGTCTGACCCCAGCCCTGCCCAGAGCATCCAGCTGGACCCTGAGCCAAGTCTGCAGCTCCCACCTGGCTCCAGCTCCTGCCACTCACAGGTTCCAGCCCCCACAGCAGCCCTGGGCAGTGCCAGAGGTGCCCAGCCCCGGCTCAGGGAGCTCCCCCTGCCCTGAGGGCGTTTGTGTGACCCGCTCAGCCCGAGGTGTCCAAACTGCTAGAACAGATCAGGTTTTTGTTTGCCGGCGCTGGGAGCTGCTGGGAGAAGGGTGTGATGAGAAACAACCTCGCTGCTGGCACGGGCAGTGCCCAACGCCCGTGTGCCAACAGCCCCGGAGGGTGCCAGGGTGTGAGGGGGGCTCCGGGCAGGCACAGGGTGGGGATAAAGCGTCCAGAACGTACGGAAGAAACAGTTAATGCCCCTCTCCTCCCAGGAGGAAGGGACAAATCCTCCCCCCGGCCCGGTGCCCAAATAAACAGGCGGAGCATTGCGTAAGGACCAGGGTGGGAACTGGCCGAGGGGAACTGACCGTTCTCTCCGGACGGGTGCCACAGCCACAGCCCCATCTCCATCTCCAGTCCCATCTGCATCTCCATCTCCAGTCCCATCTCCAGCCCCATCTTCATCTCCAGCCACAGCCACAGCCCCAGCTCCATCTCCAGTCCCATCTCCAGCCCCATCTCCAGCCACAGCCCCATCTCCATCTCCAGCCACAGCCACAGCCCCAGCTCCCTCTCCAGTCCCATCTTCAGCCCCATCCCCATCTCCAGCTCCAGCCCCATCTGCATCTCCATCTCCATCTCCAGTCCCATCCCCATCTCCAGCTCCAGCCCTAGCCCCAGCCCCAGCCCCATCTCCAGCCTCATCTCCATCCCCATCTCCATCTCCAGTCCCATCTCCAGCCCCAGCCCCATCTGCATCCCCATCTCCATCTCCATCTCCAGTCCCCTCTCCAGCCCCATCCCCATCTCCAGCTCCAGTCCCAGCCCCAGCCCCAGCCCCATCTCCAGCTCCAGTCCCAGCCCCAGCCCCAGCCCCATCTCCAGCTCCAGTCCCAGCCCCAGCCTCATCTCCATCTCCATCTCCATCTCCAGTCCCATCTCCAGCCCCATCCCCATCTCTGGCTCCAGTCCCAGCCCCAGCCCCAGCCCCATCTCCAGCCTCATCTCCATCTCCAGTCCCATCTCCAGCCCCAGCCCCATCTGCATCCCCATCTCCATCTCCATCTCCAGCCCCATCTCCGCAGCCCCCACGCCCCCCGTGCCCAGCCCTCGCTCAGGTTTCGCCCATCCTGAGCCCCCCTGCCCTGCCCTGTCCCCATGGGCAGCCCGGCTGATGCCAGAGCAGCCTCCGGGACTCTCTGTGGCACCACTGCAGTCACTGGGGGGGTCCAGAGGGGGATGGCAGAGGGCAGGAGGTCCCTGGTGACCTCCCTGGGGAGCCGAGTCCGTCCAGCCCGGCCAGGGGGATGCTGCAGCCCCAGAGGAGCGGGACAGGGGCGGGAACGTGCCCGGGATGGTTCAGGAGGGAAGCGGAGCCGGGCTCTGCTCCCAGCGGGCTCCCTCTGCCGACAGCCGCCCCGGCCAGGCCACGTCTGCACGCCCACTTCACAGCTCCTCCTCCCCTGACCCAAAATTTACACTGGAAAATTAAAATAAAATAAAATAAAATAAAATAAAATAAACCAAAACAAAATAAAACAAAATAAAATATAAAAAATAAAATAAAAATAAAAATAAAACAAAATAGAAAATAAAAAATATTTAAAAAACAAAACAAAACAAAATAAAATAATAAAATAACAAACCCCCACATCCAAAATGCATTCCCCAGCCCTGAGAAGCTGAATAGACCAAGGGAGGGAAGTCTGGAGCCCCCACCTTCCTGCTGAGGGACCTGGGGAGCATTTTACAACACATCAATATAAATAAAAATGAAATATTTAATTTCCTTTAAAAAAAAAAAACAAAAAAGTGTAGCCCTTACAAAGTGCTTTTTTGAGAATCCTCCCCAGTGAGGCGGGAGGGGGAAGGTGTTTGATGGGGGATATGCATGAGAGGAGGGGAAACTGAGGCACAGAACAGTTGCCTCCACTGTCGAGGCCACCAGCCTCAGGTGTCCCCTCAGGGCAGCCTGTACCACCCTGGGAGCCACGGGGCCACCAGGCTGTGCCCTGGGAAGGGTCACCCGTGGTGCCAAGGTGTCTGAGAGGCATCGGGAGCGCTGCCCGCACCCCTGGCACCATCACCACAGGGACACCGTGGAGGGGACAGGGCCACCACCGTGACACTGAGGTGATGGAGAGCAGCTCCAGAGCCGTGGCAAGCAGCAAATCCCGGGATGAGCAGGCAGCCGGCCCCGGGGTGCCCAGCCCTGGCACAGCCCCTGTGCCCAGCCCTGGCACGGCCAGTCCCCGTGGGCAGCTGGGGTGGGCAGCGGGCACCGACCCCGGGCAGGGCTCCAGCCATGGGCTCCAGCGGCCCCGGGGTCAGCAGCAGCTCTGCTTGGGCTTGTCGTAGGGAGTGAGCTTGATGGAGTCGGTTAAATAACTCTCCCAAATCCCTTTGTACTGGAAGAGAAGCGGAGAAGGGAAAGGATGAGCGAGCGCAGCTCCAAGCCAGCCCGAGCGGCCCCCGCGGTTCAGCCCTGAGCTTGTGACTCCCGGCAAACGCAGGCCAAAGCCACCTAGCGCAGGGCTTGGGGACAGCGATGTCGCCGTGGCACGGCCGCTAGAGGACAGTGCTGGAGCGCTGTGGGTTCCCATCACTGCGGGAAAGCACACGGCAATTCCTGCTCCTATTGATTCAGGATCAGGCACTGCTGCGTTTCTCATTGCCGGGGCTCTCCCTTGCAGCAGGAGCTGTTCCACACGGGAGGATCTGTCAGACTGATCCCGGTTTTTACCCCCAAATTCCACCCCCAGCACAGCTCGGAGCTGGAGGGTGCTCACCGTGCTCAGCGCCTGCTTCGCCAGGGTCTCGAACGCCTCGGCCACGTTGATGTTGTTCTTGGCACTGACCTCGAAATATGGGGATGTCCTTCTCCTTGCACCAGGCTGAGGCCGTTTCCTTGGGCACCTGAGGGATGGGAGGGTGGAGCCACAGCTCAGGGAGGGGACAGGGGACCCCTCCTCACCCCATTCAGGCATTGCTGGGGTGAGCCACAGCTCAAGGAGGGGACAGGGGACAAGGGACCCCTCCTCACCCATCTGGTGATGGGAGGATGGGGCTACAGCTCAGGGATGGGACAGGGGACAAGGGGACCTTCCTCCCCCATCCAGGCACTGCTGGGTGAGCCACAGCTCTGGGATGGGACAGGGGACCCTCCTCACCCATCTGGTGATGGGAGGATGGAGCTACAGCTCAGGGATGGGACAGGGGACAAGGGACCCTCCTCACCCATCCAGGCATTGCTGGGATGGGAGCAAGGAGCCACAGCTCAAGGAGGGACAGGGGACTCTCCTCAAACACTGGTGGGATGGGAGAATGGTAGCCACAGCTTGAGGGATGGGACAGGGGACCTTCCTCTCCCATCCAGGCACTGCTGGCTGAGCCACAGCTCTGGGATGGGGACAGAGGACCCTCCTCACCCATCTGGTGATGGGAGGGAAGGAGCCACAGCTCAGGAGGGGACAGGGGACCCTCCTCACCCATCTGGTGATGGGAGGAAGGAGCCACAGCTCAGGGATGGGACAGGGGACCTTCCTCCCGCATCCAGGCACTGTGGGTGAGGGGGTGCTGGCAGTGCCTGAGTTGTCACTCCTGCTGCCCCTGGTGGGGGACAGTCTGTGCCCCAAAGAGCAGCAGGAGGATGTTGCTCATCCCCTCCCCAGAGTGCTGGGAGAGGTGGCAGCTCCCTGCCTGGAGCTCTGGTTTTCCATGTGATGGGTAGGGAAAAGGCTCATTCCGAGGTGAAGGATCAGCCCTCAAAGCCATTAACACCCTACAGCATCCCCAATCATGGAATTGTTTCGGTTGGAAAACACCCTTAAGATCATCAAGTCCCAGCCATTAACCCCGCACTAAACCATGTCCCCAAGCTGTTTTAAATTCCCTGCAGGGGTGGTGACCCCCACCACTGCTGATCCTGCTGTTCCCCTCCCTCCACCCCTTACCTGCCGGTCACTGAGGGTCTATCTTGTTCCCCAGCACCACCATGGGGAAATCCTGCTCCCTGGGAGTGACCTTCTCCAGGAAATCATCCCTCCAGTTGTCCAGGGCTTCAAAGGACTCCCTGTCTGTCACGTCGAAGGCCAGCATGCAGCCGTCTGAGCCCTTGTAGAAGGTCGACCACCAGGGACCGGAACCGCTCCTGTCCCCCTGTGTCCCAGATCTAGGGCAGAGGAGGGGCACATGACAGGGGCAGGGGGTGGTGCTGCAGCCCACAGGAGCAGCTTCAGGGGGTGCTGAGCCCCCAGCCATTCCTGTGGGATTCCAGTGCAGTTCATGGATGCTGAAAATCGGGCTCTGAAAATCAGGCTCCGAAAATGGGGGGCTCTGAAAATCAGGCTATTAAAATCAGGCGCTGAAAATCAGCTCTGAAAATCAGGGTCTCAAAATCAGCTCTGAAAATCAGGGTCTGAAATTTGGGGGTCTGAAAATCAGCTCTAAAAAATCAGGCTCTGAAAATCACCTCTGAAAATCGGGCTATTAATTCAGGCCTCTGAAAATCAGCTCTTGAAAATCAGGCTCCAAAAATGGGGCTCTGAAAATCAGGCTCTGAAAATCAGGCTATTAAAATCAGGCTCTGAAAATCAGAGTCTGAAAATCAGGCTCTGAATTTTGGGCTCTGAAAATCAGCCTGAAAACTGGGCCTTTGAAAAATCAGGCCTCTGAAATCACCCTTGAAAATCAGCTCTAAAAATCAGGCTCTGAAATCGGGCTCTGAAAATATAGCTCTGAAAATCAGGCTATTAAAATCAGGCCCCTGAAAATCAAGGTCTGAAATCAGGCTCTGAAATTTGGGCTCTGAAAATCAGCCCTGAAAACTGGGCTTTGAAAATCAGGCTCTGAAAATCAGGCTCTGAAAATCAGCTTGAAAATCAGTCTCTAAAAATCAGGCTCTGAAATCGGGTTCTCGAAAATTAGCTCTGAAAATGGGCTCTGAAAATCAGGCTCTAAAGATCAGCTCTGAAAATGGGGCTCTGAAATTGGCCCTCTGAAAATCAGGCTCTAAAACTTGGGCTCTGAAAATCAGGCTCTAAAAATCAGGCTCTGAAAATTCACCTCTGAAAATCAGCTTGAAAATCAGGCTCTGAAATCGGGCTCTGAAAATTAGCTCTGAAAAACAGGCTCTAAAGATCGGCTCTGAAAATCAGGCTCTGAAATTTGGGCTCTGACAATCACCTCTGAGAATCAGCCCTGAAATCGGGCTCTGCACCTCATGACCGCGGTGGCATTTGGACCCCGCAGGCCAGGGTGGGCCACACGCAGCTGGGATGGAGGTGGGCACCGCGGGCAGTGCCAGCTCACCCCGCCTCCACCTGCAGCTTCAGGGGGGTGCTGTCCACGGGCAGGACCTTGGTGAGGATGCTGGCACCCCAGGGTAGTGCGGTAATCCTCGTAGAAGGTCTTGTGCACGTACTGGTGCAGCAGGGAGGTCTTGCCCACGCTGGTGACGAGGAAAGGGGGCACTGGTGAGGCTTTGCCCAGCTCAGGGTGGGCAGGAGACACCCAGCACACGCAGGGGGGCTTCCCTCCCTCGCCAGCTCCTTACCCCAGAGCTCCGATGATGATGATCTTCAGATCCACCTTCTTGCTGGCATCCATGGGCAGGCCCTGGGGGTGAGAGGGGCACACGGGGCTGTGGGGATGGCACCCTGGGTGATCCTGGGCTCCTGTCCCTGCTGACACCCCGGGACGGTGTCTGTGCCCTCACTGTGCCAGCATCATGCCTGTGCCATGCCAGCACATGTGTCCAGGAAAACCCTCCCGAGCCAGGCCCCGTCCCCACGTCCCCGCCCGCTCCCGAGGAGCCGCAGCAACCCGCCCGGACTCGCCGGTTCATCACCATTCAAAGCGGCCGGGAGCCACTTCCCTGCTTCTCAACACCCCCTCTCCAGCGCAGTCCCTCCCCCTAGGCCTGGCACGCACGCCCTGAGGTCCTGCTGAAAATTAAATTTATTCAAGAAGACCCCAGCCAGAAGGAAATTCCTTCAGCCCAGAGAGCATCCCTGCCCAGGAGCACCACGAAATGTCCCCCCAGGATGTGTCCCCTATTATGTCCCCAGTGTCCCCAAATGCTCAGAGCCTGGCCAGGACCCTGAAACCCCCTCCTCAGTTGGCACCAGCATCCCCCCAGCAGCCACATCCCCAAAGCACGGATGGAAACGCTGGCAGCCTCATCCCTGCATTTTTCCCTGATGCGCTGGGCCAGCCCTGCGCCATTCCCCCTTGGAACACCAGCGGGGAGCTCCCAGCTCAGAAAATCAGCTCTGAAATCAGGCTCTGAAGTAAGGCTCTGAAATCAGGCTCTGAAATCAGGCTCCAAGCCCCCCTGCACCCTCTGCCCCCCGTGCCCAGCCGCGGGCAGCATCCCGGGCACAGGCACAGCCTCGCGTCTCAGCACACACAAACTTCCCGGTGCCTCCGCCCAGCTTTTTGGGACTCCAGATGTTTCTAAACTCAAAATGGAGTTTCCCCCTCGCTGCTGCTCCGCGGCTCTGGGCTGTCCCCAGGAATCACCTGCGGGGGCACTCACCTGCCGGGCCACTCACCTGCCGGTGCTCGCTGCAGCCGGGCCCCGGGGAGGGGATGGGAGGAGGCGAGAGAGGAGGATCCGGGAAGGGGCGGCCGATCCCGGCCTACCGGGGAAGGCGGCTCCGGGGGCCCCGGTCTGTGACATCAGCAGAAAGGGGCCGAGATGCCGGCGGGGCTGGAGGAGCCGCGGGGCGGGCGCTGGATTTGCCCTCGATTCCCCAGGATTTGCCCTCGAGTCCCAGGATTTGCCCTCGATTCCCAGGATTTGCCCTCGATTCCCGGCTCTGCCAGTGTCCCCGGCTCGGGGTCCGATGGGGAAGGAGACCAAGGCTCTGGAGTTTGGGATGGACTTCTGGGCCGCTCCTCTGGCTCAGAATCCCCTCGGTTTCTTTCTGCCACCGCCCTTTAAAAGGGTCTTCTGACCCTTTATCGCCAACAAATTCCCCGCTGGGGGATTGTTGAGTGATGAGGACAAAAGCCGGGCGGGCTGTGCCAGCATCCCTGGAGCATGCCGGACTTTGATCTGATATCGTGAGATAGAAAAAGTGGATTTGGGAGCTGGGCACGGATCTCAGGAGCGGCTGGATCCCTCTGGGGAGCTCTGTGTGGCTTTGTCTCCCTTCCAGGCAGGAGAGGGGCAGGTGGGGATCACGAACATTTCCAGCCCCACATGTCACATCCCGTAGCCCCCAGCCCGGGGGTCCCACCCAGCACCCACAGAACACCCCAGAAACACCCCAAAAGAGGGAACAGAGATGGTGAGGTCTGCAGGAGGATGTGTTCAATCAGTAAATGGGATTTTGGGGATCTCAGCTGGAGCAATCCCAGCACCAGGCGGGGGATCTCTGGAGGTGGGAGAACCTGCTTGGCCACAGCTGCAAAGGCAGAGCTCTGCTTCCCAACGTGCCAGGGCAGGTTCTGTGCCTTTGCCAAGCATCTGTAGGATTTGGGCTTTGCAGTGGGAGCAGGGGTGTCCCCCCATCTGTGACCCCTCCCTCATCCTGAGCAGCAGCCCCCCAGTTGATGGTGGTCCCGTGCCCAGGTTTTGGGATCCCTCCCAAGACCACTGGCTTTTGCTTTTCCACTTCCAGGATTTTTGTAGATTTTTTTCCCCCTTGCAGACCCTGATGGATCTCGGGGAGGATCATGCACCCAGCAGGACAAACCTTCCTCCCCCTCTTCTCAAGGTGTAATTCTGGGACCAGTCTGGCCAGAAAATCTGGTTTTCCCCCCAGAGGGCAGGCACTGGGAGGGAAGCCTGGGCCCGAGGCAGGAGAACCTGAGCCAGTTCTCACCAGTGGTGGGTAAAAAGGCTGACATTTCCCTGGAGCAGGCTCCCTCCTAATCCCCTTTTTCAGCCCCTTTTCCACCATCCTGCTTCACCTTTGCTCCTGCACAGAGAATTTCTTGTTCAACCTCCCCCCACAACAACTCTGCCCTCGGTTCCTCTGGCGTGTCCCTGGTGGGATGGGGGATTGCTCACCCCATCAGATGATCGAAGCTTCTGCATGCTGGGGCTGGTGGGTTTGTGGTCAATCCCCAAACTGCAGCTGATGCCCACGGCCACCCTTCTGCTTTTGGCCAGGGTGGCTGTACCCAGCAGGGCCCATCAGCCCTACCCTCTGGCTTTTGTTTGATTTCACAGGAAAAGGGATTTTCCTGAAGCTCCTGCTCTCCTAATCCCCCCTGGGCTGAGATTCTGCCTGGATGAAGGCAGTGGGAGCAGTGGTGGGGAGGAGGTGATGGCCAAGGCGTCACTCAGCAGCTCCAGTGACCACAGCTTCAGTCTGTCCTGGCTGCTCCCCCATGTCAGCAGTTCTGAGGAAAAGGCGTGGGTTTGTGGCCTGTGACTGTGAGGTAAGTGATGAAACCCAGGCTGGGGCTGGCACAGCTGGGGGAAAGGCTGATGGGGACAAGGAGAGCATGGCCTGTGCCCTGCTGGGCCATGGGAGTGAGGGAAGGGGAAGGAAGCAAGGGCATCCAAGTGTTCCCTGCACTGCTCAGCCTCCTTGGGGGACAGCAGGGTCACTCTTCATTGGGATCCCTCACATTTGTTTGAGCAACTTTCCCCCCAAACCTGTCAAGAAGGCATGGAATGCCCTGAGATCCCAAAAACAAAGCACCAGAGCAGTCCTGGGCAACTCCAGGCCTGGCCGCTCTCACTGCCAGCTGCTCTTTGGGGACACTAGGGTGGCCCCTGTCTTGCTGGGGGGATGCTCCCCCCCAGCCCCTGGGCTGGTGCTCAGCAGCACCTTGGTGTGCTAAGGGTTAAGGTGGAAGAGGGACAGGAGACCTTTGTCCAGCAGCCCCAGCACCTTATCTGGGACCTGCAGCAGGGGTGAAGTCAACACAGGAAACGTCACAGAGCCCACGCTGGTCAGCGGCACAATCAGTGCTCTGGGTAAGGCAGATATCTCCCTTTATTGCAAACCACAAGGCTCAGCCGCAAAGTTTACAACCAGATCTGCAATATTCCAGAGCTCCCCAGACCCAGCCCTGAAGGCTGCCTCTGCTCTGGGAGGGATGGAGCAGCCACCAAGCTGGGCTGGGGACATGGACACACCAGCAGCCCAGCCTTGGCACTGCCTGGCCTCGCTTTGGGGTCGCTGGGGAAAACAGAGCAAAGCGCCTGGACAAAAATAACCTTTCTGTGCTTCCCCTTTCTCGCTGCCTCGGGCTGCATCACTCGTGAGCCACCACCACTCGTGCACAGTCACACTCTGTCAGCAAGGCTCGTGTGCCACAGTGACCCCTGGGGATCCCCATGGCCAGCAGCCCCTATGCAGCCCCCCACAGCCCCCCACACTTTGAGCCAGCCCAGGCCCAGGGCTCAGCAGCTGCTTGGCCCCTTTTTGCTTCAAGGGCCCCACAAAGGCACAGTTTGTTGTGAGTTCCCCAAGGGAATCAAAGCAAAATTCACTGGAAATCACCGGTGGCTCTGGGAGTTTTTTGTGGCACACAAAGAGCCCCAGGGTCTTTCCTGTCTCCTTGTTACCTTCTTGTTTTACCAGCCCCAGCTGAGGAAAGGTGCATTCCCAGTGCTCCCTTGGCCCCTGCCCTGCTCCTTGGATGGCCACAGAGATTTCTGCTCTACCTGGGCAAAGCATCCTCTTCTTTCTGCCCTGGAGAGCAGGACCATGGGCCCCAGGAGGATTTAACCCCCAGCAAAAACCTTTGAGATGTGCAGGATTTCTGCTGGGCTGCTGCTGGCAGAAGCATGAGACGTTTGGGTTTATTGACATTTTTATTGGCTCAGGAAATCAAAAGAGAAATGTGCAGAGCAGATCACAGAGCTGCTCAAGACATTTTTATATCACAGTGTCCTGGTGTGGACTGAACCTCTGCTGGACTCCTCCACTGCATCCCTGGGGATGTCTTCATCCCTCTGGGGACACTGAGGAGGACAGGGTGGACATCCACTGCCCTGCCCAGGGGTCCGTTCCTCTCCTGACCCCATGGATGTCACAGCCCTAAGGGACAGCAGGGCCAACCCCACCACGTTATTCCCACGGTCGAAGACAGAGTAGAATTGACGGATGAAAACATCACTCCCAAAATCCAGAGGGGGCCTGTGGGAGGGGGGATGTCACTGCCCTGGAAGCCACTGGTGCAGAAGGTCATGGCCATCAGCATCCTCTGGGGAGGAGAAGTGGAAAGCCTGAGGATGAAGCTGAGAGCCTCATGCACCAGGAATGGTGGCAAAGCAGAAACCGGCAGGGTTTGTCACCCTTGGGGACGCACTGCCAGCTCCTGGCATGGGGCTGGGCCACCTTTGCCACTGGAGCAGCTGGGATTTGGGGTTGAGGGAGCCACAGCCATACCACGAGGGTGTATGCCTGGGCACTGAGCGTGGTAGGGCAGCCCGTTGATGGTTGAAGGTCAGGTCAGGCATCACGCTGAGGTTGCTGCACTCCACGGCGTACTGGAACAGAGCCGGGGGCTCAGGGGCCTGCCCAGGGGGTCCTTTCCAGCAGGGAAGGGTCCCCAAGGCTTTGTCTCCTCCTGTCCCCACCCCTGGCTCTCACCTCTCCATCCACTGCACAGCCCCAATGAGGTTTTGCAGTTTTTTGATCTCCTTGGTGGGACCCACGATGAGCGACGTCCCGGTGTCCACGATGGCCTGGCAGCCGTTGGCCAGAAGGTCGCTGTCCCACCCAGCATGGATGCTGGAAGGGAAGGAGCAGGAGGGATTTGTCATGCTCTGCCAGCCCAGCCCTCCCTCCCTGCCCAGCACCACTCACTTGTCCAAGCTGGATCTGCCAGTAGCCCTGCTGGGTGACTGGCACCCCAGTTCAGGGTGCCCGTGAAGCGGGAGGTGTCATAGCCCCCAAAAAGCACCTCTCCTCCCTCGGCGGGGGGAGTCAGGGTTCCTGCAGGGAGGAGGAGGAGACATGAAGGATTTTTGTCCATTTAGCACGAAATTACCCCAGCTTTCTCCCCACACATGCTGCAAGGGGCCAGAGGTCTGCCGATGCTCAATCTGGTACACAGACCCCCTCATTATCTGAGTACAATATTTGGTATTTTAGCAGCCCGTCCTGCTCCCTAAAGCAATGCCAGACTCCAAGCAGCATCCCAGAGCAAAGCCCATGTCCATAGGAGCTTCATGTAGATGGAGAAAAGTGGCAGCTCTGCCAAAATTTTTGGAGGAGGAGGACACATGAGGGAATTTTGTCCATTTAGGTGAATTTACCCCAACTTTCTCCCCACACATGCTGCAAGGCCAGAGGTCTGCGATGCTTACAATACTGGTACCAAACCCCCCTTCATGATCTGTATTTTAGCAGCCCCTCCTTCTTCCCTAAAGCAATGCCAGACCTCCAAGCAGCATCCAGAGCAAAGCTGGGTCCATACGAGCTCATGTAGACAGAGGAAAAGGGGCAGCTCACCAAATTTTGGGCCATCATGTTGTCGAAGACAGGGGTGACCCCATCCACGGCCAGGGAGGGATAAGCCAGCCCCAGGATCCCATCGAACTCAGCATCCAGGAAGGCTTTTTCCTGGCTCACTGATGCTCTTGCAAACTGCTGGTTGCTCACGGCCAGACCCTCGACCCTGCAGGGAGGAGGGGGGGGTTCCATGGGGGGCCAAGTCCCAGGCACATTGTCCAGAGCAGGAAAACCCAGAGGTCACTCACAGCTACTTGGTCGGATCCGATGATCCCCGTCAGGCTCCCGGTGCCGTTACTGGATGGAGAAGGGGGGGTCCCCTATCACCTGGTAGGTGCTGGACTGGGTTGGCTGGAACCTGGTGTGCCCAGCTGGGGAAGGAGATGGGATCTGTCACCAGAAATGCAGGTTTTTTTTGCATGGCACAGCTGCCAGGAGGCCCCCAGTGAGGCGCAGCGTGGTGTCACCAAAACTCCTGGTTATGGGGGTTCTGCTGAGGGATGTGCTGGAGTTTTGAGGGGGGAGAAAACCCTCTCTCATTTCAACCTGATGAACGGTGCAAGGGCTCTTAGGGGGGAGCAGGATCAGCAGCATTTAATGAGTTCCCAAGATGAGCACTGCTGTCCCTGGTTACAGGCAGCAGCCAGCCCCCATGGCACCTGTGGGATCCAGTCCCCATTCCCCCAATTCCCTGTGAGATCCTTTTCCATTCCCCAATTCCCCTGTGAAATCCAGTCCCATTGCCCAGTTCCCTGTGGATCCAGTCCCATTGTCCAGTTCCCCTGTGAGATCCAGTCCCATTCCCCAATTCCCTGTGAGATCCACTCCCATTCCCCAATTCCCTGTGAGATCCAGTCCCCATTCCCCAACTCCCTGTGAGATCCACTCCCATTCCCCCCAATTCCCCTGCAGGATCCAGTCCCATTCCCCACAATATCCCTGTGGGATCCAGACCCATTCTCCAATTCCCTGCAGGATCCACTCCCATTCCCCAATTCCTGGTGCTGGGCTCCAGGGCAGCCCTGGGGCTGCTCGGGAATGCTCTTGTCCCTCTGGGCTCTCTGGGCTGGCTGATCATGACAGCCCAAAAAGCCACGTTTGTCCCCCTGATGAGCTGTCACCCCGTGCTTTCACCCCTGGACTTCTGTCACTGTTAGGAGGGTCCCCATGGCCTCTCTGGGCTCAGGGGCTCCCCACTCACCGCAGGCTTTGCTGACACAGTAGACAGAAGGCACCCAGAGGTTGGAGGAGCCCGTGTCAAAACACCACGGTGAAATTCTGGGGGGGTGTGTCCCGATGGAGATCTGCCCAAAATACTCCATCTGCCAAAGAGGGGGGGGACAGAGAGCACCGTGAGCCACCAGCACAGCCAGAAACGCCAGCAAAACAGGAGCCTGGGGTGCCTGCAGGGCACGGATGGGGCTCAGCGTTTGATCTGTGCCGTGCCAGGTGAATAAAGGAGACAAATATTTAAGGAAAGAAGCAATGGGGACTGAGGACAAAAGGCAACATGTTGGGTAACCACTCTGCCTCTTCCTGGCAAAAGCTGGGCCCTAAGGGGACCCTCATCACCAGGGCAGGGCTTCAGGGATGGAGGAACTGGGGAATGGGGACTGAGGACAAAAGGCCGCATGTTGGGGACAAGCCTCTGCCCCTTCCTGGCAAGGCTGGGCCCTGAGGGGACCCTTGTCACCAGGCAGGCTTTGGGGATGGAGGAATTGGGGAATGGGGGGACTAAGACAAAAGGCCAGCCATGCTCGGGGACAAGGCCTCTGCCTCTTCCCCCTGAGGGGGACCCTTGTCACCAGGCAGGGCTTTGGGGATGGAGGAACTGGGGAATGGGATTGTCCCTGGGGAGCTCCCTCCACCCTCTGTGGGGGGCTCTGCCCTGAATCACTTGAATTTTGGAGTAAACCTGTCCCCAGGGGGGCGGGCAGAGCACGGCAGGGAGGGAAGGGGCTGGCAGTGCCTGCCATGAATGCCCTCCCTTGTCCTCCTGCTGACACCCCCGGGACAAAGGGCCGGGCAGGCAGCGAGCCTGGCACGCCGGGCACTGCCTGGAGCCGCGGGGTTTGTAGGGCAGCCCTGGGCACTGCTCGGGCAACCCCCCCCTGAGGGTGCTCCCAGCCCGCGGTGCCGCCCTGCTCACGTCCAGGTAGTTGATGAGGGGGCTCGTTGGTCTCGGAGAAGGCGGCGCAGTCCTCGCTGCTCGCGTCCCGGGCCCTCCAGAGGTGCGAGAGCTGCCCCCGCTCCCCGCAGCAGCTTCCGCAGCGAGCGGCGCCGGCTTCAGGGGCACCCTGTGGGAAGGGCCCGGTCAGTGCCGAGCGGGTGCCCACCCTGAGGGTGCTGGGCACTGCCCTGGGTGCTGTGCCCACCCCTGAGGGTGCCTGTGCGCCCTGTGCCCACCCTGACGGTGCTGTGCCCACCCTGAGGGCCCTGGGCACTGCCCTGAGGGTGCTGTGCCTGTCCTGAGGGTGCTGTGCCTGTCCTGAGGGCGCTGTGCCCACCCTGAGGGCCCTGGGCACTGCTGTGGGTGCTGTGCCCACCCTGAGGGTGCTGTGCCCATCCTGAGGGTGTTGCTGTGGGTGCTGTGCCCACCCTGAGTGTGCTGTGCCCACCCTGAGGGCCCTGGGCACTGCCCTGAGGGTGCTGTGCCCATCCTGAGGGCCCTGGGCACTGCTGTGGGTGCTGTGCCCACCCTGAGGGCGCTGTGCCCACCCTGAGGGTGCTGTGCCCACCCTGAGGGCCCTGGGCACTGCTGTGGGTGCTGTGTCCACCCTGAGGGTGCTGTGCCCATCCTGAGGGTGCTGCTGTGGGTGCTGTGCCCACCCTGAGTGTGCTGTGCCCACCCTGAGGGCCCTGGGCACTGCTGTGGGTGCTGTGCCCGTCCTGAGGGTGCTGTGCCCACCCTGAGGGCCCTGGGCACTGCCCTGAGGGTGCTGTGCCTGTCCTGAGGGCGCTGTGCCCACCCTGAGGGTGCTGTGCCCATCCTGAGGGCCCTGGGCACTGCTGTGGGTGCTGTGCCCACCCTGAGGGTGCTGTGCCCATCCTGAGGGTGCTGCTGTGGATGCTGTGTCCGCCCTGAGGGTGCTGTGCCCATCCTGAGGGTCCTGGTCACTCCTGTGGGTGCTTTGCCCACCCTGAGGGTTCTGGTCACTCATGGAGGTACTGCCCACATCCTATGCCCACCCTGAGGGTCCTGGTCTGTCCCGTGGGTGCTGTGCCCACCCTGAGGGTCCTGGTCACTCCTGTGGGTGCTGCCCATGTCCTGTGCCCACCCTGAAGGTCCTGGGCATTCCAGTAGGTGCTGCCCATGTCCTGTGCCCACCCTGAGGGTTCTGCTCACTCGTGTGGGTGCTGCCCATGTCCTGTGCCCACCCTGAATGTCCTGGTCACTCCCATGGGTGCTGCCCACATCCCGAGCCCACCGTGAGGGTCCTGGCACTGACAGAATGGAGGTTCAGAGCCCACATCCCCTCCCTGCAACAGTTTCCAGCCGAGGCACAGCAGAAGAGGGGCACTGGATGTGTTTTAGGGCGCAGGAAATCAAGGCCAGAGGTGGCAGGAGAGCGTCCAGTTCCTGGCAGTGCCACCGAGGGGAAGGCCCTTGGGGCAGGGCAGGGCGAGCAGGGCCAAGGGCAACCCAGGCTGCTTTTTCCTGCCCTCCCTGCTTGCACAAACCCCTTCCCAGCCCCTTCTGCTGCTGCCAGGCTGTGCCCAGAGGGACGGAGCACCCACAGGGCCCAGCACGGTGCCACTGCTCCGGCACAGGCTGAGCTCTGCCACCCGTCACAGCCCTGGCAGTGACCCCCCCACCCTGACACCCTGGGGACCCTGGGGACCTTGGGGACCACCTTACCTCCTCAGGGCGCTAGCCATGGCCAGGCAGAGCGCGGCGAGGAGCAGCAGGCGCCTCATGGCGGGGACGGTGGCTGTGCCCGCCGCGGTGCCGCTCTTATACCCACGGTGCCAAGCTCGATAAGAGCCCTGCCAGAGTCAACACCGGGCTCGGGCGCCCACAATGAATCACTGGCCACGGCCCAGGCGAGGCTGAGCGGGCACTCCGGGGTCACGTTTGCTTTTCTGGGTGAGGACGGCGCTGGGGGGCCTGTGGGAGCAGAGCAGGGGAAGGTTTGGCTGATTTTGGGGCAGTGGAGATCCCACGGAGGGAGCAGAACGGGGTCTCCATCCCAGCACTGGTCCCCATCCCAGCACCAGCTCCTTATCCACTGGTGGAAACCCCTCCAGATGCTTTGGAGGAACATTTCCCTTCTCCTTCACCCCAGGGAGCTCCCGTGGCCGTGGGGTGCCCCAAAGCCCAGCAGCTGCAGGGAGGTGCAGGAAAGAGCTGTGTTTGTACCACCGACCTAATTTTTAAAGGCAAAGCATAATTAGCATCGATGAACGGCTCGGGAATCCTCAACTTTCCCTTCCAAAGGCCGGGAAGGAGCAGCTTGCCATGGGAGACAGCTCCTGGTGCTCTGCAGGCGTTAATGGGCTCGTCCTCTGTGGGTTTTGTTTTACCCGGGTCTCATTAAAGCCTCAGCGAGTGCAAACAGAAAATGCTGATGAACAAATAAAGCCTTCAGACGTGGGGGGAGGTGAGTGGGGGCAGGCGAGGTTTTTCCTGCCGCCACCATCTCCCAGGCCCTTATTTTGCATGCTGTCCTTATTTTCCATGGTTTTGGGGTGTTCTGCTCAGCGAGCCCCATTCAGGTGATTTACAGGCTTTAGCACCGTGCTAATCAATTTTTTTGTTTGTCCCAGCGAGCCTGTTTTATCTAATTAAATTTTATCTAATTAAAGCCCTCGCCCAGGAAATTAAAGTCCTCATCTGTGAGGCACAGGTACTGAGGGTGGCTGGGGACAGCTGAGTCACGTCCTGCTGTCACCGGGATCTTGTGTCCCTGTCCCTGAAGATGCTGCCAGGCCTCTCCTCTCCCCAGCTTTGAGGGCAAATTAAGCTTTAAAAAATCCATCAAATATTTCTCAATATGAGCAGGAAAACGTTGGGCACAGCACAGTTGATGCCGATGGCAAATGCAGCTGTTTTTTCAAAACAAATAGAAAATTCCCTTCATTCCCCCACGCTGCAATATTTTTTTTTTAACAAGTGGCTTTTATACAAATTTATTCTCTTTTTCCCCTTTTGAGATGCAGTTTAATGTACCAGCCTCCCTCCTTGTCCTAATCACATATTCATGGATTAGAAAGAAACTTCCTAAAACAAAAGCAGCTGCAGCAATTGCCAGATAAGCTGAAAACAGCAAGTGGATTGTTCCAGACATGGTTTATAACCTGAAAATCCTATCAGAAAACCCAGCCTGAAGGGTCACTGGGCTTTGGAGATAAACGTGAGGGTGAGCAGCAGCACAGACACGCCAAACACTTTAAGTGAAATAGTTTATTTTGTGGAAAAGTTCCCCCAATTGGATCATCATAATCTGCAAACTCCTGGCAGCGGATTCAGCATTAAAATTGGAAGATGAAAGTCATAACGAGGCCAGAGCTCTCATTTAGAAATTTTTGCAGCTAAGCAAATCTATTTCGACTTTTGAGTTATTTTAGAAGCCATTTTAAAAGCTCAACTCTTAGGAGCGCTTCAAAATTATTATTTCAAGTAGAACAAAGTGGTGGGGTTTTTTTTTTTCCCTCTATGTTTTGGGAGCAACTGGGCTGGATTTGCACAGAAAATTGGGTCAAAAAGCCTTTGTTTCATACAAATTCCAGCTGTAGCTCAATGTGTGGAATGCAGAGGGAGGAGATGCCCAATTTCCAAGCCTTGGTGTCCCTCAGCTTGGCAGGGCCAGACTGCTCTGGAGAAATTGAGGAAAGGTGACCCCAGCTCCTGCAACATCCCAGCCTGGTAAGAAAGGAATGGGCTCTGCCGGGCAGGGCCTGTCCCCAGCTGTGTCCCACCCCTCCAGGGCCACACAGTTGGATCAGAAATAGGTTTTGCCCCTTGGGTAGAAAAAATACCTCTCACCAGCTCTGTGTGAAGCACTTTCTTTGTTTAAAAAACCTGTTCTCAGGCTAAAAACCTGTTATCTGTGTTCCTTCTTACACATTTCCTTTAGTGGAGCCACTGCCCTGGTTGATTCACACTGTGCCCCAGCAGTGTTTTGTAAAAAACCCTTTTTTTCCTGCCTTTATCAGACACTTCTCCCACCTGTTAATCTCTTTATCCACCACCGAGCACTTGAAAGAGCTGCAGCAGCAAACTTTCACCTGAAAAAAAAAATCAACAAACAAGCGAGTTTCAGTTAAATAAACCTCAAAATATTTACCTGGGGTGCAGCAGCTGTGAGGAGAGCAGGACCAACATCTGATGGTGCAGCTGGTGGATGGTGGGAGCAGTCCCAGGGATGAAGGGGAATTTGGGAAGTGACCCCAACTTGTGATGCAGCTCCAGGGGTAGGTGATGCTTTTTGAAATCTTCTTTTTGCTTTTAGATAATCCGGGAGGATTCTTTGGGATGTTCTGTCCCTGGGAAAGGATTGCTGTGGGCTGGTGGAGATGCTGAAAGGTGAGCAGGCACCGTCCCTGTGAGTCAGGCACCTTGAAAAGAAAGGGAATTTCTTGTTCCTTTCTGCCAGGGCACTTCCAGAGCTACAAACCCCACAGTTCCTAAGAACCAGCAGCCAGCACACCCCAAAACTCCTGGGAACTCTCAGGATGGGATCTGCCAGGCTGCTGCTTGCACCCCAAAGCTTGCAGAACATTGTCCAGAGTGTGGGCACGTGGAGGCCCAGCCACCCCCAGCAGCCATGGAGCCAGGTGGTGTAAAATGCTTCATCCCTGTGGGAAATGTTTGCTTGGAAGCACCCAGAGCTCATTTTGGGTGGCAGCTGAGCTGAGCGGGGCACAGCTGCCCCAGCATCACTTGGCTTCAAGGAAGCTCAGCTCAATTTTGGGACAAAGCTGCTGGAAGACAGAGAATTGATGGAGGGGTGCAGCAGCAAAACAGCTACAGAACAGCAGAGAAACACCCCAATATATTTAAATGAGGCTGCTGGCAGAGGGGAGGTGTCATGGAACTCATGTGGGCTCTACTCCTGGGGGTAGAACGTGACCGCATCCGGCACTGCCGCGCTGCCAGACCCCGCTCTGCACCCAAATCCTGCTGAAACGGCCCCAAATCCTGCTGAAACCGCCCCAAATCCTGCTGAAACTGCCCCAAATCCTGCTGAAACCGCCCCAAATCCTGCTGAAACTGCCCCAAATCCTGCTGAAACTGCCCCAAATCCTGCTGCCTGCAGGGCCCCAGCTGTCCCAAGCGTGGGGAAGGGAAGGTTGGAAAGCTCTGAGCCCAGGTAAGGCCGCGTTGGGCACCGCGCTCCGGGTGCGATGGCGCGGGAAGCAGAGGGTGGAACAGCAGGAGCAGAGCTGAGCTGGGAACCCCCTTGGGCACATTTTGGCGCCATCCTGAGCTCCAGTGAGCCAGCTGGGCCTGGCTCAAGTGGGATTAAAATAATTTGGGGCATTCTGGAGCTTTCACTCACATTTAGCCAAGCGCAGATGCCTCAGGTTGACCCTCGCTGCCCGGCCGAGGAGCAGCTCCCTGCAAGCCTTGATTTCAGCATTTTCTTGAGAAAGGGTTGAAGTCCTGGAGGCTGCAGGCTCACAGAAGTTCCCTGAGGCCCCCCAAAAAGCACATTTGGTGCCAGGCTTTCTCACCTGCTGCCTCAAATCAGATTTTTCGATACCCACCCGATATCGGTGCCTCCATCTCGCTGTACCCACCTCGGCACAGAAGCTGCTGATAGTTGGATTTGGGGCTTATTTTGCAATTTCCTTTTGAACAGCTCATTTTTCAGATCCTTATCTGCTGCTGCAGCAGCGTCTCCTGGCCCACAGTAGGAAATGAGCCTTTCAAGAGTGGCAGCCCTTTGAGAAGGATATTTGGGGACAGATTTATTCAGTGAGGGAGGGGGGAAATTTCTGCAAAAAATGAACTTTCAGCTTGGCAGTCATCAAACTGTTTGCCTGAGTGGAATTTTGCTGGAGATTGGTGGTTTTCAGGAAAGCTTTTGATGAATTAGGCTCAGAAATGTGTCATAGAGGAAATGATAGAATCTGCTCTGCAGGATGGATTATGCCTTTGCTCTATCAATTTATCCATCAGCCTATCAATCAAATTATCATGGCTGCTTTAATCACTGTATCAAAGTCAGCTGAAGATCTCTCCCTATCAGCCATTTATAAATAGCAAGTGTATAACACTGAGAGAGGATTTAAAGTGCTTTTTTGCAAGTGAAAACTCACAGAAGGAGCAGCCCACTGCTATTTTTACAAAATGAACACCCCTATCTTTTATTATAAACCTCTTGAGTGTTATGGCCAGAAGTCCCAAGCCAAGGGGCCCAGCCCAGGCATTGGTGTTTTCTGATTTTCTGCCTTAAACCCTCTTAACCTCAGCAGGATTGAAGCTCTCAAAGGAATACATTTGAGGTGTTTCAGACACTGAGGTGTTGGAGGGCCTCTGATATTTCTGTCTGGACCTTGACTGATGAAAGAGTCTCACACCAACCCACGACCTTCCTTTGGTTACTTTTTCCATGGATTTTTTTCTTCATCTTGTAGTTTTCTTCCTTTTTTTTTTTTTTTTGTGTGGATTAAAAAGAGAGAAAAAAAAATAACCATGAGAGAGGATTAAGCAAGAAGAACAAATTTCAATTCTGTTGCAGTGGAGCCCAGAAAGTCCAGACAAGTCTCAGATATGAGCATGTATAAAGCCATTAATTCAGTGATAAGGGACAGCCTGTGGCTCTGTGAGGGTGTGAGCCACAGGGATTCTCACAGGGGAAGGGCTGGGATAAAATAAAACCCCTTTATTTCACATCTGCAACATCCAACCTCTGCCTCCAAGGGCTGAGCCTGATCTCCATCCAGCTCATGTGGAGCAGCTTGAGGCTCAATGGGGCCATTTTTTTGTTTGCCACCAGGTCCTGCTGCCCGACTGTGTCCCCCCCAGGCCCTGGAGGTGCTTCAGCAGGAGGATGAACCTTTGTGCATGGTGAGTGCAGCACCCTGGGGCACAGAGCCCTTCACAGCCCCCCTGGGACCCCCCCAGGCCAGGCTGGACGGGGCTCTGAGCAACCTGGTCCGGCTGAAAATGTCCCTGCTCATGGCAGGGGGTGACCTTCAAAGGTCCCAACCCATTCCATCCTTCCACAATTCTGCAATTCCATCACATCTGTCATGTCTGTCTCCCCTCCAGCACCATATTCTCCCCCTGGAGGCTTTGAAAACCCTTTTGAAAACCCTTCTGGGGACAGGCCCCAAAAATTAGGGGAAAGGGACTCAAATCATTCTTGAAAACCAAACCCCACATTTTGGGCCACATCACCCCAGAACCAAAAAGCAAAACCAAAAGCTACCAGCAAATCTGAGTCTAAAATGCACCTTGAAGCCATGGGGGGATTAAAAAAATGTGGTGATTTCAATGAGACTGAATGGTTTTGTCTCGTTCAGCTGGATTCCTGCTGTCACCTCACTTGTCACCTGGATACTCTACCCTCTCCTCCTGCTGGCCCTTTACTCCATGCTCAGCAGGAAAATCGGTAATTAATTTAAAAATGTCTTTCCTTGGTGATTTCCTGGTTTGGGTGGGTGTGGGATGGGAAAGGGGCAGAGCAGGGCAGGGCTGGGCTGGCTGTGAGCTGTGGTGACATGGGTGACATGGTTGTACACATCCCTGAGAGTTGTACAACCTTGTGTTGCTTCAAAACCATTTTGTTTGGTCATTTTTTTAGTAAAATGCTGGGAAAATACCAAGAATCAGCTCACAGAGTATTAGTTCAGATGAAGCTGCAATTTCTAACAGGGAATTCTTTCACACCAACTGCTGCTGGCGTTTGCACAGAGCCCAGCTCTGCTTTGGGTCAAAATCATTCCAAACTTGCAAGAAGAGGCCCTGGCACTGTGATTTGTCACTGGAGCCTCTCCTGGTGGGGAAGCAGGGCCCTGGATCATCTCAGTAATTGAATTGATGGATATGAGCCTGCTCCAATCGTTATTTTGGGGTGCACTGGTTTGTACTGGGGGTGCTGGAGCAGGGTGGGGTGTGCTGGGCACAGCAGGGACATGGCTGTACACATCAGTGAGGATTGTACAACCTTGTGTTGCTTCAAAACCATTTTTTTGTCATTTTAAAAGTAAAATTATGTGAAAATACCAAGAATCAGCTCAGAGTATTAGTTCAGATGAGGCTGCAATTTCTAGCAGGGAATTCTTTCACACCAACTGCTGCTCGCATTTGCACAGAGCCCAGCTCTGCTTTGGGTCAAAATCATTCCCAACCTGCAAGAAGAGGCCCTGGCACTGTGATTTGTCACTGGAGCCTCACCTGGTGGGAGAGCAGGGCCCTGGATCATCTCAGTGATTGAATGGATGGATATGAGCCTGCTCCAATTATTATTTTGGGGTGGGCTGGTTGCACTGGGGGTGCTGGAGCAGAGTGGGGTGTGCTGGGCACAGCAGGGACATGGCTGTACACATCAGTGAGGATTGTACAATCTTGTGTTGCTTCAAAACCATTTTGTTTGGTCATTTTTTTAGTAAAATGCTGGGAAAATACCAAGAATCAGCTCACAGAGTATTAGTTCAGATGAAGCTGCAATTTTTAGCAGGGAATTCTTTCACACCAACTGCTGCTGGCGTTTGCACAGAGCCCAGCTCTGCTTTGGGTCAAAATCATTCCAAACTTGCAAGAAGAGGCCCTGGTGCTGTGATTTGTCACTGGAGCCTCTCCTGGTGGGAGAGCAGGGCCCTGGATCATCTCAGTGATTGAATGGATGGATATGAGCCTGCTCCAATTATTATTTTGGGGTGGGCTGGTTGCACTGGGGGTGCTGGAGCAGAGTGGGGTGTGCTGGGCACGGCAGGGACCAGGGCTCACTCTCCTCTTGGTCACAGCCCAGCATTCCTGCAGGATGCAGGTGAGCAGCAGCCCTGGGGAACATCCCAGCCCTCAGCCCACCCCAGCACCAGGAGGGGACACGGCACAGAAACAACCTGGGGCACAAAAACCATCCCCAGCCTACGCAGGTAAGGGGCTCTGCAGCAATGGGGCATGGTCCTGGCACAGGGATGGGAATTTTTGGGTGGCATTTGTGTGATGTCTCTTCCTTATGAGCTCTGGGCACTCTGGGGTGGGAGAAGGGCCAAGCAGGAGCTGCCTCCTGTTCCCAGCTGGGCTCTCCCTGCTCGTTTCTCCCAGGGAAGTGAGGCTGGGAGGGATCAAATTGATGCTTTGTGGATCAGAATTTTCACTTCTGAGCATGTTTGCTTTTTGTCCCTTGATCCTTTTTTCCCTGGAACCCTCTGGGAAGTGCTGGGGTGGTAAATGTTTTGTGTTTTTAAGGGAGCAGTGACACATCTTCAGACACCTCAGAGGACTCAGACAACCCTTCCTGCCCTCAGGTACCACGGGAAAATCATCCCCAGCCCCCCTGGTGCTGTGTCCAGCTCTGGAGCAGCATCAGGAGGGGCAAACCCATCAAACCACATTGAAATTCCATAGATAAGGGCTGGGGTGGCTGTTGTCCCCTGTCACATGCAACATTCCAGTGTTCCACATTCAGAGCAAAGCATCCCTGGGCACTTTAGGAAAATTAGGAAACAAAATCTTCTTTCTGAGAGAGGGGAGGCCCTGGCACAGCTGTGGCTGCCCCTGCATCCCTGGCAGTGCCCAAGGCCAGGCTGGATGGGGCTTGGAGCAATCTGGGCCAGTGGAAGGTGTCCCTGCCATGGCAGGGGGAATGGGATGGGCTTTAAAATCCCTTCCAACCCAACCCATTCCATGATTCCCTGAACTGCTGCATGGGCTTGAGGGCAAAGGCTCCTGGGTGGGTGCTGGGGCCTGACCTGGGCTTCATTTTGCTCCTGCAGGGCCGTGGCTCAGAGGAAAACATCAATTACACATCCCTGGTGTTCCCAGGGAAAGGCCCCGAGCCAGGCTCTGCCCAGGACTACGAGGACATCAAGGCTGGGATGGATTATGTCAACGTGGACCCAAAGAAGAGGAAAACACATTTCTGGCCCTTCTCCAGCCCCAGGGCATCCAAGGCTGTGGAGTACACCCAGGTGAAGCTGTGACACTGATGTGGAGCTGTCACACCAGGGTGAAGCTGTCACACCAGGGTGAAGCTGTCACACCAGGGTGAAGCTGTCACACCAGGGTGCTGCTGCCCAGAGGTGCCCAGAGCCCCCAGGAGCTGCACAGCTGGCACTGTCCCCTTCCCCTGGCACTGTCCCCTTCCCCTGGGGCACTGCCTGGCACGGGCTGCAGCACTTGTGCCACCCCCACCCGCAGCTCCCTTGGCTTTTCCTTAAAGGCTCCACTGTTCCTGAGGGACAGTGTGGGGCAGGGGAAGGCTCCTCCCAGCCAGGCTGGATCCAGCTCTCCACTTCTGTGTCATGGCCCCTTTTATCCCTCATTTCATGAAAATAAAAGAAACATCCCGCCCTTGCCTCTCAAAATGGGCACTTCAGGGAGGGAGATGCATTGATCCTCAAACGTTCACTGAGCTTCTCTCAGTGCTGTTGTTTTGCTCATCAGCCTCATAAAGTCCTTTTAAATACAACTTTTTCCACTGGCTTTTCCCTCTTCCTTTCCCTCCCAGCTTTTGCTTTCCCTGCTTTGTCCCTGCTCCAGGTGCTGGGGTTGGTCTCTCCCCACCTGGGCCATGTCCCTGCTCCTCACTCTGCATTTTGTTCCTTCTGAATTTTCCAGCAATAAACTTCCAAAGCGTCTGGGAATGGGAACAGTGCCCCAGTGAGAGCTCTGGGAGGGGGATGGAGCTGCTGCCTCCCCCTCCTCAGGGCTGGAGCTGCCCCAAGTGTGTTTTAAATGGGCTCAGTAATGCTGGGATTTAATGAAAGGTTGTGAGACAATTGATTTGGGATTGATCAGTGGCAGGGGGAGCCAGGCACTCCTGCTTTCATGACCTTGTGGTGCAGATCTGGCCCAGCTTGAAGGGCATGTGAAGGAAAATGTTCCAAAAACCCCAACAATTCCTGGGTAAGTTGGAAAACCCAGGAGAGGTGTGATTATGGGACTGGAGGTGAGGCCAAAACCAGTGAGAGGAAGCCTCTGAGAAATCTGATTCAAATGCCTGGCGATTAAAAAGTGAAAATATTGAAGATTTCAAAATATTATACTCTTAATGTTTTATTTTTACAGCTTTAGCCTGTGACAGTGGAAGGGATGAAGCCCGTGGCTCACGGGGAATTTGGGACCTTCACTGGGACACCTGTGCATCACCCACAGCAGCTTTTGAGCTAAGGGATGCTCTTTCCTGGGTGATTTATTCCTGCACAAAACAGCTCCTGGGAGCAGGGCAGGGGCCAGGCTGGGCCTGCAGGGGACCTGAGTTCCCTGCTCCCCCAGCCCGGGGTGGTTTTGAGCCGCTGATCCTGCAAAATCAGCCAAAAGCAGCAGCAGCAGCAGGGTGAGAGCAGCTGCTGAGCACGGGATGGGGGTGGGAGCAGAGCTGATGGGAGAGGGCACGGCGGGAGCCAGGATGGGCACGGCTGAGCTGGAGCAGCGCCAGGGCTGCTCCCAGCGGCTCCTCGGGGGCGCCAGCGCCGCATTTGGGGCGCTCCAGCGGGCACAGCGTGGGGCAGCGCAGCTGTGCCCAGCGCCCGGGGACGCGACAGCCCCGTCCTGGCCCGGGGCAGGCGGCAGGGGGGCACTGCCAGGCCACAGCAGCTCCGCAGCCCCGCGGGGGGACGGCTCTGTCCCCGCTGTCTGCTCGGGGGCGAGGGGAGCAGATGGAGCCGCGTTGCCGCCCGCCGTGCTCCGGCTGCTCTGCTGGCGGCTGGGAACGCGAAACTCCGGCCCCGCCAGGAGGACTTGGCGGATGCAGCATCCCTGAAAGGTGTGTATCCAGCATCCATCCCTGTGGATCCATCCCTGTGGATGCAGCATCCCCTGCTCCTGAAAGGTGCAGGATCCCTTCCCAGAGATTGCAGGATCCCTTGATCCCAAAGGATGCAGGATCTCTTGATCCCAAAGGTTGCAGGATCTCTTGATCCCAAAGGTTGCAGGATCCCTTCCCAGAGGGCGCAGGATCCCTTCCCAGAGATTGCAGGATCCCTTGATCCCAAAGGATGCAGGATCCCTGATCCCAAAGGATGCAGATTCCCTGATCCCAAAGGATGCAGGATCCCTGATCCCAAAGGATGCAGATTCCCTGATCCCAAAGGATGCAGGATCTCTTGATCCCAAAGGATGCAGGATCCCTGATCCCAAAGGATGCAGGATCTCTTGATCCCAAAGGGTGCAGGATCCCTGATCCCAAAGGATGCAGATTCCCTGATCCCAAAGGGTGCAGCATCCCTTCCCAGAGGCTGCAGGATCCCTTGATCCCCCTTGATGCCATATCCTTTCCCAAAAGCTGCAGGATCCTCTCATCTCGAAGGGTGCAGCATCCCTCCCCAGATGTTGCAGGATCCCTGATCCCGAAGGATGCAGATTCCCTGATCCTGAAGGATGCAGATTCCCTGATCCCAAAGGATGCAGGATCCCTTCCCAGAGGCTGCAGGACCCCTTGATCCCAAAGGGTGTAGGATCCCTTGATCCCCCTTGATGCCATATCCTTTCCTGGAGGTTGCAGGATCCTCTGATCTCGAAGGATGCAGGCAGGATCTCTTGATCCCAAAGGGTGCAGGATCCATTCCCAGAGGCTGCAGGATCCCTTGATCCCCCTTATGCCATATCCTTTCCCGGACATTCCAGGATCCCTCCCCGCAGCAGAGCATCCAGAAGTTTCCCTGAGCACGGCTGGGGGTGGATGCTGTGCTCGGGCAGCGGCCGGAGGGGCTCTGTCCATCCCCCGGCACACACGGCAGCGAGGACAAGGCGGGCGCGACGCTTTTCTGGGTGAAACATTCGATTTCTGCAAAACGCGGTGCCACCAGGTGGGGAGAGCCGCGCTCTGCAGCGAGAGCCGGCAGTGTCACACCCGGTGCTGTCACACCTGGTGGTGTCACACCTGGCGGTGTCATACTTGGTGTTGTCACCTGTGGTGGTGTCACACACCTGGAAGTGTCACACTTGGTGGTGTCACACACCTGGCAGTGTCACACACCTGGCGGTGTCACACACCTGGCAGTGTCACACACCTGGCGCTGTCACACACCCAGCAGTGTCACACACCCGGCAGTGTCACACACCCGGCAGTGTCACACACCTGGCGGTGTCACACACCTGGCAGTGTCACACCCGGCAGTGTCACACCCAGCAGTGTCACACACATGGCAGTGTCACACACCCGGCGGTGTCACACACCTGGCAGTGTCACACTTGGTGGTGTCACACACCTGGCAGTGTCACACCCGGCAGTGTCACACACCTGGCAGTGTCACACACCTGGCGCTGTCACACCTGGCAGTGTCACACTTGGCAGTGTCACACACCTGGTGGTGTCACACACCCGGCGGTGTCACACACCTGGCAGTGTCACACTTGGCAGTGTCACACACCTGGCGGTGTCACACACCCGGCAGTGTCACACCCAGCAGTGTCACACCCGGCAGTGTCACACACCTGGCAGTGTCACACCTGGCAGTGTCACACACCTGGCAGTGTCACACCTGGCAGTGTCACACACCCGGCAGTGTCACACACCCGGCAGTGTCACACCTGGCAGTGTCACACACCCGGCAGTGTCACACACCCGGCAGTGTCACACCTGGCAGTGTCACACACCTGGCAGTGTCACACACCCGGCAGTGTCACACCCGGCAGTGTCACACCCGGCAGTGTCACACCCGGCACTGTCACACACCCAGCAGTGTCACACACCTGGCGCTGTCACACCTGGCGCTGTCACACCCGGCGCTGTCACACCTGGCGCTGTCACACACCTGGCAGTGTCACACACCTGGCAGTGTCACACACCCGGCAGTGTCACACACCTGGCAGTGTCACACACCCGGCAGTGTCACACACCTGGCAGTGTCACACACCCGGCAGTGTCACACACCCGGCAGTGTCACACACCTGGCAGTGTCACACACCCGGCAGTGTCACACACCCGGCAGTGTCACACACCTGGCAGTGTCACACACCCGGCGCTGTCACACCCAGCAGTGTCACACCCGGCAGTGTCACACCCGGCGCTGTCACACCCGGCGCTGCCCCAGCCTAGAGCGTGCCCGACTCCGTCACGGCCTCGTCGCAGGGCGGCTCCAGCTCCCTGGCGCTGTCCCCGTGCAGGGGCACCCCGGCCTGGTGGCTGTGGCTCAGGATCGTGGTTTTCCTGCTGCACAGGCTCCCGGTGGAGTTGGGTCTGCGCAGCCCGGCCCGGCGGCCCCAGCAGCCCCGGCAGTCCTGCAGGAGGTGCCCGCTGAAGAACAGGTAGATCCAGGGGTTGCAGCAGCTGCTCAGGCTGGCCAGCAGCATGGTGATGCTGAAAGCCACATTGGTGGACTCTGGTGAGGCAAAAGAGAGAGATGAAATATTCCCAGGGGCTGTGCAGGGGTGGGGTGGGCAGTGGGCAGGAGCTGTGGGCTCTCCTGGCTCACATTCCCATCCCACTGGGTTTCCTGGGGGAGGGAACCCTCCAGGTTCTGCAGAGCTGGAGCACATCCTCTGAGAAGTGAGACCCAGCAGTTTCTGGGCTTTCCTTCAGCCTCTCTGCTGCCCCAAGCATCTCCCAGAAGATTTTCAATCATGGGTGAAGTCCCTTTTTCTAGTAGTAGTACTTCAGTAGTTAGGAAAACTACTGAAGATTTACAGGGGAAAAATATTCAACACATGAACTCAGAAATCTGCTGCCCCAAGCATCTCCCAGAGGACTTTCAATCTTGGGTGAAGTCCCTTTTTCTAGTAGTAGCATTGCTTCAGTAGTTAGGAAAACTACTGAAGATTTACGGGGGAAAAGAATTCAACATACAAACTCAGAAATCCACTTCTGAAACCTCAGAAAATTCCCAGAGGAGAGGAAAGACACACATGGCAAAGATGTCTTTGCACATCCCTATGGATGACGGCCAGAAATCGTCACTTCTCAGTGGTTTTTTTTTCCTGAAAGGAATGATCTGACTCTGAAAATTGTATTTTATACACTTACAGGGGAGGAAATATCTATTGTATTTTATACATTTAAATTTTAGGAGGGAGCAAATTTTAGGCATTACAGAGAAAGAAACCTGTAGCCTTCCCCATGATTTTTATCATGTAAAAACCTGTAAAATCCCCACGATTTTTATCATGCAAAAACCTGTAGCCTCCCCATTTCTTTTTAAACGCCAAGACGACATCCGGCTCTTCTTTGTTAAAACCCCACCTGCATTCCTGGCATCCCCAGGGCTCTGTGCCCCACTCACCATCATCAGGAGCATCCTGGTCCCACACCGACCACATCTGCACGCTGAAGAAGGGCGCCCAGCAGGTGACATAGGCGGCCACGATGACGAAGGTCATCTTCACCGTGCGGATCTTGGCGCGGGAGATGGTGCGCACGCTGCTCACCCTCGAGGGCTGCCCGCCCTTCCCCGCGGGGCTGGCACCGCCGGGGGCACCCGCCGCGGCTCCCCCCGGGCCAGGGGCACCGCTCTGTGTCTTGCCCTTGAGGTTCTTGCAGATCTCGTGGCAGATGAGGCTGTAGCAGACGCTGAGCACGCCCACGGGCAGCACGAAGATGCACAGCGTGGTCCAGGTGATGTAGGCGCGCGCTCCCCACGGGTACCCAAAATCTGCCCAGCAATCCAACACCCCCGAGCCCGGGCGCACCTCCCGCAGGGAGAAGATGAACACCTGGGGCAGGCTGAGCAGGCAGCTGAGCAGCCAGGTGAGGCCGATCATGGTGTAAGCCTGGCGGCTGGGCTGCTGCAGCGACTGCAGCGGGTGGCACACGGCCAGGTAGCGGTCCAGGGTCATCACCATCAGCATGTAGGTGGAGGCGAACATGCTGAGCACCTGCAGGTACTTGACGGCCCTGCAGAGAGGGTCGGGCCCCAGGAAGCGGTAGGTGACCTTCCAGAGGAGCTGCGGCAGCACCTGGAACAGCGCCACGGCCAGGTCGCTCAGCCCCAGGTGGAGGATGAAGAGGTGCATGCGGCTCATCTTCCTCCTCAGCCGGTACATGGCCAGCAGCACGCCCAGGTTGCCCACGGTGGCCACGGCCAGGATGGTGCCCAGCACGCCCACCTCAGCCTTGGCCAGCTCCTCGTCCCGGGTGTGCAGCAGCGTCAGGTTGGGCTGCCCAGGTGGGCTCTGCTGGGAGCTGTTCCAGCCCCGGCCGGGCTCCATCCCTCTGGATGCACAGAGCTCCAAGGCTCCTCTCCGATGTCCCCCCTTCCCTGTTTCTCCTGAGCTCCAGCTCCTCTGCCCCTGCGCTGGGTTTTACCCCTGCTGGGTCCCTCCCGGTGGTCCCAGGCTGGGTTTTACCTCAGCAGGTCCCCCCCTGGCTGGGGGGCTGGATGTGCCTCCTCCAGCAGTCCCCAACACCAGGACAGGTTGTCACCTGTCACACTAACCCTGCGTTAGGCAGCTGCAATTCCCTCTCTGCCGGGGCTGAACATATTCCTGTGGAGCAGAGAGGTGCAGGAACCCCGATTCAGCCCTTGGTACTTCTCTGCACTGAACATTCCCAAATCCCTGGTTCAGGCCTTGTTAGTTCTCTTCTCTGCACTGAGAATTCCCAAATCCATGGTTCAGTCCTTGATAGTTCACTGAACGTTCCCAAGTCCCTGGTTCAGTCCTTGTTAGTTCTCTTCTCTGCACTGAACATTCCCAAATCCCTGGTTCAATCCTTGTTAGTTCACTGAATGTTCCCAAATCCCTGGTTCAGTCCTTGTTAGTTCACTGAACGTTCCCAAGTCCCTGGTTCAGTCCTTGTTAGTTCTCTTCTCTTCACTGAACATTCCCAAATCCCTGCTTCAGCCCTCGATATTCCTCTCATTTCCACAAAACCTTCCCAAATCCCTGTTTCCCCCTGCGCTGCTCACCCTGAGCATCCCCTGCGCAGGTAAATCCGAGGGGAAAGAGAAATCCTCCTTAAAAGCAGCAGAAAACTCTACAGAGGCTGCATCCCTTTGGCTTTTCCTCCCCAGGAGAGCAGCCAGGTGAGCGTGTCCCAGCCCTGTCCCTTGGTGTCCCCGGGGCTGGGTTTTTTATCCTGCCAGGTCCCTCCCCGATGTCCCCAGGTTGGGTTTCACACCTGGCAGGTCCCTCCCAGTGTCCCCTTGTGTGAGCTCTGTCCCCAGACTGGGTTTTACACCGGGCCAGTCCCTCCCTGGTGTCCCCAGGCTGGATTTTTTTACCCTGCCAGGTCCTTCCCGATGTCCCCAGGCTGGATTTTACCCCTCCCGATGTCCCCAGGCTGGGAGAAAAATCCAGGTTTTTTTCCCACTTTTTTTCCCCAAAACTTGGAAAAATAATCCTGGGAAAAGACAAAACTGGAGGGGAGAAAGGAGCTGGAGATGTCCCAGATTCTGTGCAAGGCTGTCTGGGAGCTGAGGGAAAGGGGCTGGACAGTGGGATGAGGGCAAATGGTGTAAAATTTGGATTTTTTTTCTCTTTTTTTCCAATGAGGAAATGGGGGATTTTTTTTTTCCCCAGTGGGGAAAAATCCAGGTGAGTCTGGAGCTGAAAGGCTCTTGGATTTCACCTTCCTGAGAATTTGGGCATCTCCTCATCTTCCCTCTGCCCACACTTCTCTTTGGCAACACCCAGCCTTTGTTTTCTTTGCTGGTTTCTAAATTATGGCAAGAAGAAGTGAAATTCATCGATTTTCAGCCCTTTTTTTTCTCCTTACTCCGTGAGGAAAAGATGATCCAAAAATCACCTGGTGTGGCTTTTGTCCCACCTGGACACGGCTCTGCCTCTCTGGCCGCTGCTATTCCATGGAAATTCCCTGTACAAAAAGCTGTTGTTTGCTGAATTAATTTGCAGATCACCTCTAATAACCCTGAATGAGCTCCGTTTGTGTCTAATTAAAAGACATTCATCCTTACGAGGCCCTGTGGATATGAAGTAGCCGTCAGAGAGGGCCTGGTGGAGGTGCTGTGCGTGGGAAGGGCTTTGGTGGATAATTTGATTTTCTGTGTTTGTGGTCAGCTGTCTGATTTTCAGCAAGATTAATAGAGGGTGATGTGAAAAAAAGCCAACCTTTACAAAGCTGAGATGAAGGCAGAGATGGAAGGGCAGAATCTGCAGAGAGAAAGAAACACTGGGAGGGTTTTGAGGGCAAATTTGTTTTATTTTTCTGGCAGCATTTTGGTTCGGGAGCAATTCCCTTGCAGCCAGAGCTTTTACTCCAGATTTTCCTGAGTTTAGATACAAGGAGAATTCTTTTCCAAGAGAAAAGAAAATTGAGCTAATTTTTGTTGTTGTTTAGAGGAAAATTGAGCTAATTCTCAACTAAACCACCCCCTTGGAACTTGGAAATTCCATTTTCTTTAGGGGGAGAGGAAAGATTTTTTTTTTTTTTGGGACAGTCCTGGCCACCCAAACACCCCAAAATCTCCCCAAAACACCCCCAAAATCACAGGTGAGACCCACAGAAGCCAGTCCTGGTCCATTCTAAAATCTCAGGAAATGGGGGATTTAAAACATCCCTCCCTCATCCTGCCTGCTGGTCCTGCTCTTCCTGATGTTTGGGACAGCCCTGGCCACCAAAACACCCCAAATTTCCCCAAATCACAGGTGAAACCCCACAAAGACAAGTCCTGGTCCATTTTAAAATGTCAGGAAATGGGGGATTGAAAACATCCCTCCCTCATCCTACTTGCTGTTCCTGGCAGCCAAACACCCCAAAATCTCCCCAAATCATCCCCAAAATCACAGGTAAGACCCCACAGAGGCCAATCTTGTTCCATTCAAACCAGTCCTGGTCCATTCTAAAACTCAGGAAATGGGGGATTTAAAATATTTCTCCCTTCATCCTGAATTTTGGGACAACCCTGGCCACTAAAACCCCCCAATTCATCCCCAAAATCACAGGTGAAACCCCACAAAGGCCAGTCCTGGCTCATTCAAACCAGTCCTGATCCATTTTAAAACTCATGAAATGGGGAATTTAAAACATCCCTCCCTCATCCTGAATTTTGGGACAGCCTTGGCCGCCCAAATCTTCTCAAATCATCCCCAAAATAACAGGTGAAACCCCTCAAAGGCCAGTCCTGATGCATTCTAAAATCTCAGGAAATGGGGGATTTAAAACATCCCTCCCTCATCCTGCCAGCTCTTCCTGCTCTTCCTGATTTTTGGGACAGCCCTGGCCACCAAAACACCCCAAAATCAGAAGTGAAACCCCACAGAGGCCAGTCCTGGCCCATTCAAACCAGTCCTGGTCCATTCTAAAACTCATGAAATGGGGGATTTAAAACATCCCTTCCCTCATCCTGAATTTTGGGACAGCCCTTGCAAGTCAAACTCCCAATATCTCCCCAGATCATCCCCAAAATAACTGATGAAAGCAACAGAGGCCAGTGCATTCTAAAACTTCAGGAAATGGGGAATTTTAAACATCCCTGCCCTCATCCTGATGTTTGGGACAGCCCTGGCCACCCAAACACCCAAAATCTCCCCAAATCACCCCCAAAATCACAGGTGAAACCCCACAAAAGCCAGTCCTGGTCCATTTAAAAACCTCAGGAAATGATTGATTTAAAACATCCCTCCCTCACCCTGCCTGCTGTTCCTGCTCCTCCTGATGTTTGGGACAGCCCTGGCCACCCAAACACCCAAAATCTTCCCAAATCACCCCCAAAATCACAGGTGAGACCCCCCAGACCCCACAGCTGTGGGGTTTGGAGCCTCCTGTGCCTGGCACAGTCTGTGATGATCCAGAAAATCCTCCCAGGCTGGTAAAGAACATCAGGATCTTCCTGTTGAATAAAACCAAATCAAATCCTGGGCTGTTATTCTGTTATTGCAGCTGATAATAAATATAATAATAATACTAATACTACTACTACTAATAATAATAATAATAACAACTCAATCAGACTTCACCTTTTCCTTCCTGTTTTGTTGGATATTTTCATTTTGACCCACATGTGTGGAACCCTGCTTAAAGAGAGGCAACTGCCAGAGGTAAAATTGAAGCTACAGGCGTTCAAGATAGCAAATGACTTGTTTATCATCCTTAAGCTCTCCCTGTTGGTTTCCTTGCGTAGCCACGGATGTTTAAAGACTTTGGTAGCTGTGAAATGCTTCAATTTCCTCCCTTGCTCCCTCATCTCCTTTCGCTGTTGCTGTTACCGTCATTAGCATTTAAAAACCAGACACAGCTTTACAACCTTAAAATCAATAATGAAAAAAAAAAAGAGACAGCAGAGAGCAACAACCAAAATTACATTTCAAGGTTGGAAATAAATGGCTTTTTCCTGTCCTCTGCTGTGTGTGTGGGCAGACAGAGGGGAAAGGAGGATTCACCTGGGCCACAATTCCCACCCAGGTACAGTGAAAGCTGTTTAGGACCTGGAAATTGCAGGTAAATCCAAAGGGAAAGAGAAATTCTCCTTAAAAGCAGCAGAAAACTCCACATCCTTTTGGCTTTTCATCCTCAGGAGAGCAGCCAGGTGAGCGTGTCCCAGCCCTGTATACCCTGGCAGGTATAAAAATATGCAGTGAAAATCTGATTTGTACACGAGATGTTCAGTTTCAGTGAAAATCTGATTTGTACATGAGATTTTTCAGGCCCTACAGCCTGGAGAGATGGCTTGGTTTGTGATTTTTTTTTTTTTAAGAAATCCTTGCTAGGAAATCTGGGTTGGAGTTAAAATCCAAATTATTGGATCCAAATTAAGGGCTTCAGGAGTTAAAATCCAAATTATTGGATCCAAATTAAGGGTTTCAGGAGTTAAAATCCAAATTATTGGATTCAAGTTAAGGGCTCCAGGAGTTAAAATCTAAATTATTTGATCCAAATTAAAGGCACCAGGAGTTAAAATCCAAATGATTGGATCCAAATTAAGGGCTCCAGGAGTTAAAATCTAAATTATTGGATCCAAATTAAAGGCACCAGGAGTTAAAATCTAAATTATTGGATCCAAATTAAAGGCACCAGGAGTTAAAATCTAAATTACTGGATCCAAGTTAAGGGCTCCAGGAGTTAAAATCCAAATTATTGGATCCAAATTATTGGATCCAGGAGATAAAATCCAAATGATTGGATCCAAAATTCCCTGCTCCCATCCACCCCTGCCTGTCCCTGGGGAGAACAGAGGAGTTAATCCTCAGTCTGCTCCATCTGGGCTGCCTGGCCAGGGCAGTTAATGCTCCTTAATCCCCTGCCAGGCTGAGGTGTCTGAGCAGAAGGTGACAAAGGACAGCGGTGGCACAGAGAGTCCTGCGGGGCTGGGGACAGGGACAGGGACAGGAACGTGAGGGGACAGGTCTGGGCAAAGGAAAAGGGTCAGGGACATGGGGGACCAACCCTGGGGAAAGGAAAAGGATCAGGAACGTGTGGGAGCAGCCCTGGGGAAAGGGAAGAGGTGAGGAACATGTGGGAGCAGCTCTGGAGAAAGGGAAGGGTCAGGAACTTGTGGGACCAACCTTGGGGAAAGAAAATGGGTTTGGAGCATGTGGGATCAGCCCTGGGAAAGTAAAAGGGTTAAGAATATGGGGGATAAATTCTGGGGAAGGGTTAGGGACATGTGGGACCAGCTCTGGGGAAAGGAAAGGGGTCAGGAACGTGTGGGATCAATTCTGGGGAAAGGGAAGGGATCAGGAACATATGGGATCAGCTCTGGGGAAAAGTAAGAGGTTAGGAACATGTGGGAGCAGCCCTGGCAAAAGGAAAAGGGTCAGGAACATGTAGGGTTAGGGACAAGAACCTGTGGGGTCAAGGGCAGGAATCTGTGAGGTCAGGGGCAGAAACGTGTGGGACCAGCCCTAGGGAAAGGAAAAGGGTCAGGAACATGTGGGACCAACCCTGGGGAAAGAAAATGGATTTGGAGCGTGTGGGATCAGCCCTGGGAAAGGGGTTAGGAACATGTGGGAGCAGTCCTGGAGAAAGAAAAGAGGTCAGGAACCGGTGGGGTTAAGGGCAGGAACATGTGGGATCAGCCCTGGGGAAAGGGAAGGGGCAGGAACATGTGGGGTCAAGGGCAGGAACATGTGGGACCAGGCCTGGGGAAAGAAAATGGGTTTAGAGCATGTAGGATCAGCCCTGGTAAAGGAAAAGGGTTAAGAATATGGGGGATCAATTCTGGGGAAGGGTCAGGAACATGTGGGACCAGCTCTGGGGAAAGGAAAGGGGTCAGGAACGTGTGGGATCAATTCTGGGGAAAGGGAAGGGATCAGGGACATATGGGATCAGCTCTGGGGAAAAGTAAGAGGTTAGGAATATGTGGGAGCAGCCCTGGCAAAAGGAAAAGGGTCAGGAACATATGGGATCAGCTCTGGGGAAAGGGAAGGGATCAGGAACATATGGGATCAGCTCTGGGGAAAAGTAAGAGGCTAGGAATATGTGGGAGCAGCCCTGGCAAAAGGAAAAGGGTCAGGAACATGTGGGACCAACCCTGGGGAAAGAAAATGGATTTGGAGTGTGTGGGATCAGCTCTGGGAAAGGGGAAGGGTTAAGAACATGTGGGACCAGCCCTGGGGAAAGGAAAGGGGTCAGGAACATGTGGGATCAATTCTGGGAAAAGAGAAGGGATCAGGAATGTGTGGGACCAGCCCCGGGGAAAGGAAAGGGGTCAGGAACATGTGGGAGCAGCCCTGGCAAAAGGAAAAGGGTCAGGAACATGTAGGGTTAGGTACAAGAACCTGTGGGGTCAAGGGCAGGAATCTGTGGGGTTAAGGGCAGAAACGTGTGGGAGCAGCCCTAGGGAAAGGAAAAGGGTTAGGAACATGTGGGACCAACCCTGGGGAAAGAAAATGGGTTTGGAGCATGTGGGATCAGCCCTGGGAAAGGAAAAGGGTTAAGAATATGGGGGATCAATTCTGGGGAAGGGTTAGGGACATGTGGGACCAGCTCTGGGGAAAGGAAAGGGGTCAGGAACGTGTGGGATCAATTCTGGGAAAAGAGAAGGGATCAGGAATGTGTGGGACCAGCCCTGGGGAAAGAAAATGGGTTTGGAGCATGTGGGAGCAGCTCTGGGGAAAGGGAAGGGTCAGGAACCTGTGGGGTCAGCCCTGGGGAAGGGGTCAGGGATATGTGGGACCATTCACAGGGAAAGGGGTCAGGAACATGTGGTGCGTCCAATGCTCAGCTCTGAGGGAAATCAGATGCAAAACTCCCAACAGCTGAATTGTCTGTGCATCTCCATTTCTTTTCCTGTGAAGCTGAAGGTCTGATTTCTTTCGGTATTTTATCACGAAGCAGACTCTCCGAGGAGCCTCTTGCAGAGCAGGAATTCTCAGCTGGGAGAAGAGGAAATGGTGGCTTGGATGGCAAAGAGCTCTGATAAAAGCAAATCCTTTCACCTCATCCTCATTGTCCACCGAGAAATTCCAGCAGCACGGGACGGGAGCGCTGAATCCTCCTCAAAATCTGATTTTAACGAGCCGGCTGATAACGCTGAACCACGGGGAGTGCAACCCCTATTTTCCAGGCAGATCATAGACAGGGATGATTCTTTTAGCCAGAGGCTGGATCAGGCTGGGGCAGTCGGTTTTGTGCCTCCAAAAAAATCGTTTAACACCGCCAGACAATGGCTTTGTCTGTGTTCCGTGTTAATTGCCGAGCATCTCTC